>JAWNLU010000111.1:0-171650 GCA_035042165.1 Drosophila kuntzei
GTTTTCCATACTTAAGGTTAATTTCATCCGATTATTCCTATGTCAGCTATATAATATAGTAATCCGACTTTGACCAAATTTAGTCAGAATGTAAGAGACAGTCTTAAACATCTAATCTGTAAGTTTGGTTAAGATATCTTAACAAACAAAAAAGTTTTCCATACTAAAGGTTAATTTCATCCGATTATTCCTATGGCAGCTATATGATATAGTAATCCGACTTTGACCAAATTTGGTCAGAATGTAAGAGACAGTCCCAAACATCTAATCTGTAAGTTTGGTTAAGATATCTTAACAAACAAAAAAGTTTTTCATACTAAAGGTTAGTTTCATCCGATTATTGCTATGGCAGCTATATGATATAGTAATCCGATTTTGACCAAATTTGGTCAGAATGTAAGAGACAGTCCCAAACATCTAATCTGTAAGTTTGGTTAAGATATCTTAACAAACAAAAAAGTTTTTCATACAAAGCAATTCCATGACCTTTTGACCTCGGGTAAACACACTTCCAGGTGGAATTTTACAAAACGCCGTCTTATTGCACGATGAAATTGTCTCAGCTATGTTGTGTGAAAATTTCAGCTCTTTACCTTTAGCCGTTTGGCCTACACGTTGATGTGTCAGTCAGTCAGTCAGTCAGTCAGTCAGTCAGTCAGTCAGTCAGTCAGTCAGGACAAAGAATTTTATATATATAGATAAGATTATTTAAAAAAAAAACCAATTATACATATGTATATCATATAATAAGTTTTTTTTAAAGCGAATTTCGGGAAATTAAAAAATGACATTCTCATTCATTTTCTGGATAATAAGGTTCTGTTTAAATAATATTTATTCTTATATCATAAACTAAATTTAGGATAAATTCACTGGCCAAGAGATGGAAAGTTTCGGTTTGAGTTTTGGGAATCTCTCGAAAAAACAGAAAGAATAATGATTTCTGAATCTCAATCTTAATTAAATCAAATTTATGCTTAATTAAAATTAATAAATTCTTGTTAAATATTAAGAAAAGAGATATTTGTTAATTTTCTGGATTATAAGATCAATTTCAAGGAAAATTCATTGATATATCATGCTCAAAATGTGGAACAAAATCAAAGGAGGGGAATCTCTCTTCTTAAAACTCACGAATAGTTGTTAAAACAAGGGATCCTCTTTATGAAGAAATTCAAATTATTTTCGAGAATTTCAATAAATGAGTTCATTAGACTTCTGTAGAATCTATCTTTGAAGATTAAGCGAGTCTTTCTGCTGAGCTACAACAAAGTTCTATAAAAAATATGTAGATATCTTCAAGGCAAGTTGATGTTGTCATTTTCAAAGCGGAACTCATAGAATAGAGCTGATTAGAAGAACAGCACAGGAAGAGGGGATAAGCAATGAGGGGATTGATTATCAGGAAAGGCGTTTAGGTGATAATTGCAGTGTTTGTCAATTATATACGCTGGCAATAAATGTATGTGCATATGTGGTGTATGCTCTGATGTGTTAATCCATGTGCCACCGGTTGGGGAATTAGTAATCATCAATTACGGTGCGACACTTATGACTAAACGTCGTCGCCGTCGCATTGTCCGTCGATGAGTGTGTCTCGGATCGTGTCTATTAAAGCGCAATCCCAATTCCCATTTCACATTCATAGGGCTGCCGTGATGTCGTCGTGACTCCATTTTGGGGCGGCGATGCGTAATGCCAACATTAAGTAGCCGGGTCCGAGTCCGAGTCCGACCAATGATGATTAAGTGCAACAGCAGCCGGTGATGTCGTCGTCGTCGTCGTTGTCGCCTCTTATTTTGTGCGTTATTGGCCTCGTCGGGTGCGTCATTGTCGCAGAACTGGGCCAGCAGACAGACGGCCAAATGGGATGCCTTATGTTATATGTAATACACAATGTTCTCATTCCCCAAATCATTCTCACTTTTGCGGCGATGATGATTAAGCCGGCACAAGGGTCACAACTGATTGCTGATACCTTGCAACACAGCAACAGCAACAGCTCCTGTGAGTCATGGCCAGAAACAGAATCGAACTCAGCCGGCAACATGATATCGTATATGACTCCTCATATGGTGTGTGTGTGTGTGTGTGTATGTTTGTTGTGTTTGTATGTTTCATCACTCGTCTGGCAACAAGTAGTTTGTTTGTTTTAAAATATTTAATTACTTTCGAGTTTGTGTTTATCATGCGGATTGCGGGCAGCTTAGTCAGTGTCAGTTCAAGTCACAGCTCCGTTTCGAGATCCATGGCAGGTGCTTCTCAGGATCATGAATCATTCACTCATGAATTCACTCGATGTCGATGTCGATCTCGATGATGTTTGACCTTCAACTTGGCAAGCGAGTCATACGGAAACAAAGCACACAGCTCCAAGTCCAACTTGAAAGATCACAAAAATCCGTTGACTGCACTTTGATGTTGCCTTCAACCCTGGCAACAACCAATAACAATAACAACAGTGAGGGGGGCTTGTTTCTGACCAGCTTGCGGGGGCAACTCGTGAAATTGTGATTCATAAAAACGCGAAAAGTTTTCATAAACAAATTTGAGAATTGCGCGGGCAGCTCAAAGCGTCTGACTAACTTCCATATATATAAAAAAAAGGGAAGAAAACAAGACGAAGACGGGGGCGATATTTGAGTTCCTTGTAATAATACTTATTTATACAATACAATGTATGATGAAGTGTTTTTATTATAATTTTCTTGCGATTCGCATTTCTCTCTCGTGCGCCCGGCACAACAAACCGACCGAAAATTTCAAAATTCCTGAATACTGAGATTTCGTTGCTGTTGTTGTTTTGCACTTTATAAATAGCTCGCTGACGAATATTGAAATTATGTGCACGGGGCCAACAAAAATGTCGCCTCGAGGCCGAAATCGCCGACATCGTCAGTCGTCAACGTTAGTCATCAAAATCGAAACGAGCCCCGGGATTTGGGACCCGGGACAACAAGGATTACTCGAAATATACATATGTATGTATATCGTTTCAAATGAAATTGCTCAAAGAACTGGGTACATGTCAACTTGTCTAACTTCTATTACTTTATTTTGTTAGTTTTTATCTAATCACGGATCGTTAGAGTTGTCTGATAAAAAACAACTCTTATCTCTTATAAAATAGAGATACCATAAGGTAAAACTGTTGGCTCTCAATTCCCAGTTCAGTTTGCTTAGCTGTGCGTCAACTTTTTACTGCTAGCCACATACAGTTAGTCAAGAAAGTGTGTTAATTTATTTTTTAAAATAGTCAAGTCTTATGAACATTATTATACTTTTTTTTAAATTTGATTTAAGAATTTTAGACTAGAATTATAATATAAGAAATGAAAGAAATATCATTAAAAATTTGTGTAAATTTATGATTTTGTTAAAAACTTTCTTGACTAGCTATTCATTATTATTAACATTAACATTACTATTAAAGATTCACATATTTGTTTATTTAATCTTAAAAATATTTAAGTTCAATGAGAAAAAAGTAAAGTTCAAAAGTACATTAAAATTCAAATGTTTGTTATTAATTATTTTTTAAAATAGTTAAGTTTTATAAAAATTAATTTTTGTAAACTTGTTCGAAAAAAATAAAATAAAATATACATTTTTTGCAAGATAAAATGTGTACATTTTTTAAGGTTAAACAAATAATTTCAATGGAAATATTTTCGTTAATATATAAATTTTTGATTTTGTCAAAACAATTTCTTGACTAACTGTTTATAGTTGTTAGTCCGCCTCAAAAGAGGCCTCTGTTGCCTGTCAGATAGTAAGCTGATAAGTTAAGTGCACAAATATGATGATACATATATTTACTATGTATATGTATATACATAGATTATATATACATATGTACATGTATTTGCAGGTACAGTCTAATCAGACAGGGTGGCGTTATTTTCAAATTGATTGGGCCGCTTGAGCTTTGCTTTGATTGCTTTCTAGGCCAAGTGGTTGCGTCTCAAAGCTCACTTATCTATCTATATGTATGTATGTACATATGTACATATTTGTATTTATGCTTAAGCATTGTTAATGACTAAAGCGAGTCAAAGCATAATGAGACATGAGCAACACGACAATTCACTCGGAACTTGACTAATGAGCACAGAGCTTTCGAGCTTCACTTAGCGGTGCTTGATCTCTCTCTTCCTCTGTCTCTCTCATTCCCTTCCTTCCAGTGGAAGCACACACACAAACACACACACACAATATGCTGTTATATTATGATGAATGAAACGCAGCAGCAACAATGACAACAATGAGAAATCATAAGTAGTATAAGAAATACAGACAATCATAAAAGTAATAATAATAAGCATAAGGTGACGACGGAGCCAACGAAAAGATGAAAAAAAAAACGAATGCGCAAAAGGCAAAAGCACTGACTGAGGGCAGCGGGCAGCGAAGAGAGGGCGGCAACTGAGGCAACAAAATCATGACTCATAGCACTCGTTCACAATAATTTTTTTCTTCTTTTATTTCGTGCCTGAGTACTAATGTGTTTTGGCAGCACAGAGTGAGTGAGTGAGCGAGAGAGAGAGAGGGAACGTGGTGTGAGAGAGCGCAGTTACAAAAATAATAATACACACTTGAGCATGTTTAGCAAGGCAGAGAGGAGAGGAGGAAGAGGAAAGGAGAGCAGAAAGAAGAGGAGAGGGTAGGTGGGTGGTTGGGTTGTTTTTGTTCTTGGTTTCTTACTGAATCAGCAAGATAAATGGATTATGGAAGATGATCAAGCCAAATGGAAGAAAACAAATTCAGCTGCTGTTTTGCTTTATGTACACAGCAAAAAAAATTCATACTAAAATTCAAGTTTAAAATTCTTGATTTTAACATGTGTTTTTTTATAGCATGTATTCAGGATATTACTGTTAAATTAAGATAACAAATTAAGGCAACGATTTAAAATTAAAAAGTCAAAGAAGCGTAAAATATTTGATCTAACTGAAAAAAAAATATACAGAACCCAGAAAGTCAAGTAATATGTACTTGGTTAAATTGATTTTATCGCGGAATCCCGGATTATTTTGTTCTGTGTATTTTTTGAGTTGGCCAACAGCTGTTGCTGCACACGCACCTGACAGCAACAGAGAGAGAGAGAGAGAGAGACAGACGTCTGGCCGTGACGTCAACGTCGTCATTGTCGAGGCCATATGCGCAAGGATAACGCCGACGCCGACGTCGACGCTGCCGATGACTCATAAACAGGAACTAAACGATGGCCGAGTACAAAATACAAAAACAACAACAACAATAATAATAAACACCCGTCGGTTCGTCGTTGTCCTGAACGACGTGCGCTTATAAATAGAACATATGCCAAAGAGCAGCAGCAAGAGAGCGGCAGCTGGCGGGGGTGAAGTGCCATTGGCAGCGACTGCGACAGCGACTGCGGCGCAATAAATAGCAACAATAAGACGGAAAAAAAAATCGATGCGGATGGTTGAATGCTACAAGGAGTGTGTGCCCCTGTGTGTGAGTGTGTGTTTGCCTGTGTGTGTGTGCTGTTCCACATTGCAATGTAAACGATGCCGGCGATGAGTCATGCGACATGTCTACAGTGGTGGCCAACAAAACATGAACAGCCAACAACAATAACAACAGCTAAGCAGAGAACGCTGGCAGAGCTGCGACTGAGGCACGTGGGCAGACAACCCTTATCAGAAAGGACGTTTGCGGTCGTCGCTGCTAATTTGCATAAAATTTCCATTTGAGAATCTGCGTAAAATTGCTAAAAGTGTAACTTTCCACTGGACGTCAACGTCATCGTCTATTATGCAAAGAAAACAAAACCAAAACACAGGAGTCGAAGTCGCAGTCGATGTCGAGTTGGAAGCCGAAGCCGTCGCAGCGACAGCAACAACGACAACAATGACGATGGCGATGTCGTCGCAGCCGTCGCTGTCGCCATGCTGTCTGCCAGCGCCAACACGCAACAACTACAACAGCAACTACAACAACAACAACAACAACAAGACTAACAACACCAGAAATGACGTCGGATTTGCCAACGAATGGCGTGGAAAGGAAAGCGTAGGAGCCGTCAGGCGTTAAGAGGATGAGCTCCCAAGGAGTGAGGGTAGCCATAAAGTAGCTTTCAATATTTTCAGTTGCTTCAGTGTGGAGCAGTCTTATTTGGGGTATTCACGTAACTCTGGCAGCCTTGCAGATGTGCCATTTTTTGTCCAGCTTTTTTTTTGTACACATTTTGACTATTGCCTTTTTTTATAAATTCTATTCTAATTGATAATGGTACATCTGTCATCTTCAAGGTTGCCAGGGTTGAGGAAATACCCCAAATATATACTATGAATGTCCAATGAAAACTTTGACTTCGGTGGTTCGAACCTTAGGTCATGACTTAGAATCGTGTCGCGATCCAGTTTATATACCCTCTGATCCCAAGATCTGGGTTCGAACCTTGCTTCAGTTCATAGAAATATTTTTATTGTTTTAATTTTTCCTTAATTTTTCAAACCAATTTCATTTTGTATTCAAAAAAATATTCGAATTGTGTGTGTAATCTAAATTAATTAAGATTTAAATATGACCTATTATTTTGTGATTTTTATTGGATAAAATTTATGTAATTAATTTGTTTTTGAATTGAACCTTTAAATTAAGAAGAAATTCGGTTCAAGTTTGGGTTCAATAGATAAATAATTTTAAAGATTCGGTTCGAGTTGTTTAAAAACCCGAACCGAGACTTTTCTGGGAGGTTGGGTTCCAAACCGGTTTGCAGTCTTGAATTTAGAAAAATGTAAATAAAGAATGTAACCTATTATAATTATGTCAACAAATAAAGTTATTTCCAACTTTACTTGATCTTCAGATCTTTTAAGCAAGTTTGATAAAAATCCAATTACCATTATTATCGTATCATTTGGGCATTTTCTCAAAAACTTAAAATAAATCTTCCAAAAACTTATCACAAGTTACTTATTTAAGCATTTTTCAAATTAACTATATTTTTTAATAATCAAAAAGCTGATTTTTATCATTTTTCACTCAATATAGTCAAATTTAATTGCCACTCAGATACAAAAAGAAATTTTTAAAAATTTGACTATTTCGGGTTTTTTGTTGTCACATTTTGTAGTACGATTGTTCAATATTTTCGCTGTGGAAATGCCCATACATATTATTTTAAAATTTATATATACAAATTGGCTTCTATGTACATATTATTTAGCAAATCTGTTGTAGCATCTTTCCTAATTGATAAGTTGATCTTATTCAATTGTTTTAAAATAAAATATTGACACAAAGTATTTAAACTGATGCCACAAAAATAGATGGCAAAAAAAACAATAACAGAAAAAGCGAAAAGCAAAAAATAATAAATGCTAAGCTCGTGAATACACGTGCCGCGACAAAGCTAGTAATAAATACAACAACAATAAAAATAAGCCGAAAAAAAAATATACATACATATAAATAAAATAAATTAATGTGAAATATGTAAAAAAGCGTAGAACAACTTTTGCCACGAGAAAATGAAAATGGAAAAATGCGATTGACGTCAGCAAAATATTCCACGGCTATAGATATAGATACTATGTATATATGTATGTATCAGAGAGTGTGTGTGTGGGTATGTGTCTACATACGTATTACACTTAAAATTAACTAAATATACGAGTTTCTTTGAAAATGCCTTGAAAAAAAATGCTTGCGCTAGCTAAAAAAGAAAAGAAAGACAAAACCAAGCAAAGCAACAATAAAAAAAGGCCAATAACGAATTTTCCAAGTGGCCGAAGACTAAACCGTTATGCAAAGAAAACCCCCTCCCCACCCTACTCTTAGCCCTAGTTTCTTTTAATATATTTTTTAGCAGGCATCCAATGGCAGGTCACGTTTTAAGAGTTATGAATGACGAAGCTAAATCGCTTTAAAGGTGAAAAATGTATCGATATATTTGTGTTACAAGTTATCGATGGAACTTACCAATGAAATCGAATGCCTCCTGAAAATATTGTTTGATATTTTGATGGGGCGTATCGCTGGCAGGTATTTGCATATACTTCAAGCCCTGCAGGTGACTCTCGCTGGGACTTTGGCAGGTAACATTAAGGACACAATTAGCGCCCACGCTGCTGGGATCGTTCGCATCGCGTCCATTGCCGAGCAGCAGATGTGGAAATACTGGCGAAGCAGGATGTGTTTCGATATCTAAAATAAATAAAATAACAGATAATATAATAACATGAAATACATAGTATTTATTATGGTAACGAATTTGGTAATGATTTCGATTTCTAGTATATAAAATATTATATTTATTATGATCAATTCGAAATGATTTCTAGCCTATTCTCAGCAGTTCCATTGAGCATGTTTTTGGGTCGGGCTACAAACTTAAAATGAGACTCGGGACGCACATCTCTTTCTCAATCTATCTCACTCACTTTCTCTATGTCTATCTTTATCTAATTGTCTGTCTGTCTGATTTAGCTGGGGTTCATTTTGTCTGCCAATTGCGATGTCATGCAACAAAAGATCCATTGCCACAAATGATGATCATCATTATCTGCAACGTTCTCTCTCTCTCTCTCTGTGTGTGTTGTGTGTGTGTATCTATTGTGTGTTTACAACAGCGTCTAAATTTTCTACAACAATTTGTTGTTTATTTTTTTTTTGTTGTTGCTGCGCCTTCGTTTCGTCTGTTTTGTTGTTGTTGCATGAGTCATGCTAGCAATCGCACAGTTTAGTTTTATTGGCAGTTGCTGTGTGTGTGTATTTGTGTGTGTGTATTTGTGCCTGTGGGCGGCTGCGGGTTAAGCAGGGTGGCTAGGTGGGTGGGTGCTTCTGTTGTGCTGGTGATAAGGGGAAGAGAAGAGAAGAGAAGGGAGGAGAATGCCCCGTTTGTGGTGGTTTTGCCATCTCACAACATTTTGCGTCGTTCGTCGTCGAGTTCGTAGCACTTTCAGTTTATGTATCCGTATCTGTATCTGCATTTGTATATCTGTATCTTTGTATATTTGTATCTATTGTAGGTTTACCATAGGACTAACATTATGCTGCTGCTGTCGACTGTTTCCAATTCATCGATTATTTCTGTCGCTCGCGTGTTAATTGATAGCCAAGGCAACACAACTGGCCAATGTTTTTTCTTTTTTTTTTGGCCTATTACATGCAGTACATGTATGAATGTATTGTACTTTGTAGTACGTAACATTTTGTGGGTCACAGTGTGGCACGGAAATCAATTGCATTAGTCATCAACATTTGGGGTAAGACCCCGCACACCTACACTTACAGTATGTGTGTGTTTCATTTTGTCATCCATATACGGTAGAGGGTATTTACCAGCCAATGAATGATAATAAACATACTTATTAGCAGTGAGTGCTGAGTATTAAGTAAATGCAATTAAATCACAACTAGAAACAATATGCTCAAATATTTGCACAATGACTCAAAGTGATATATAGACGTAAACAGGAATTTAAAATGCATTGCCAGCAACAACAACAGGAACAACAACAGGAACAACAACACTAACAACAAGTGACTCGTGCGTAAGCACAAATAAGAGAAGCTGTCAAAACAAATTGGAGGACAGAGGGAGAGAGTAAGCAAGTGAGAGAGTTGGGTGAAAAATCTTTGCACTGCTGTCATAAAAAAAACAAGTAAGAACGCTACAATCAAAGTGATCGACCGTTCGATGCCCAGTACCCAGTAGAATAAATGGGATCAAAATTTATAAAAACAAAAAAAATATTTCAGAAAAAATGGCTTGAATATTAGAAAAATATAAAATGAACATGCCGCAAACTATACATAACTATCAAGATAATAATATAATTTAAGGCACTGGTCACAATATTTGTTTAATTCTAAACCATTACAAATTGAGTATATTTTATCTAAATTCATTGAATCCTATTCATTTTTGTTTTTATGTACATAGGTATAATTATATTATTATTTATTTATTTATTAATGACTCCAGCTCTTAGAGTTTCTGAGATCTACATAAATCTTCAATTGAACTGACTGAAATGGTCACAAACCTTATAGTCTGTGTACCCTTTTGGGTACTGGGTACAAAAAATACGCGACATTGAAATCTATTTGCATCATAGCGCGATCACATGCTCTGCAAGTGACAAGAGCAGCAATACACACACACAAACACACACACACATGTACATATATATATATACATATATATACACAAGATTTGGGCTTCCACTCGAAGCTCTCTGCGAAAGCGAAGCTTAATGAGTAATTTGTAAGGTTGCCCCACAGCTGTCCGAAAGTTCGACATTGAACATTTCGCTGTTCTCTTTGTTAAATGCAATTATTATTATTATTATTATTATTGTTGTGCATGTTTTGTTGCTTGTATGTTGATTTCATAACGTGCAAAACAAAAAAAAAGACAAAAAGAAATTAAATGAAACAAGAAGAACGAGAGCAGAATGTCATGTTTATCTCACAGCACGTGCGAAAACAAAAACAACATTGTTTTTTAATGTTAAGCAAAGCTCATCAGGGAGAGAAAGAGATGCAGTGAGAGAGTGAGAGAAAGAGAGCAAAACACGAGCGAAAGTTAGATGCGATGTCGAGAGGTGGAGGGGGGAAAAGTCTAAGCTGGGCCTGACTAGGAAATGAAATGCAATGAAAAGCACAAACAGCGGACATGCAAATATGCAAAGAACAGACAACAGATTTGACAGCTGATAGACGGAAGGTAAAATAAATACATATGTACAATTGCATGTAAATATGTATGTACACATTGCATTTAATTAATATGAAATATGAAAGTAATTCGCATTCTCGAACTGGAACTGATATTAAAGCGAACCGAACTGGTTCACATGAAAAGTGATAATCAGTTGAAATGAAACACGTTCCAAGTGTATCGTATGTTCATTATGTATTCAAATATTTAGGGTATTCCGTAAACAGATTCTGATTTAATATTAATTATATCTAATTACATCTGATTTGGTGAGTTTAATAAAAAGGCGCGAAAACACAAAATGAAATCAAAATAAATATAATCAAATCTAGTTTTGTGGAATACCCTTTATATGTACATATATGCGATATCTATCGTACTTACCGTATACCGCCGGACTGGAGCAGCTGCGCATGAGCGGCGGCGTTCGGCCGCCGTTGCTGCCACCATTCATAGCTGCCGTTGACGTCGCCGTCAGCTGCTGCTCGTCACATGCCAGATTCTCCCTGGAGCGCTTGTTGTTGGGATAGTCCTTGTGATTAGCTGCAAAGATACATTGCACATTAGATAAAGATAGAGATTATTATATGCATATATTATTTCAGACTTTTATGTGATCAAATGACGTCAGCTTTGAATTTGTGAACAGAAACCTAAAAAACTTGTCGCGCCGACTCACATAAAAAAATCAAAAAAAAAAAAAGAAAAAAAAACAGAAAACCACAAATATTCGACGCTGCTGTTTGACAAACTGACGTAAGACATTTATTTCGGCACGCAGCTTGATTAGCGCACAAGGCGATGAGAGGCGAGGCGAAGTGAGGCGAGGCGAGGCGAAATCGAAACCGAGGCGAAGTGAAGCCCAATGCAAAGCTTCACTAACAAAAAAAAGGGCAACACTTTTTGTTGTGGTTGTTGGATTTCGCTTATCATTTAAATATGCGTGCGTGTGTATGTGTGTTTTAATGTGAAGGAGAAACCTTATCGGTCGCAACGCAGCGCATAAACAGTTTCTAGTGTGCTTTTTATGCTGTGCAGGCATAAAAAAAAAATAACAAGCAACAATTTGTATTGAGTAGAAGTTCTCTTATCAGCCGAGCGACCTCAAAGCCTTAAAAGCCAAAAACCAACAAAAGTTTTCACTACGCTGACTGGGCAGGAAATGTTGTACTGCTTGTTGTTGTTATTTTTGTTGTTGGCCAACAGAAACAGAAAAAAGTCAAATCGCATGCCAATGCACTGCACAGCAAAACACACACACACACAATTGCAGTAAAACACATGTGTGTGTGTGTGTGTACTCCAACTTCGGCAAGTTTTCTTCAAGTTGTTGTTATTGTTGCTGTTGTTGTGCCGACGAATTCGTACTCGAAAGGTCGTTTCAAAGCGGGTTTCGTTGCCAGCGTTGCCAGTCCGCTGCACAAACCTGCTTTGCTTTACATTTTTTGTTTTTGTTGTTTTCTTCTCAAGCAGCCAACGCAGAGCCAACGTAAAAAAAGCTTCTTTTTCGTTTGCTTTTATTTCTGAAAGACACGCGAATGTGAGTCACGTATGAAGTAAGTAGAAACCGACTCTCCGCCTCTGCTTCTGACTTCGCTTGTTGCTTGCTTAAAATGTGGGACTGGGCGGAAGAGGGGAAAGGAGGAGCGGTGGAGCAGGGCAACTGGCCGCACGGCAGACAAACAGAGAGACAATTGTCGACAACGCTTACGCTTACGTCTACGCTACTGTTGCTTAGAGGTGGAACAACTTCGATGTTTGCGATCATCGATGCTTTTAATGTTTTTCTACAAAAAAACACTGATAATTGATAATAATATTCGTTGCAAGAGGTCTTTACGTACTACATTTCTTGTTAATCATTGCCTACACCACCAATTAATTGTTCTATGCATTTTTATAAACTTTGTTAAAGAGAAAATAAGAAATTTTGTTAAGCCCTTATCTTTTGCGTTTCTTTTTTTCTTTCAAGAAAAACGTCGATGGTCTTAATTGAACATCGATGTTTAAAGTTTTTTATATGGAACATCGATGTTTTGATGTTTCGATGTTTCTCCACCTCTACTGCTGCTTACGTGTGTGGCTACCCCTCTGCTACTTGCCCCTCTCCCGGGATGCGCTTGAGCGCGCAAAGTTTATAAAGTAAACAGCAGGCATAGCGCGTAAAACGCTTCGTATTAATCTCAAAATACTTATGAGTAATTTTGATAGCACATACATATTTATAATTTTGCATTTATTTATTAATACTATTTCGTACTTACCACCAATGCGATTGTTGTTGTTGTTGTTATTGTTATTTGGGATTGGCATAAATAACAGAAGACACGGCGCTTCTCTCTTTATCCGCATTTTCATTTCACTTTTATGACTCACGCTGTTGCTGTCTCCGTCGCGCTCACAGCAATTGCGTGTTGACGTTGCCGTATTGTTGCTGCTGCTGCTGTTGTTGTTGTTGTAGCTATAGCTGCTGTTGCTCGCTTCACACACACACATACAGAAACATGCACGCGCACAAACACACACACACACTTGACACGAGAATTGTTTAAATTAAATAGTTATGCTGCCTATTTGGTATATAATCTTTATTTTTATTATTTGAGCAAGTGTGTGGGGGGGAGAGAGGCTCAAAAATATAATATTATATTGGTTTATTAGATAATCCCAGTGCTGCTTATTGTAACACTTGTTGAGCGGCCGCGAGCACTTCCCGTATTTCTTGTTGCTGTTGTTGTTGTGGTTTTTCTCTTCTTCGTATTTCCACTTGTTGTTGTTGCTGGCGTTTTGAAATTTTAACACGCGCACATTTATTTAATTATTGTATTCTCGTTTCTATTTCTGTTTAAGTGAGGATTACAACCTGGACCAGTATGTGACACTAGGCTACAAGATCACGCAGTCTGACAAATTTTGAAACACTTTTCTACTTTAATTGCAGCACGTATTTAGTAATAGTATGTCCGCCTAGTTCCCATGCTAGTCAGCAATATCTCTTTTTTTTTGCGGTATATTGTTCAACAATATTGTCAATATTTAGCTCGAACGCACAAATAAAACGTCCGTTCACAACGAAAGTCTCTCGCGTTATGACAACAAACGAAGCGAATATCAAAAGAAGAAACGAACGGGAACGAAGACCCGAATCATGTACGAGGCGAAAACGCACGAAGTCACACACACACACACACATGCACAAATACAAGGGTGGTGCAGTGTTGCCAACTTTTTTATGCAAAAAATAGCTGTTTCTGGTGGAAAACCATCAAATAAATAACTAAATTTCGAAACAAAATATCTAGAACAGTAGATAACTTCTTTTAAGCCGCGCTGCCACCCCTATTAAATATTAACATCTGGCAGCCTTTCAATAAGACTCACAAAATACCAAGAAAATGGTTTTTTTTGCCAGCCCTGAGTATTTTTGTTTGGCGCGAACTTTGATTTGATCAACAAAGTTAATAACTTAAAGAACTCAGCAAAAAACTGCTTACTAAATTATTTATTTGTTTTATTTATATTGTGATAATCACAATAATTTTTATTATATGCAACTAAATTATTGTTGTCTTGTTTTTGTCATTTTTTAGGACGTTGTTGTAGTAATACGACGGCAGCTTGGCGGGCTTTTTTAGTGCAAAATATAAACGTTAGATGGCGTTTCAACGAATTTACATGGTTAAGATAAAAGGACAATGTTATTTGTCATAAAGAATTCATATTTGTAGTGGGATATTAAATATGGTAATAAGGATAATTAGTGGAAAAAATCGTGCGGTGTTGGGGGCAACCAACCGCCAAATGCGCGCTCCAATTCAACGGCCATTCGAAGACACAAACGATCCTGAAATGGGGCTGCAATAACCGAGAATCCAATGGGCAAACCGTGCTCATTGATGCCCATGGGAACATGAGTAACCGGAAATCCGAGCACGTTAAAGATCAGCGTATAATCAACGCCCCACAACTGCAGAGATGTCCAACCATGACGAGCTGCCGGAGCATGCATCGTGGGAAAGAACATGACGCCATTCTCGCCCAGCAATTGCTGCAGGTGAATGGTGATTGATAATTGAGTAAACAATTGATAACATTAATTGCTCAGTTACTACTTACAGTTAACTCCTCCGCCACCGCCTGCCCCTCTCGCCCATAAGTGTCCAGACGCTGGGCGGGCATGAAGGCGTTTGTGCGACGCATTAAATCAAAGATAATGGCATTCGTTGTGTATCTGGATGTACCACAAAGACTGCGCCACAGTTGACCCAACGTATCCCACACCATGCTCTTGCCCTCCAATATATACTGCATATTCCTTAGACGGGCTATGCCGCTCAAGGATATCTCCAGTGAATTCCTGAATCCTGGCAACTTGACCGGTTGCACCTGTAGACCAAGTTTGTCCAGATGAGTCACAGCCTTGAGAATAGATCTTTCTATGTCCCTATCAACTGATTGATGCATGCATCCATTGAGGCCTTGGAAACCCAGAGCGTAGTGGACTTTCAGCTGGCTGAGATCTACCGGCTTATGGAGATTCAACTTCTCTGCTTTATCTCCGGCCATAATCTCTAGTAATTGATTGAGATCCGTGGCGAATCTGCTAATGGGACCCAACACCAAATACTTTTGAAAGTCCGCCTCATTGGAGTGGGGAAAGTGTCCAGCAACTGTGACGACGCCTCCAGTGGGTTTGTGTCCAAAGACACCGCAAAACAAGCTGGGAATGCGTATGGAACCGGCAATGTCCGAGCCAATGCCAAAAAGTGAGGCGCCAGCTCCGTTCAATGCGCCCTAAAATTATAAATGCCGAAATCAATTAATTGATTCAATTAAAGTTGCTTCTGTTCACTCACCTCGCCACCGGAGCTGCCACCGGGAGTGCATCCAAAGTCATACGGATTCACACAGCGTCCGTTGAGGAGTGTGTCCGCATCAATGGAGTAGCAATACTCCGGGGTGGCAGACACCAACAAGGGAATGGCGCCAGCTTTGCGCATGCGTGCAACAACGACTCCATCCTCATCCGCTTTTAGTTGACTCCTCGCCAGGCTGCCAACGGCAAAGGACATGCCACCGAGAGCACATGATTCCTTGACGGTGACGGGCAGTCCTAGCAGAGGCTGCTGCTCAAAGAGACTCTTCAGATCGCCGGCAGCTTTGATTAGTTTATCAACATTCGTCGCCTCATGGAGAGCCTCCTCAAAGCGATCCTCAACGACAGCATTTAACTTTGGATTAACTTCTTTAATGCGCTCGATATAACAGTTGACCAATTCCACGGATGTCAGCTAGAATTCAGATCTAAATCTATTCCCAGAACTGTTATCAGTTGGCGCAGTTTCTCACCTGGCGGGCACGAAGTCGCTTGCGCAACTCCTGGAGACTGTAGGTCAACAGGCGATTACTGATTGCCGGTAACTTGGTCTCTTTCAACTGGCAGCGGCAGCGACTCCAAATGCGCATTACATATTGAAGCGGATGTAAAATCAAAGCAGCCAACTTGACAGTTATTAAAAGAAAACGGACAAAAAGTTCCATGACATTTGCAGACGAAGAATGGAATTAATGGAATGCAAAGAGAGACAAATTAAGGGAATACCAACGAACGCATCAGCTGAGCAGCCGGCAACACACTAATTTGGTGAGTGACATTCATCGAGCTTTCAAGTTTAAACCCACTGAAAGTTTGGCTTAGTGAAGAGAGAGGTAAAGAGAGAGAGAGAGTGAGCGAGAGAGTGAAGTCGAAGAGACAGCAGCCACCAAAATGTCTGAGTGGTTTATGTACATAAATATATTATACATGGGCGTAGGCAGGTATGGGCAGGGGGGTAGCTGCTCCCTCCTCCCCTCGATCTTTCAATGTAAAGAAAATGTATAGAAAATTATAAAGTATTTTATGTCAACATAAATCATAAATATTGCGTGCTTTAAAAAATGTTATCACTGCTCAAAAAAAATCAAAATTATACAATCAGTTAAAAAATAGTGATCGAGTCAAAATTTTTTTAACGAAAAGAATGAAAGTTGGACTATGCTTGCGTAGACTAAAAGTTGCTCTAGATGACAGCACCACTTTAAACATTTTTCTGTAATCGAACTTCTTTTTATATTTTTCATATCTTTTTTTAAATTTTTTCTAAACCCTACTTCCAGAGGTGAGCTTTCAGCTTGAACATTAAAAGAGAATTTCACAACCGCCACTTTCTGAAAGCTATACATATTTTTGAAATACAAAAATTATATTTAAAATTTAAGTAAAATTCTACAGAATTTTCTTTTTGAATATCACCACATAAAAAAATGTTCTGTAATCGATTTTTTTTATTATTTTTCACATCTGTATATTTCACATATTCATATTTTTTAAAAAAGTCTATTTCCAGAGGTGAGCTTTCATTTTGAACATTAATAGAGAACCTCAGAACCGACACTTTCTGAAAGCTTTATACATTTTTGAAATACGAAAATTATATTTATTTGTGGGATATTTTCGATTTTTTTTATTAATTAAACATTAAAATTTATGTAGGGTCGGCTAAGATATTACCATATTAGCAAAACTTGACCGATTTAAAGTGAAGGGTTTGCTTGAGATTATCATAATTGGTTTTTATTTTAAATTTTAAAATTTTTTTGAAAACGTCAGAAAGCAGCTAGTAGCATGATTGATTTTTTGTGGAACGCATAATATGTCACTCAGAAGCAAAGAACATAATGGTATACTAATATATTTTATTACATATAGGAAACAAAATAAAATAAAACTCTTTTAAAAATAAGTAGGGAATCTTTTTATGCCAACCGTTTAGAAAATTACATATACAAAATTTCTGTTCCCTCTTATTTTTATTCTGAATACGCCCTTGAACATATATTGAGCTTTCACTGAACTGAGAGAATGTCTTATAGCACAAATACAATCGAACATGTGAAAGAGTGAGAGTGCGCGATTGTTTAATTTTAGCACAGCTCACACTCACAGAGTTTAACGAAAGCTCTTGCGGACTCAAAGATATGAGATATCGATATGAGGCGTTAATAGTTTAATGCCACTCGAATTTGTTTATTAAGTAAAAATAAAAGCTATGCCGTAACCTTAACTAACCATTACAGTGGTCGAAAAAATTGATGTTATTTTAGGTTGTTCTGTTTGTTATTTCTGCTCATGACAACTGATGACGAACAGGTGGCGCCCAACCTTGGAAAGCGCGTTCCAATTCAGCAGCGATCTGCAGGCAGAGTTTATCCTGGTAGGGCGCCGCCACGACCTGGAAACCAATTGGCATGCCTCGAAGATTATAGCCCATGGGAACGTGCGTCGCCGGAAAGCCAAGAACATTGAAGATAAGCAAGTTATCAATGCCCGTAATATTCACCAATGACGTGTGAAAGCAAAGGGCGGTGGTATGAAAAGTGGGCAGTAAGAGAACGCCGCGATCACCGAGCAATTTCTGTAATCAGAAACAATAATTAAAACAAAGTGAAATGTAATTCAAATATGACTTACACTTAAATACTCTTTAATTTGTAGTGCTTCCTGGCGATACTGTTCCATATTGTTGACGCACATTAAACCATTCAAGCGTTTCATCAGCTCCAGAAATAGCGCCTCCTTGGTGAACAGCGAGTGGCCAATGATGCTGTTAAAGAACTCCACAATCAGCAGTCGCATGTGGGGATCTCGATGCGATTGTTGCGTCACAATGCTGGGCAGACCCTTGAGACTCAGCAGACCCACCAATGCCATCTCCATGGAATTGCTCAAGAAGTCAAGATCCAGCTAAAGAGGCGATTTTTCAATTATCTAACATGTAGGAGAATCTGCTGGACTAGGGATGTACATTTATGTGGAAAACATTGATATTGTCGATGCTTTTCGCTGATTTTAAAACTGGTTGTTTGATGTTTTCATATCAACTGTTTATTTTTTTAATAAAAAGTAGCTAAATTAAAAATTTATCAGTCAGTTTTTATAAAAAAAACGTCTTTTCATTAAAAATATCCATATGACAAACCGAAAAATTGATTTCAAAGCATCTACAACTTAAAATAATAAACTTAAATAAAATAAACTTAACTTAAACTTAATAGAAAGATCGCAAAAAACAAAACTTTTAAAAATTAAAAGTTAAAAAATTGTTAAACTAAATATAATAGCAAATCTACATTGTGTTATAAAAAAACAAAGTTCTAAATTAAATAGACGCCTTTTAATTTAGAACTTTGTTTTTTTTCGTTGGTTCGATCAAAAATTGATTGACTATACTTACAGTATGTCAAGTATTTGTTTTGACAAATTAAAAATATACACATTTTCATTTGCGAAAAATATATATTTTTTTTGTTAATTTTTTTTTTATTTCTTATTTTTTTTTGATTAAAATAACGAAATTATTACCTTAGTATATTGGTGACTTTTACTAATTTTCCTGTCTATGATTATCTACTATTCCTGTCAATGATTCTTAGAACCAGTTAAAATTTTATAAATAATATTTACTGAATTTAACTTAAAAAAATAAAAAAGCCAGTGAATTTTTATTTTTAAAACCCTTTCTGTACTATTAAATGATCTACTCAATTTATGTTAATAAATATTTTTTATCTTCAATATTAACAAAATTATTTTTTTTCATGAATTTTTACTTAGTTTCTTATTTTAACGAAATTATTACCATTGAATAATGGTAGTTTTTCCTAATTTTATTATTCCTGTCTATGATTTTTAGAACAATTAAAAAAAAGAAAATTAATTTATATTCAATTTAACTATTTGAAAAAATACAGATATGTGAATTTTTTTAATTATTTTATTTTTATTTTTTAATTAAGCATCGAAACCAAAAAAAAAATCCTATTTTTTTTCAATAGTAAAAAATTCTTTTTTTTCAATAGCAAAAAATATAAATTTTTTTTAATGAATTTTTACTTTAATTCTAATTTTATATGATAACGATATTATTACCATTTAAATCTTAATAATGATGATTTCTAATTTCATTATTCCTGTCTATGGTTTTTAGAACATGTTATAAAAAGCAAAATAATTTTTATTGAAATTTAACGTAAAAAAAAACAGACAAGTGTTTTTTTTTGTTTCAAAACACTTTCTTGACTAACTGTTTATCCAAAATTTATCTACGATGAGCTATTCTATCTTTAACTTGACCCAATCATCGCCAGCAATAAAAGCATCGATACATCGTGTTAAAAATATACATCTATAGTTTTTTAACATCCCTAGAGCGAAACTCACCTGTTTAACATTGGCGCCGGCATTGGAAAAGTATTTGACGGCGCGTGCAATGCATTTTTCGATATCGCCATCCACGGGGGGATGCGTGAATCCGTTCAAGCCGGAAAAGCCATAGGCGTAGTGAATCTACAAGTGTGAATTGCACTTACTAAAGAGTCTTCTAAGTAAGTCGAGTCCTACCTTAATGTCCTTAACTTGCACCTGCTCGTTCATCCTCAACTTGTGCTTGTTATCACCCGCCATAATCTCTAGAAGTAGCGGCAAGTCACGTGCAAATCGTGTGATGGGTCCAATTTGTAGAATATTGGGAAAGTTCTCGTCTATTGTCGTATATGGAAAGTGACCCTTGACGGAGATGAGTCCACCTGTGGGCTTGTGTCCAAATACGCCGCAAAACAAAGCTGGCAATCGAATGGAGCCACTTATGTCAGAGGCAATGCCAAAGGTGGAGGCACCACATCCATTCAATGCTGCCTCACCACCAGATGAACCAGCTGCAGATCGTCCCAGATCATAGGGATTCAAGCAGCGTCCATTGGCCACCGTATTGGTCTCGTAGCTCATGCAAAACTCGGGAGTGGCAGACACCAGCAATGGGATTCCACCTGCAGCACGCATCAGTTCCACGACATCTCCATCGCGAGGCGCCTTCATGCTCTTCCGCACCACGCTGCCCACCTCAAAAGAGAGTCCTCGAAGAGGGAACAACAGAAACCAGAGTGTTATCAACTAAGCAGACGACAAGAAGTCGTTACTTACCCTTCAATCCGCAGGATTCCTTCACAGTGAAGGGAATACCCAGCAGGGAATAACGTGTGAAGAGGGCAACGCGGTCAAACTCGCTGCTGGCCTTGGTAATTAGCTCATCCGCATGTTTGGCCTCCCGCAGCGCCGCCTCGAAACGCTCCTCAATGACCGCATTGAGAGATGGGTTCACTTCCCTTACACGTGCTATATACGCCCGGACCAACTCATCCGACGTGAGCTGAGGAGGTGAAAGGTGATGAAGTAAATTCTACAAAAATTGTCTAATTTAATATTCCATTACCTTGCCGCGTCTTAATTCGGTGGCCAGTTCAATGACCGACTTGAGGAGCAGGGGATTTCGGATGGGGGGATAGTCTGGTGCCTTTCTTGGATGCACAAAATCCAATATCTTGTTAATTAACAATCCTATGTAACTTAGAATAAGTGCCAATATACGTAGTAGTATTTCCATAGTGCGTTTCAATTTCACTCGACTCGGGGTCAAAAGGTTTTTCTAATTCAAATGCGACTTTCCCGTACTTTGGAGCCTCCGCCAATCGAAAGTGGATTACTTGATGTTCACTTGTGCTAATGTGGTGACTTGATGAGATTCAAATTGGACTCCAATACTGCTTACTGTTCGCCTTGGTGTCTGATCGCGGACTACTCCAAATCGCAGCACATGAGGCCGGAGCGCGATTTGAGTTTCGCTTACGATTATAAATTTGATTTAAAGTCTAGTGTTGCAAAACGTAAAAGTTTCGATTCGCAACAGGGCTGGCGATCGAATTTGATGCATTTTATTTCTTGAACCTCCAAATCGAAAAATTTAATATTGTAAAACAAATCTATATTAATTACTTACTAAATTCATTTTGAAATCATAATAATTTATGATTAGATATTTTCGAGAGTGATTAGTGACATATCTGTAACATGTTCCCATATTTGTTTTGTTCCAAATTTCAAATCTCAATCTCGAGAATTCATTATTTAAAAATGTTATTTAATATCTGTAATCTTAAAATCAGATTATAATAATTTTTGATTAGAAATTTACGAGAGTTACGAGCTTTGATTAGTGACATATCTGTAACATGTTCCCATATTTGTTTCTGTTCCTTCTTTTATCCAAATTTCAAATCGCAATCTCGAGAATTCATTATTTAAAAATGTTATTTAATATCTGTAATCTTAAAATTAATTAAAATGAATACAAATGTCTAGAAAGATATTTTTTAAATGGTTTTAAATATTTTGAAATACGTTTTGCTTTTGAGTTATTGCTTAATAGTTTCTTGAGCGCCCAAATCATAAAATTGAATATTGTAAAACAAATCTATATTAATTATGTACTCACGAAATTAATTTTGAAATTATAATAATCTGTAACATGTTTCCATATTTGTTTCAGTTCCTTCTTTGTCCCAAATTTCAACTCTCAATCTCGAGAATTCATTAAAATCTGTAATCTTAAAAATAATAAAAATGTATCAGAAATATATTTTTCGAATGCGTTCAAATCAGGGATTAAAACCGAAACGAATATCGGGTTCAGTTACGGTTTCAGTTATGCTCGGATTAAGGTTTTCGGTTATCAGTTAATGCTCTTTTTAGTCTGGAAAATAATGTTATCTGGTTACTGGAATGATCCAGTGTAATGTAATGATTTTTAATAACTTTGACTTGTCATATCTTTATCAAAAGTCAATCAATTTCTATGCGCAATGTAATTTTGCATATGATTTTACCTCTAAATTCGTTCTGCATTTAAATTTTGTTCAATTTCAAAAATTTTTGAAAATCGAATTTTTTTAAAATTTTACAGTGTTACCCCTTTGTTTTTTTTGATTTTTTCGAAAAATTTCAAATTTTCAAAATGAATAAAATTTAAATGCAGATCAAATTTAGAGGTAAAATCATGATAAAATTTACATTGCGCATGAAAATTGATTGACTTTTGACAAAGTTATGGCAGCTCAAAGATATTGAAGTTGCTCAGTAAATGAATCGGTTACTAACCGCTTATTTCGGATTATGGGTTTCGGTACAGTGGAAAAAAAGATTTTCGGTGACGGTTTCAGTTCGGTTACAAATTTCAAACGGTTTTCAACGGTTAAAGGTTACGGTGTCGGTTATGGTTTTAATCCCTGGTTCAAATATTTTGAAATACTTACGTTTCGATTTTAAGTTTCTAAAATATTTTCCCATCTTTTTATTTGGTTTTTCTCAGACATAAATGATTTCTTTATTAGATGTTGTAGTTATTGTAACACGCTTTACTTAGATTAGACAATAAACAATAGTTTTGTGAAATTTAACGTATAATAGATTAGTTATTTTTAAATTGGAGAACTTTAAAGAAATCAACTCAGTTAGGCAACTTGGCATAGGATGGGATATTTGTAGATTAACAAAATCATTAACAAATAACAATTAATTATTAAAAAGTCAACTTATTTAGGCAGCTCGGCATAGACGCGAAATACATATGTATGTATGGTATACACTTATAATATTGATAGATATATATCGGTATGTATATATTCTATTTGATGTATGTATGTATGTTAGTTGTAGGCTGTCGGCAATCGGTTATCGGTTATCGGTTATCAGTTACTAAGTTTCCCGTTTCCCGCACAGAAATTGACATTTATACACGGATATTGTAATTTCCAATATACATACACTTATCTTTACACAGTTGTAGTTCTTATTAATTCTTCAGTTGGATTTGGTTTTCGGAATTTGCATATTCAATAAATATGAAATATGCATTTTTGGGTTTATTTAATAACTTGTATACTTTGAGTATAGAATATTATACATCAATATTTTATGACAGCAATCTGTAATAGTTTTTCTCACAATTATCTGATATATGTATGTAACATTCAGTTATGTTTTCACATCAATTCTACAGAAATAATTAAAGCATACTTTTGATATTGTTTTCAACTGATGATTTCAAAAGTATGCAATAGAAATTTCTGTGGAATATTTTTGAATGCTCGCTGATAAACAAAATATGTTTAACTTGGATATGTTATGCATATGTAATTGTATCAGGGATATTTTAAGTATAATTAACTATGTGCAATACACTATACATATGTATATATAGAGATACATAGTTATATACTTAGGGATTCATTTGCATTATTTTAATATATACTCGTATATATGATATAAACATTAATTTATTTATTGTCTAAAACATACGCCTCAACTTAGCTTAGTTGCATTCCTAATACCATCTATGCGTAATCGTTATCGTACTCGTACTCGTACTCCTATCTTCTAGAATAGTTCCATTCTAACTAACACACACCTTTGGCTACTTAAATTACATTTGCTTAGCACATCTTTCATGTATCGTCTGAGATTGGGATTACCAAGAGGATCCGATTTGGTGGAGCATTTATTTGTAATCTTTAATCTGTAATCTGTAATCTATATAGTATATATAAATATGTTAACATCTAGATAGAGTAAAAGGTTGGACACACGGCATCCGGGGCTCTCGGGAATGCTGTGTGCCGTGTGTTAGATCAACAAATGCAATGCTAAACCGGATCCTGAATCCGTATCCCCATAATCATCTTACTTTTTATTTAATTGGGTTGCTTAGGTCATGTGCAGATCTCCCTTGAGGATGCGCATGAAGGTCTTCTTAAACTGCTGATTGGCCAGTGCATAACAGAAGGGATTCATTGGACTGTTGGCATAGCACAGAAAGTACGAGAACATATACAGATGCTCATTGGTGCACGGCGGATTCCGGCAGAATCCCTCGACCAAAGCCAGCACATGATACGGCGTCCAACAGGCTACAAAGCAACCCAAAATAAAGGAGATGGTGCGGAACGCTTTGCGTGCCCGATTCTCCGACTTGGACTTCTGTCGACTACCTCCGATTCCCATGACCAGCGGCAATGCCTTCTTGCTCTTGAAGTGCTTGCCAATGGAGTGGATGAAGTGTCGCTTGCTGGAACTGCGACGGGAGACGCCGCCTTCATCTAGATCCTTGGCATCCATTTTACTGCCGCCGGCAGGTCCTGCCGAGCTGCTCGTGGTGCCCGATGTGGAAGCCATCTTATTGGTATTACTCTCCGACGCCTCACGCTCATCTATGCGCTCCAGCTGAGCGACACTTGGTGCAGTCACAACTGCTGCTGATCCAGATACGGATGTTGTTCCTACTCCGGCTGTTGTTCCTACTCCTGCTCCTGTTCCTGCTCCTGTCGCCTTTTGTTGGGTCTTCTGCGTCTGTGGCGGCGGCATGGGAGAGTAGAGCACGGCATCCTTGCTGCTGGTCTCCATTGGACTGGAGGCACGTCGATGTGGACACTCCGCCTGCAACTTACCATTGCCACCGGGCACATCCAGCAGACAGATCGCCTCAATGCAGCTCTCGCGTCGCACCTTGGCAAAATCCTCGATGCCTGTGTATGAGACGAGAAGACGTTTTTCAATGGCTACCTGCTCCTGGGACTGGGATTGACAACTCTCCACTTGGCTGCTCTGTCTCTGGCTGCTCTCAGCGGTGGTTGCGGTTTGGGATCGGTCGGTTTGGAGCTGTTTACGTGCGGGTGGCGGTGGTGGAATGGCACTCCGTGAGGATACAGGCGTGGGTCGGGTTGTTGAGCGACCGGGAAGCGATTGGGAGCAGCTCACACTGTCATTGGTGGCCAGCGAATTATTGGCCTGCATGGCGGAGCTCTCGTCCATGTAGCGCAACTCGGAGTTATTGGTCAGCAGATCGTAGGTCATGGCCAGTTCACTGTTGCCGGAGCTGTTGCCAAATGGGCGATCCGAGTAGTCGGACAGGGGCGTGGGGCATTGGAAGGCTTCGGGCGGTGGCAGGATGGCCTGCACTAGACACTGTTGCACCTGCTCCCGCGGCACCTCAATGGGTGCCAGATCCACAGGTGAGAGTGGGCCATTATTGGCTGGGTCAATAGAGTTATGGAAATCAATTAGGCGATCATGCTCGTCGATCTGGGAGAGCGTGGAGCAGGAGGTGCGCTTGGGCCGCTCAAGTGGTGTATGAGCATTATGTGACTGATGATGATGATGATGATGTTGCTCATGGTGATGATGATGCCCAATGCCCACCTCCTCCTTGCTCTGTGCCCGCTGCAAGCTCGTTTGGTGTGATAGGTGGTGCGGCGATCTGGCGCCCATGGAGTGCATGGCCTCAATCGACTTGGAGTTGGATGTGCTCAGTTGCAAGTTACCTTTGCTGCGTGTGGCAAGCAGCGCTGCCTGTGCACCAAACACCAGACCAATGGACGAACGCTTGCGAAGATTGGCCAGCTTCTGTTGGTTAAGCAGCTGCTGTGTCTGATTCACGGATGATTCCTCATCCGAATCAAAAGCTGGACTGCTGGAACGTTCGCTCTTCTCTGCCTCGGCGGCCGCGCGTTTGGACTCCTCGATCTTCGCTTCCGATGCGCGTCGCTGCTCGGGTGTCATCTTCTCGGCAATCTTCTCGGTGGCCTGGGCCAGCGGATTGGCTTGGCCGGAGCCGCTTAGACGTTTCACGGTCGTGGTACAGGTGACACTGTCCATTTCAGTTCGAGCTGCCGATAGTTGCACCTTTGTCTTCAGTATCTTCTCCTCGATGACACCAATGCCAGCTGCATGTCCTGCCATGCCGGACATTGCCCCAGCACTCAGTGCCACCATGGACTGCATCTTCCTCTGCTTCGCCTCACTTCGTTTCTGCATGTCGTAGGCCGTCTTATAGATGCCCGCGTACAGCACGAAGAGCACTATCAATGTGGTCCAGTAATAGCCAATGATTAATGCCGTATTGAAGACTGGATCCTTGAGGAACTGCACTGAACACTGTCCCGGCAACAGATCCCTCTTGCCCGTAAAATGCTCCCAGCCAAATATCGAAATGAAGAAAAGCAGCGTCGGAATGATCCAAGTAATCGATACCATATAAATGACCCTTGTCCTGGTGCGCCAACTCCGATACTTGGCTGCTATCTTCACGGAACAGTAGCGATCAATGGTGATCAGCAGCACGGTGTACTGAGAGACCAGACAAACGGTGTAATCCACGGATAGCCACAGGTCACAGAGTAACGGTCCCAGATCCCAGTAACCCCGCAGTACATAGACCGTAAAGAACGGCATTGAAACGGTGCCTGCATATAGGAAAAGTTCACGAAAATTAAGAACGATTGTACACTTAAAAAAGGATATTTATCGCAAACAAGTTTGTGATGTCGAATTTCAGTTTAATAATAACTGGGTTTGAATTGGCCACGTGGAAGTCTGTAATATACCTGTCTTCTTAAAAATCTGGCTATGTCACTGAAAATGCTTTAGGTAACATGTACTGTGCTTATAATTTATCTAAATATATAAAATTCTTTGTCCTGACTGACTCACTAAGATGCAATAAGATGGCGTTTTGCGAAATTTCACCTGTAAGTTCCTTAAACTGAGGTCAGAGGACATGGAATTGCGTTGCATGAAAAACTTTTATGTTTCTTAAGATATCTTAACCAAACTTGGTATGTTTGGGACTGTCTTTTACATTCTGACCAAATTTGGTCAAAGTCGGGTTACTATATCAAATAGCTGCCATAGGAAAAATCTGATGCAAATAGCCTTTTTAGTTTCTTAAGATATCTCAACCAAACTCATACTAAAGGTTACTTTGACTAAACTTTATTAACATAACTAATTTTCATTTCTGCGAGCAGGGGCGGATGTTGTCTTATAAATCCGGATCCAAGTTTGGTTAAAATCAGCCAACTATATCATATAGTTATCATGGGAACATAAAAAATGTTGCCCTTTATTGAGAAATGCCAGTATCATTCTATCATTCTACTTAGTCGCAACAAGATCGGGCAAATAGGGCGGCATTAATGGCTGTTTTTTAAGGTTTTAAAGCAATGTAAGCGCCTAAAAGTATGTAATGGTTATCTTATAGTCGGGGTCTTGATTTATTGCTTGATTAAAATTGAATCGACCATAAATCAAGGATATTTTTCTTTGACTTTTTTCGCTCATTTTCCAATCATTTCCGAGTGTCGTTGATTTTCTGAATCGTACCCACCTATCAACATGTCCGTCGCTGCCAAAGAGGCAATAAAGTAGTTACTGGGCTGTCGTATATTTCGATCCACAATAAAGGCCAGCAGCACGAGAATGTTGCCACCGACCGTAAGGATGATGCATAAAAACAAACAGAGAGCAATCGCAATTGTCTGCCATGTCTCAAATGGTGGCAACACCAACACCGGTCCACTGTCCTCCACGCTCGTTTCAGTTGTCTCCATGGAGAAATTCCTGCCGAATGTAATATTGACACCAAAATTGCGATACCATTGCAATTGCTCATTGGCTGGCCAGGAGTTGAAGTCAGTGATTTCTCCGTAGATCTTTGCCGCCTCCAGCAATCTCTTGCACTCCGCGTGCTCGATGACGCGATTGTAGAAGACTTTGCACAGATTTTCCTGCTCCTTGCGAGTGCGCCTATAGAAAGGTGTATAAGGAATATGAGATTTATTATCAGTCTATAGATTATTCTATCTTTAATTTACCTAATCCATTTCATAAAATAATTGTTTGGATCGAAAATAAAATTATTTGAATCCCATATTATTTCTTTATTTTACTTATTTTAAAAATATTAAAAAATGCATTTACTTAAGTTAATGCATTTATTTAAGTTAAAAAGTTAGGAATCTTTTTATTTAACAATTTTATAGGCTTACAAAATCAAGAAAAATGGGGGAACCATTGAATTTAATTTAAAGTTAATTTATAGTGTAATTTTGAATAATTAATTTTCTATTATAAATAATATTTAAAAAAAATTAGTTTTTTTTGTATAAAATAGAACTTTGGGTTTAGGGACTTCTCAATTCCCCTATGGATTGAATCATCGAGCGTAGTCTTTCCAAAAGTTAATTTTATTATATTTTACTACATGTAGGTTTAATATTTGGCGGATTTTTAAATATTGGAAAAATATTAAAAAATTAATTTTCTTAGTCTAAATTCTGTAAGAAATTTGGAAACCTTTTATTTAACAATTTGATAGGCTTAAAAATTCAAGGAAAATAGGAAATCATTGAAAAATAAAATATATTTTTTTGAATTAAATTGAAAATTGGGTTTAAGGATTCCTGCATGATTCTACTATGGTTTGAATCATCGATATCATCTATATCTATCTATTGTTTTTAACAATATCTTTAACAACATCTACTTACCATTCTGTTATCCAGTTGGACTTAATAGAGTATACATTATCGGTTCTATTGCCAGCATCTAATCCGCTGATGCCATTAAGCTCCTCATCGCTGCTGTTGAAGTCCGTTGACTTGGCTGGAGAACGCATTTTGAGTGTCGCCTTTGAGTTTTCCTTTGAATACTTTGTTATTGTTGTGATTCTACTTTTTGATGATGATAATTGTCAAGTTATTCAGCGTTGCGATGTGACTGTCTGTGTGCATTGCCAACGTTCTGGCTAACGTCTTTGTGGTTGGCTTCGTCTCTGACCAGATGCGGCATCTGTAATAGGCAACAGGGAATTTCATGAAATTGGTACTATACGTATTACACTTGATGCTGGTCTTGGTCTTGGTCTTGGCCTTTGCTTTTACTTCCGCTAAGTTTAAACTAATTTTGTGGCCGTTAACTGGCAACCAGTGGCAAGTAGCAAGTAGCAAGTGGCAAGTGGCAACTTGTAGACAGGAACCCAAACTCAGACAGGGAATGCAATTTGCTTGCGACATTTGCATCCGTTGCTGTTTGTCCTTGTGGTCCTTGGTGCTCATTATGTTGTGGCACGATTTGGCCTGGCCATGCCACTTGATTTTCAAGTACCTTCGTCTTTACTCCTTACTGCTTTCTTTTTTAATGCTATTTATTATTTAAAAACTAAATATTCACAGGACTTGGCAACTTTGTTCACAGGTCGAACTTTTCGACTGTTGCATCTGATGCCGTCATCATGATGACGGCGAGAAGTTGAGAGGAAGTGTAGCTCTGACAGGACTTAAAATTGCAACGCCAAATTGAGTTTACAAGTTTGAAATATAATTTCCAACAAATCGATAAGTTTTCCTTGACGCTGAGCTCTGTGTACATTTCCCAGCATCAAATTGAGTTATGACTCTACAAACATATACATAGATCTGAAGACATTTATAGTACTATGTGTATATATATTCTGATTGTTTGGTGTTGCTTTGACTTTGATGGCCTGTTGATTGAGTGGAAATTGAATTACTTAAAACAATTTGTAACATTTAATTCCCTATACACACTGTAAGCTAAGCCTTTGTTGCCACTAAGTGTCTTCACTTTTGTGGCATGTAAACATAATCCTTCTACATATGCGACAACCCATCGTTGACACCTGTCAACCAGGTGTCGGGTTGAACACAGATATATTTTCTGCCTTTTCAATTCTTATACAAAAATTGCGTTCTTAAGATCTGTGCCTGCACCTCAATCAAGCTGAAACCCAATTTCTATGCTAATTGAGTCCTATCAAAACTCGCTTTGATTGTCACCTGCACAAAATACTCGGTCTAAAAATTGAAATGGGTCAACGCTTCTGTTTCAAGTTGGTTTCACAAGAAATTAACAAAAAGTCCGATTGGCTTTGCTATTTTATTTTTGCCCAAAAAATGTCGTAAAGCTTTCAATCTTTCTACATCCATAAATTTGTCAAATTCAATTACGGTTTTGGTCTCGGTTTGTTCTGCACATTGATTGAATATCTATATTTGTTTCAACTATATTTGGAATTCATTAAACGAAATGGAATAATGAGATGAAGTGAGGATTGTCGAATGTGGTCTGAGTTTAAGAATTGTATAAACTTAAGATTCGATAAGGAATTGAGTTGAAAAATGAATCATAAAATATATGAATTATAAGAATTATTTAAAAAGGATATTCTTTGCTTAAGAAAATGCATATACAAGTTTAAATTCTTAAGTCCACTTTGCTAAATATCCTTTGCATCTCCATAATACTCGTAGGGGCGATAACAAAAGGGTCTCCAATCCGAGCTAAATATTGCTTTGATATGAAACTGAGCCAAACGCGCGGTTTAGTCCTTTGTCGTCAAGGTAATAGGAGTAATCCTACCTTTAAAAAAATATTCTAAAGTACCACAGCAGATGGGCAGCGGTGTCCTTGCGGTTTACTCACTGACCGCAAGAGGATCTTCTTCCCCACGTTGAAGCACGTTGTTCAAAAGTTGAAACATATGCCTTTAAAGCAACTTAAAGATTTGAAATGTACAATGTGTGTATATATAGATATATACATATGTGTCATGTAAGCTACATTATTAAAGGTTTATTATTAAAAGGGGAATTACAAAATGATTGAAATAGACAAACACGAAAGCAGACTTAAATCAGCAATTACGTCGTTTAACTTCTGTTTTTTGTAAGAATATTTAATTTTTCAGATACCCTATAATTGGTTATATTTATTTAATGTAAGTAATTTTCAATTAATTTGAAGGAAAAATACTACAAAAACGAGAATAACACCATAGCTTCTAGTTTTTATATTCTGAAATTTATTTTATTTTTAATCTAATTTGTTTTTTTTCAAAATTTTAAGATAAAAATTATTATTATAATTATTTAATTTATAAATTTTCTCATAAATAAATACATTTTTACTGGGTATGTCAAGAAATTTCGTTGTTTTCTATGTGTTGACACAGCTAAATGACAAATCCTGTGTCTTTCAGGCCATCTTTTAGATAAAATTGTTTTTTCAAAAGTAGTTCATGCTCTAATTAATTTGTTTTTCTTTCAAAATTGCCAAATCATAATTATTTTTAATGTGTTTACTATTGCCTTAATTTACAATTTCCCATGTAGCGCTAGACCCCAAATCATAGTAAATAAATAAATAAATTAATATTTAAAATTGACAGGAAAACACTTGTCCCCTTGCTTATAAATATAGCTACAGGGTATGCCAAGAAATTTCGTTGTTTTCTGTGTGTTGACACAGCTCAATGACAAATCCTGGGGGCCTTTTAAGGCCATCCTTTAGATAAGATTTTTTCATAATGGCACGCTTTATTTTGCCATTGCCGCTGCCTTTGCTTTTCCCATTTTTGTCGTTTGCCTCTTGCTTATAATAAACTTATTAAATGTGTAAGCCAGCCGTTGTTATTGCCTTCAAGTGTCCTGGCTGACGGCTTTCATTTTGCCAAATAATGAAAAATAATTTAATCAAGCAAACAAAGGGCAGAAAGTAGATGGGCGATAACAAAAGGGGTAGTCAGGTTGCTGTCGACGGTGACAGGCAGCACCTGCACCTGTTCAACCGTTCGACCGTTCAACTGTTCAGCTGCTGTTTTGGCCAAAATGAAATTCGTCAAAAAGAATTGGCTTCTTGTCAAATGCAAATTGATGGCCAACTGCGGATAAGCGCTTATGTTTGAGCCCAGCTGCATGAGGGCTCCTATCGGGATTTATGCGTACCAGCCTAATTGCGAGCCAGCTGCACAAAGGCCATGCAATTTTTGGTCCGAGTTCTTGCCGCTTTCAATCATGCGCTAATATCCGCGTTAGCTTTGACAGACAGGACAGGACAGGACCGGACCGGACAGGTATGGCCAACAATGGCATCCTCAGCTGTCCATAACAAAGTGTGTGTGTGTGAATCTGTGTGCTGGTTGGTATTCCAACGCAAACTGTCAACAACAGTGGTATTCTTTTGAGCCAACAGCGCTTCAACTATGCCACAGATTATGAATTTGACAGCATTCCTGGTCTAGGATGCGGTAATCCTGGCATGCCTGCCAGCCTCGGAACGCATAATAAAGTTTCTGACTGTACACAGAAAAAAACAATCGGGTTTCGGCATAAAATCAATTCAATGCGGTATCAGAAGTGCCGTAATCTCGAATTCTCTTAAACCAAGTATAAAATACTCGACTTAAGAACGATTAACAAAACCATTTAATGTAAGTATATGGTAAACAGGCCATAAAATGGACAAAGCAGAGAAAATAAATGTTGGTAAACAGACCATAATAGTCACAAGTTGCACAAAGCAATAATAAAAATGTTAATTTTATAAGGAAATTTTAAACTGCAATTAAAAAAAAAATTTGTTTGGGCCCTAACTAACTCTTATCTCTAAATTAATGATAAATCAACATCTATTTGTGAATACCCAGATAAAATAATTAATTTCCTAATACAAATTAATTAAGGCCCCAAAGATTAAATTTGGGGCCTTATTTCATTTCTTCGTTTGGGGTCGTATTTCATTATGAAATTCTTTCAGGAATTATTTCTCAGAGCAAAAAAACTTGAGATTTAAAATGGCTTTTTCTTTCTGTGTACGCCTTGTAAGTTTTAATTACAAGCGCTTCTTCTGGCTGCTGTTGTTGTGGTTGTTAATTCATAAGGCTGGCATAGATTTTTCTCCAAGGAACTCGCTGCCACGTGCTTCATGTGCTTGCCACTTGACACATAAAGCGTTTCTGCATTTTAATCAAAGTGAAATTTTAAATAAATATTAGAAGCAGCAAAGTGATGAATAATTTCATTTTGTTTTCTTTTTTTTAAGCCAGTTTTAAAACACTCGTTACGCATAGGACGCGTTGCTCCCGTCCTGCCAATTGTCTAACCGCAGCGCATAGACAATTTCAATTTTAGCTCGGCAAACATTGCCGTGCTGCGGGGGCGGAGGCGGGGCGTGGTTGCAGCTGACTTGTCCTTGCCACGTTTGTTGCATGCCAAATGAACTTGGATTGCGGCTGCCGGCGGAAGACGCAAAAACTCTTTGAAAATGCCACGACGACGACGACGATGCTTGCTGAAACCGCAAACTGCTGTTGTCACAGTGAGTGTGTAACTGTTGCGCTCATTTAGCATTGTTAGAACACACACACACATACGCACTCTCAAATACAAGTACACTGAAGAAAAAGAACAACTTATAAAATCAATAACATTCATTTTACCTATTTGGATTTTAAAATAAGACAATTTCAAGACCAAATTACTAATACTAATAATATTAATGTACGAAATCGCAGTTCTTAATATTAGAATAAATATCTCAAGTTCTCAATCCCGTGGAAATTTATAGTGAACTTTCTAAAATGAAATGAAAAGTCACTTAAATTTTATGATGACGAATTATTGCTTATCCGAAAACTCGGCTTTTATGCGTTGGCTACCAAACTTTTTTCTCTAGAAGAGTTCAGATATTAAATTAAATATCGTTCGGCACAAAATTTCATATCAGAAAATTTGGGGCATGACTTTGATCTTGAAACCAAGATGTGTTTTCTAACCTTAAGACGCATTTTTTATACCAAAATTCTTAGTTCTGAGACCACAATCTTGATTTTAGAATCATTTTTTATCAGTGTACATTGTATGCGTATATTTTTGTACATATGTGTACACGCGCGCATCCGCATGCAAATTTAACGAGCGCCAATGGCAAAATTGCGCCCTCAGGCCATTTAGCGTTGTCTTTGTAGCAAACATCATACATACACACATAGACACACACTCTGTGTGTGTATAGTTAGTTTTATATCCGGTAGGAAGATAGCGCATAAATGCCAAATGCCGCCACAACACTTGCCATTTGAGATGTGCAAATTTAGCTGGAAGCATTGCGCGTTCTTAACTTTTTTTAAGTTTTTATTTTATTTTCCTCAAGAAAATTTTATTTGGTATTTTAAAATGCAATTCAAGCAGTGTTCTCATGTCTATTAAAACAAGACGAGATGTTGTATAACAACAAAATGCTTCATTTTTTGGAGAAAATTATTCTATAGGTTTTTTAAGTTTTAACTATGAATACTTATAATCTTTTAAAGCAAGCAAATCATTTTTTCGTTGCAGTTTCTAAGTTAAATTTAATATTAATTCAATTGTTAATATTTAATATAATTTTTAGTTTAATTTTTAATATAATTTTTTTGTACACTAAATAAATAAATAAGTAAATAAGTAAATAAATAAATAAATTAAAAAAATTAATAAATAGAAAATATATAAACAAAGTTTCTCCAAAAAACTTTATAAAAACACCTACATTTTTGGTTGGTTTTCGGTTGATTTGAATTTCTCGAACATCCCTAATAAATAGTATTGCTGCACAAGAAATAAATTAAAAAATAATATTAAAGAAAGTAAAGCATACTTTTGGGCTGTTCAATTCATAGATAAAAATTAATAATATAAGTATAAACATCATTTATTATTTGTACATAATATAAAATATGCACATAATTTAGATATTGTTTATAAAATCTTATTATGTTTTGAATTTGTATTTAATCCCATTGCCTTCTATAATTTAACTGATTTCAGTCAACACACATTTTTTTATGAAATATAGAAAAAGTTTTGATTAAACAATAATAATCAAAGCATTTGTAATACTTGTAAGTATGTGTCAAGTGTGGTTCGATTGGCACAACATCTGTGCTTTTATTTTAGCACTTCCCACACTCATTTGGTCCCTTTGCTGTGTGTGTGTTTTTATGATTATGACAATGATAATTCCATGAAACTTAACGCCTTCTTTTGTTTTTGTGCAACAACTGCAAACTGCGTTGGCGACACATGCTGAAGATTACTAAAGCCCCATTTCCATCTTTCCCCCTTTGGGTTGCCAACAATCTCAGTGGAATGGGGCTCATTTAGCGCTAGATACACAAGCGATTCGAGCTGAAAATTGCTTGACACAGTTGTTGCATACTGTCTCTGGTTCTGTGCCCCTTTGTCCTTGTCATTTGCACGCGAAAAACGAAACGAACCGAAACGAAAAGTAAACAAAAAGTCAGGCAGCAGGCCAGGCAACAAAAGGAGTCGCAATGGCCATAAAATGACAGAGCAAATGCCTGCCACCCGGCCCTAATGACACTGATGCGTTTTTGATGATGCCACTGACTCGAATTGCTGCCTTACTTTTTTTCTAATTGAATGTTTTGTTGCTGTAAAGTCTCTACAAGTTTGTGGTACCACATTGCGTATGTGCAATGTGCAGGCAAGAGACGAAAAAGTTGTTGAAATTTTTGTCATGCGCAATTAACGTGTCCAAAATTAATAATAATGACATTAATCATGTAGAGGAACGAGCTCTGCTTGTCAAAAACATTAATTATGCTCCTGATGTTATTATCCTGCTGCGCAGCATCCTGTCCGACGTTCGTGCGCCAATTTCTGTGATACGTTCTCACATTTCATGCCTTTGCAAGCTGAATTTTTGAATACACAAATTAAAGATATCCGTCCCCCTTTTCCTGATTTCCTTCAACTGTCCCAACTGTCCCAACTGAAGCCTTTTCCAGTTGCGTGCTCATATAATTAATGTGATAGGCGCCGCACGTTAATCGATAAGCACTCAATTAGCAGGTCTTAAAGGCTTACAAAGAATACGCAGCTGTAATTGAGTTTTCCCTCTCTAATATTGCGTGCTGCATCCACGAGAGTTAAACTTCGCCAGGCCAACACTTTTAGCTGACTACACTGAGAGAAAAATCAAGTACTTTCGTACTTGTATCAAGAATTTCCGGTGTCAAAATCGAACGAAATTCTAAGTTTAAGAACTTCTTAAAATTCTTGATATCAAGACCGTTCGGATAAGTCAAGAACGTTTCGGGATTGTTTTTGAGACTATTATGGTCTCGATAGAATCCTATATACTTAATTTTAGACTGTTTTTTTTGAGAAATTGGGAACTTACGTCAATCACTTTTCAGACTTAGAACTCCAGAAAGTACTAGGTTTAAGTGTATTTCATACTTGATTCAAGCCCTTCAGGCTGACCTATAACTGAATACAAAAACGTCTTAATATAAAAACATGAAATAAGTATTATGGTCATTTTGCAACAAAATAAAATGATATAAATGATCAAAGTTATATATCATCGTCAAAAGGAAAGACTGACTACAGAAATTATCAAAATATAGTCATCAAATAAAGTCTTAATTTTTCAGTGACAGTAGATTTCTACAATTTTTTTTTGCAGAATGAAATGTACTGCTTTTTTCTGAGTGTAGAAACCAGCTGTAAGTGCAAATTGATTCAATGAGCTTAATTGTGCTGACATTTTCATGTTCAATCGATCGATCAATGTGTGTGTGTGTGTGTGTGTGTTTCTATATTTGTGGGTAGCAATATGATACGAATGTAATGACAGACACTACGCTCCCATTTTGGCCCACTCTGTTGGCCATAAGCCTAATTTATGCCGCTTCATGGGCCGGGGAATTGAATATGACAAGTTTATAGAGTTTACTTTATTATAATCGCATAAAGTATTTGCCGTGCTGCGTCGACCAAACGAGCTGGGGGACCTGTATGATTGTGGCATGTGGCAAGCGTTCTGTGTCCTGTATCTTGTGGCCTGTGGCATGGACCTGGTTCAGGTTAGATACTCGTCTTGTTGCTGTTGTTGTGTCCGCCTCCATTGTTAGTGTACGCGCCTGTCTCATGCATCTTTCATTTGGCCAAGGATGTCGTTAATGTGCCTGGCAGCTGACGCTTCGCCACAGCTAGCAAGTTTATGCAACAGATTTATGGAAGCGCAGCTACGTGGCATACAACTAACAAGAGGAGGGGCAACAGTAAGAAATCACAGCACAGCTGACGGCATTCCCAGCACAGCACAGTTGTTAACTAGCCCCACACAAATTGGCTTTGCATTTCGAGCATTAAATAATGATTGTCAAGTAAATGCGATAAACTTGCAACTACCAACTGATAACTTGCAACTCAGCGACAGTTTGAAAGTTCATACTGTTGCTGATTTCATTAGTTGATTGGCTCAACGGTCCAGTATTAACTTTGCCCTTGTTAATTTAATGTAACACGATGCAGGCAACTGTATCTAACTCGAAAGTACAGTGCATAATTCATGCAACAATTGAGCGCAACACGAGTTGCACTTGCAACAGCTGAAAATGTCAACTTATCTGACGCAATTACAAGTAACAAGATAATTACAGAGCGAACTGCTATGATTTTAAATTAAAAGGCATTTCCTTTAAAGAATACACTGAAATAAAAGACCAACTTCTAAAATCAAGAACATTCAATTTAAGACCAAGTTACCAATACTAAGAATATTAATCTACAAAATTGCAGTTCTTAACATGAGAATAAAAATCTTAAGTTGTTAGGAAAATATAAATATATCATTTTTTAGTTTGAAAACAAGCGCGGGTTCGAATCCCACTCTTTCCAAGGAAAAACAAGGAATTTGTATAAAAATACCAAACAAAGAAAAATGTTTATGTATCAAACTAAAGCAACAATAAAAGAAGTGTAATTATTAAAACCTGCCTTATTTAATTTTTTATTAGCTTTCTTGAGTATTTAAGAACATTTAGGTTTCGGTTATGCTCAAATTAAGGTTTCCGGTTATCAGTTATGCAAAATCTTAAAGTATCGGTTTCGTAATGGTTATCGGTTTTTTTACAAGTTCGGTTTAAAAATACCGGTATGGTTTCGGTTCACAACATAAATAAAAATTAAGGCTTTTGGCTGACCAAAATAAGAAGCTTTATTCATTGTTTTACATGAACAAAGACTTAATGCTCTTTTTAGTCTGGAAAATAATGTGATCTGGTTACTGGAATGATCCTGTGTAAAGTAATGATTTTTAATAACTTTGACGTGTCATATCTTTGTCAAAAGTCAATCCATTTCCATGGGCAATGTAATTTTTGGCATGATTTTACCTCTAAATTCGATTTGCATTTAAATTTTGTTCAATTTCGAAAATTTTTGAAAATCGAATTTTTTCGAAATTTTACAGTGTTACCCCTTTGTCTTTTTTGATTTTTTCGAAAAATTTAAAATTTTCAAAATGAATAAAATTTAAATGCAGAACGAATTTAGAGGTAAAATCATGCTTAAATTTACATTGCGCATGGAAATTGATTGACTTTTGACAAAGTTATGACAGTTCAAAGATATCAAAGTTGCTCAGTAGCTGCGACGGCCAGAACCGAAATTAACTCTTATAAATGAATCGGTTACTAAACGGTTATTTTGGTTTAAAGAGTTTGGGTTTATGGGTTTCGGTAAAGCGGAAAAAATTATGTTCGGTTACGGTTTAAGTTACGGTTACAAATTTCAATTGGTTTTCACCGGTTAAAGGTTCCGGTTTCGGTTAAGGTTTTAATCCCTGATTCTTATACATATCAAATATAATCACTTCAGATTAATAAGAACTTGGTCTTTTTTTGAATTATGCTTAAAACAAAGATGTATTTTTAATTTTAAGAATTTTATGTTCTCGACCAAAATTCTTAGTTTGAGACCAAAATCTTGATTTTAGAATCTTTTTTTTATCAGTGTAGTCATTATACGACAATGGAAGACACATTTATTGGTTACACCTTCATTGTTGATTTCACTTCTTAGATATGGGAATAATTCCCAAATATTACCAGCATTTATTTCAAAATATCATATTACAAGACGTAAGCTGCTTTGTATCTTTTTTCGATATCATCTGCTCATCCAGAGAAAACTCATTCCGGTCTGTCAATAAATTCATTTCCAAATAGATGAACTCTGAATTTCCGTTGAAATGTTCTCTTGATTTCTCATTTACCACAAGAAAACAATGGCCGCAGGACGAATAAGGATGTGTTATATGTGTTATATGTATTGGGGGACTTTTGTAAGCGGAAATGAATTTACTTGTAGTTGTTTAGAAAGTATCTCAGATGTTTATTGCACATTGCAGTGGGAAATTAGTTTTGTTTTAATAAAAGTTTCAACCGTTGCTTGTCGGTAATTGACAACTGTAACAATGCCGTAATTGCCTTTTAGTGCTAACCTAATGAATAATTAATTATTTGCCAGCCGTCAAGTAAATCAAGAACTGAGCTAAAAAGTGTTACAGTATACATATATAAATTATATAATGACAACCTCGCTATATAAATTGTCTATGCGAACGACTTGTTAAAGTAACTATAAATTGAGGTCGCAGGTTCGATGTCCCCACTTTAGGACCTGTCAATTTCTATCTCTGTCTTAGCCGAAGGCCATAATTATAGAAGAAGTTATGGTGAATAATAATAGAGAAACTGAGAGTTTAATTGTGAAGACCACACCCTTAAAATATATTCCATAACTTGTGAAGTTTAGTCAGATTTAAACTATGATTAATGAGCAGGTAGTTCTTTTTAGATAGAGGTTTTCAAGTTGTTCCTCATCAGATACAGAGTTAAATTAAAACTCTAGTGAGTTTTTAAAACAATTCAGGGAAAGAGTTTACAATTCTGTTTATCTTGTGTCAAGAAAAGTGAAAGAAAAGTAACTTATAATCTGGGAAAATCGTCATTCGGCTTGATTACAGCTGAACTTCATTATGAAACCCACTTTTCTTGTTTTAAGACCACAGGATATGCAAAATTATTTAACATTTGCTGCACGTTAAGAGCTGAGATAAATCTAGTGCATAATATAAATAATAAATTATGAATTACATCCATTTCTACACAATGTAAGTGGGCAATCACAGTTAACCAAGTGTAATTACTGGCCAAAAGAGGAGAAAGCGGGAATAAGAATGAGAGGGTGATATAAATTGTGCTTCTATTATGATATTATGCCTCTCTACTGTTTTTGCTGAGTAGTTTTTCGTGTTTTTCATGCTTTGCAGCTATTTTCTGTGATTCGAGCCGGGCCTTTTGTTTGGCTTTTCATTTTGAAGCGTGCAACCAACTTTAAAGGATTGCTGCAACATGCAAACGTTTCTGCAATTTTCCACAGCACAATTTGAGTCCGCTGTGGGAAATTGTTTTTCATTTGTGTAGCAGCATTTTGATTCTCAGCGTTGCAAAAATCTTTTATTTCATCTTTTTTTTTTCTCTTTTTGTTAACAATTGTGAATGGGGGCGCATTGCAATGCATAAATTATGCAGAAAATTCAGCTCTTTATTAAAATATCAGCTGCATAACCAAACGGCAATAACAAATACAAATTTAGCGATGTAAGTGCAGCTTCAAGTAATCAATATAAGTATTTGTAATTTGCAATTATAGACTAATTAATATTTTTTAAAACTACGTTTTCATTGTTATTCACAAATTGATTTTATTATTTCGTAATTTATTAAGATGTGGATGAGTTAACTTCACAAATAATAAAGTTAGATAGATACTTCACTTCTTCACCGGAAGTTTTATAAATAATAGAACAAATTTACATAAAAAGATTATCTCGGATGTTGTTACTTATCTTTAGCATATCCTTATCCTGCTACATTAATTTCATATCAATTGTATCCCTAATAATTAATCAATGTAAAAGTAATAAATTATAGTATACCAAAATTTAAAGCATTGAAAGATTGCTGAGTGTTGAAGTTGTCAACTCTGTAAATAATGACAAGTTGAGTTAATTTTCATTACCAAAATTTTGCTGATAGCAGAAGTTATCAATGTGGGGTCTATGGAGATGCCTAGCCGGGTATCCTCAGTCTGGTTTGGTTCGTTGTCGATTGAGCAATATGTTCTTCAACTCTGCTATCGGTTTCACGCGTTATAAATGTCTCGGTATCTGTTTCTTAGTAATGTTCATTTTCATTTGCATGGCATATCGAAAGATCGGCTTGGATTTTAGGTATAATATGTATAGTATGGAAACAAGTGCAATTGTTGAAACGAGTACTGATCAAGAACATGTTGAAGAACGAGCACAGATGAAAGAAGTCACTCCACTGTATTATGTGGAGAATATTCAGTGTAAGATTCCGTATATAGATCCATTTACTGAGGAAGTGATGGAGATCTACAAACCAAAAGTATTTGAGACTTGTTCCAATGAATCGGATCTAGTCAGACCTATCTTCGATATGAATAGTAAGCGCTATGTGCTCCATATCAACGGTAGCCTCATATCACAAATACTCAATTCCAGCGAAATAAAATACACCTGCTATTATCAGGAAATAACACACGATGATAACCATGGAATATCATTTATGTAAGTTTTTTAGTATAGTTATCTTTTTTACAGGTTTTGTTAATGATTGTTAACTAATGTGATATTTTTCGATTTAAACTAAATCTAATCAAAAACTTGAAAATGAGAGTATAATGACATTTTCGTACCTTGTACAGAAGTTGTAAATATATTGATAATTATTATAATAATCAGTCTTATCTTAGACACATTTCCTCTCATTTCATTTTTCTTGCAAATAAGTGCAATATATTTTTAAACCAAGTCATTTATTAAATGATAACATATTTTTTTATTTTTAATGCAGCAATGGCTTCAAATTGCAGTCGCCGGTATATTTCAGACATGGATATGAAATACCACCTCATGTTCAGGCCATAATTTTGAATTGCCATGAGGCTACAAATGTATCGCACGTTCTGCAGATTGACGGTTATGCTTTGGTTCAATACAAGCCCCCACCAGGAACAGGAGCATCAAGAGGACCAGGAGCAGCAGGAGAAGAAACAGAGGAGTCAAGGCAGTCGATGCCTCGAAAGCCTAGCGTCATTATGTTCGGCCTGGACACCATGTCGAGAATTAATTTAAGACGCACCATGCCCAAAGTTTACAAGTTTTTAACACAGACCGGTTGGTATGAGATGCAGGGTTATAATAAGGTGAGATCCCACTATATAAATCAGACTATATAAATCATCTTTACGATTATCATGCTAGGTTGCGGATAACACATTTCCAAATCTTTTGGCCGTTCTCAGTGGCTTTACGCCAGAGACAGGGAGAAGAAAAGTCTGCGATACGAATAAATATGGCTGCTTGGAGAGATTTCCTTTCATCTGGAAGTATTTAAAAGCAGCCGGATATTTGACAGCCTATGCGGAGGATGCGTTCTTTATAAACACTTTTAATCTCGGCAAGACGGGATTCTCAATACCGCCAACTGATTATTATCACCTTCTTTTTCTGAGAGCGTTCGAAGAGCATTTAAAGAAATGGAAGTGCAAGGTATGCACAATGGATTATTGCTATGGACGACGGATACAGAGTAGTTATGTATTTGACTATATGAAGGAGTTTGCCAAGCGCTACATTAATGATCAACCCACTTGGGGTCTCTTCTGGTCAAGTAGTTTCACGCATGATGATTTCTCGTTGCCCTCAAAGATGGATAACTATATTTTACAATACTTAAAAGACTTTGAGACGGATGGTGTGCTAGATCAGAATATTGTCATCTTTTTCTCCGATCACGGCACACGTTTTGGAGAATTAAGGCAATTGAGTAGTGGATTCTTGGAATCACGCCTGCCCATGTTATTTATCTATCTACCTCCTTGGTTTCGTGCTCAATATCCAGAATATGCTCGGGCTTTAGAGCTAAATCGTAATCGTCTGACTTCCAATTATGATCTGCACAACACTCTCAAGCATATCATTGAAATTGGCAGATCAACCAACAATTCTACTCTGCCCAAATCTGAGGATTGCCCGAAGTGTCGATCACTTTTCCATCCTGTTGCCGAGTTAAGGACTTGCGCCGATGCTGGAATCCCTGAACATTATTGCACCTGTGAGCCCTATAAGACAATTAAAGATAAATGGACCGATCGTATCGCAGATCTTGTTATTGAGCACATAAACGAATATCTATGGGCTAAAAATCTAAGCAGTCGCTGTCAGAATCTCACTTTAAATCTCACACAAAACGCAGAATTTAAAATTGGTCTTGATATGAAGTTTAATAGTGAAATTCGAAAAATGGATAAGGCTCAGTATCACATCACATTCAAAGTTAAACAAAATGGAGCTATCTTTTTTGCAACTGTAATTTATAATTCTATTCTCGATAAAGTGGACGTTGATGTGGAGACGATAAGTCGTCTTAATGAGTATAGTGCGGACTCTTATTGTATTGATGATAAATTGGCAAAACTTTTTTGTATATGTAAAATAAAATTACCTATGCCTTCAATGCTTATTGATAGAAATAATAAGACTCTCGACAGGAGAATAGGCAGGTTCTTAGGTGTAAGGCCACATGCTGTGGCTAAAACATGAGAAAATCATATATATGTATTAGGGGGCTCCGCCCCTGCTCGCTTCGCTCGTCAACCACCGGCTCGCTTCGCTCTCGGAAATGAAAATTAGTTATGTTAACCTCTAGTATGAGTTTGGTTAAGATATGTTATGCAACAAAAAAGTTGTTTATAGAAAAGGTTAATTTGCATGCGATTGTTCCTATGGTAGCTATCCGACTTTGAACAAATTTGGTCATATAATCTGTAAGTTTGTTTTGGATATATTAGGAAACAATAAAGTTTTTCATACTAATGGTTAATTTGCATTTGATTGTCCTTATGGTAGCTATATGATATAGTTGACCGATGTCGACCAAATTTGGTCAGAATGTAAGAGGCAGTCCCAAACATATAATCTGTACATTTCGTTAAGATATCCTAAAAAACAAAAAAAATTTTAATACAAAAAAATTCCATGACCTCTGACCTCAGGGAAACACACTTCCAGGTGGAATTTTACAAAACGCCGTCTTATTGCACGATGAAATTGTCTCAGCTATGGTGTGTGAAGCCTACACGTTGATGTGTCAATCAGTGAGCCAGTCAGTCAGTCAGTCAGTCAGGACAAAGAATTTTATATACATAGATAAATTATCTTTTATTTTTAATTTTTTGTTTTCTTTGTTAATGCTGTCAACGCATTATGTAATTATTTATGAAATTTTGAGAAATGTCTTAGCCACGTTTTTAAGAACGTGTTGTGGCACATTTAATGGCGTTGTCCTTGCAACATTAGCGCAAACGAATGATGTGGGAAAAAAGGCAGACAGACAAACGATGACAACAAAGAGGAGAAGCGAGGTTGAGGAGTTGTAGGACGTGGACATGGCTGGCACGTGAGACCCCAGTGCATCGTTAAAGATTTATTTTGAAATTCCAATGGGCAACCGCAGCGCATAATTGTGTACTTTAAGAGTAGATAGGGGAATGTCCCCAGTTTTGCTTACTTTTAACCCCTTTGTATTTTTCCAAAAATTCGAGTTTTCATAAATTTTCAAAATGAACAAAATTTAAATGCAGAACGAATTGAGAGGTAAAATTATACTCAAATTTACATTGCACATGGAAATTGATTGACTCTTGACAAAGTTATGGCAGTTCAAAGTTATCAAAGTTGCTCAGTAGCTGCGACGGCCAGAACCGAAATTAACCCTTATAAATGAGTCGGTTACTAAACGCTGATTTCGGCTTAAAGAGTTTCGGTTTATGGGTTTCTGTACAGTGGGGAAAAACATTTTCGGTTACGGTTTCAGTTACGGTTACAAATTTCAATCGATTTTCATCGGTTAAAGTTTACGGTTTCGGTTAAGGTTAAGGTCCCTGAATATATGTGTTTGTAAATTTCTAAATATAGACTAATAAATACTTTTTAAAAATACTTTTTAATTTAAGAGCTATAAAATTGTTATTCATAAATTTCTATTAAAGTATTTATAAGTATTTGTAATTATAGACTAATTAATATTTTTTGAAAATACGTTTTCTTTTAAGAGCTATAAAATTATTATTCACAAATATATCTTATCATTTCGTAATTTATTAAGATGTGGATGAGTTAACTTCACAAATAATAAAGTTAGAGGGATAATTCATATCTTCACCGGAAATTTAATAAACTATAGAAGTCGGAAGTTGTTATTTATCTTCAGCATATCCTTATAATTTATGTTATTAACGTGTCTTCCTTTTCTTGATAAATAAATTTCATATCAATTGTAACAATTAAATTGTAATAATTAATCAATGTTAAAGTAATAAATTATTATAGGATACCAAAATTTAAAGCATTGAAAGATTGCTGAGTGTTGAAGTTGTCAACTCTGTAAATAATGACAAGTTGAGTTAAAAAAAAAGTATTTTCATTACCAAAATTTTGCTGATAGCAGAAGTTATCAATGCGGGGTCTATGGAGATGCCTAGCCGGGTATCCTCAGTCTGGTTTGGTTCGTTGTCGATTGAGCAATATGTTCTTCAACTCTGCTATCGGTTTCACGCGTTATAAATGTCTCGGTATCTGTTTCTTAGTAATGTTCATTTTCATTTGCATGGCATATCGAAATGTCGGTTTAGATTTTAAGTATAATATGAATAGTATGGAAACGAGTACTATTGTTAAATCGAATGCAGATCAAGAACATGTTGAAGAACGAGCACAAATGACAGAAGTCACTCCACTGTATTATGTGGAGAATATTCAGTGTAAGATTCCATACATAGATCCATTTACTGAGGAAGTGATGGAGATCTACAAACCAAAAGTATTTGAGACTTGTTCCAATGAATCGGATCTAGTCAGACCTATCTTCGATATGAATAGTAAGCGCTATGTGCTCCATATCAACGGTAGCCTCATATCACAAATACTCAATTCCAGCGAAATAAAATACACCTGATATTATCAGGAAATAACACACGATGATAACCATGAAATATCATCTATGTAAGTTTTTTAGTATAATTATCGTTTTTACAGGTTTGTTAATGACAGTTAACTAATGTAATATTTTTCGGTTTAAAGTAAATCTAATCAAAACCTTCAAAATGAGAGTATTATGATATTTTTGTACCTCGTAAATATATTGATAACACTGTGCAAGTCAAAAAAAAGAAGGTTTCCCCCTATTTCGGGTCCTAGGAATCAAGCCGCATCATTCCTTTTGTAAGTAAAAAACTGGTTTAAAAAAAAATATTTCTTTTAACTTGAAGGACATTGAAAATTTATGTTCGATCTCTAACTTCCAAGGAATCATTTTTTTGGAAAACTTCTTCAGTAAAGTTTCTTGGAATTTTTCAATCTACAAGTTTAAAGAACAACCAAGGCTTCTAAAATTAGTTTTTTATATAATATATATATAATATAATTATTATTTTAATCAGCACTTCTGATTTAGACACACTTCCTCTCATTTCAACTTTATACTTTCTTGAAAATAAGTGAAATATATATTTAAACCAACTTATTTTGTAATTATTAACATATTGATCTATTTTTAATGCAGCAATGGCTTCAAATTGCAGTCGCCGGTATATTTCAGACATGGATATGAAATACCACCTCATGTTCAGGCCATAATTTTGAATTGCCATGAGGCTACAAATGTATCGCACGTTCTGCAGATTGACGGTTATGCTTTGGTTCAATACAAGCCCCCACCAGGAACAGGAGCATCAAGAGGACCAGGAGCAGCAGGAGAAGAAACAGAGGAGTCAAGGCAGTCGATGCCTCGAAAGCCTAGCGTCATTATGTTCGGCCTGGACACCATGTCGAGAATTAATTTAAGACGCACCATGCCCAAAGTTTACAAGTTTTTAACACAGACCGGTTGGTATGAGATGCAGGGTTATAATAAGGTGAGATCCCACTACGCAATGAGTACAGACTATATAATTCATAAAATTTGTAATATTAGGTTGCGGATAACACGTTTCCAAATCTTTTGGCCGTTCTCAGTGGCTTTACGCCAGAGACAGGGAGAAGAAAAGTCTGCGATACGAATAAAAATGGTTGCTTGGAGAGATTTCCTTTCATCTGGAAGTATTTAAAGGCGGCGGGATATTTGACAGCTTATGCAGAGGATGTGTTCTTAATAAACACATTTACCTACGGCAAGCCGGGATTCTCAATACCGCCAACTGATTATTATCACCTTCTTTTTCTGAGAGCGTTCGAAGAGCATTTAAAGAAATGGAAGTGCAAGGTATGCACAATGGATTATTGCTATGGACGAAGGATACAGAGTAGTTATGTATTTGACTATATGAAGGAGTTTGCCAAGCGTTACATTAATGATCGACCCACTTGGGGTCTCTTCTGGTCAAGTAGTTTCACGCATGATGATTTCTCGTTGCCCTCAAAGATGGATAACTATATTTTACAATACTTAAAAGATTTTGAGACGGATGGTGTGCTAGATCAGAATATTGTCATATTCTTTTCTGATCACGGCTCACGCTTTGGACAATTAAGGCAATTGAGCATTGGATTCTTGGAATCACGCCTGCCCATGTTATTTATCTATCTACCTCCTTGGTTTCGTGCTCAATATCCAGAATATGCTCGGGCTTTAGAGCTAAATCGTAATCGTCTGACTTCCAATTATGATCTGCACAACACTCTCAAGCATATCATTGAAATTGGCAGATCAACCAACAATTCTACTCTGCCCATATCTGAGGATTGCCCCAAGTGTCGATCACTTTTCCATCCTGTTGCCGAGTTAAGGACTTGCGCCGATGCTGGAATCCCCGAACATTATTGCACCTGTGAGCCCTATAAGACAATTAAAGATAAATGGACCGATCGTATCGCAGATCTTGTTATTGATCACATAAACGAATATCTATGGGCTAAAAATCTAAGCAGTCGCTGTCAGCATCTCACTTTAAATCTCACACAAAACGCAGAATTTAAAATTGGTCTTGATAGTGAAATTCGAATAATGGATAAGGCTCAGTATCACATCACATTCAAAGTTAAACAAAAGTTTAAACAAAATGGAGCTATCTTCTTCGCAACTGTAATTTATAATTCTATTCTCGATAAAGTGGACGTTGATGTGGAGACGATAAGTCGTCTTAATGAGTATAGTGGGGGCTCTTATTGCGTTGATGATAAACTGGCAAAACTTTTTTGTATATGTAAAATAAAATTACATAAAATTAAATAAGACACTCGACAGGAGAATAGGCAGGTTCTTAGGTGTAAGGCCACATGCTGTGGCTAAAACATGAGAAAATCACTTAAATTGTCAAGATTGAATTTGATTTAAGTAATTGATAAATATAAATCAGTTATCAGGATCACATTATTCTATATTGCAGCCGAATATTATTTGTAATAAATATCTCATGTTTCTTATCAGGAATTAGAGCACATATCAACAATTGTAATTTATATATATTTTATCTTTTATTTTTAATTTTTTGTTTTCTTTGGTAATGCTGTCAACGCATTATGTAATTATTTATGAAATTATGAGAAATGTCTTAGCCACGTTTTTAAGAACGTGTTGTGGCACATTTAATGGCGTTGTCCTTGCAACATTAGCGCAAACGAATGATGTGGGAAAAAAGGCAGACAGACAAACGATGACAACAAAGAGGAGAAGCGAGGTTGAGGAGTTGGAGGACGTGGACATGGACATGGCTGGCACGTGAGACCTCAGTGCATCGTTAAAGATTTATTTTGAAATTCCAATGGGCAACCGCAGCGCATAATTGTGTACTTTAAGAGTAGATAGGGGAATGTCCCCAGTTTTGCTTACTTTTATGTTAATAATTTCAGTCAACGGAAACGGAAATGTAAAAACGTGTTGCCAGGAAGTCATAATTCAGCTTAGACAAACGAGAATGGGGAGGAGGGACGAGATAGTCGGAATCACATGCGATGCTTTGTCAGCTGTTGTTGTTGATGTTGTTATTTTTGTGTGGTTGTTGTTGTGATTGCTGCTGTTGAAGGACTACATCGCATTAATGTGGTTTTACAACATGCCGAGGCATAAAAATGAGAAATGGTTGCCACACATGCGGCAACAGTGTGTGCAAGTAAAATCACAGTGTGAGCTGGCAGGCAACAATATAGTCGAAATTAGCGCAAAATGAATAATAAATGTGGCCCCAATAAAAAGAAAAACAAAGCGCCAGCATAAAAAAAGAAAACATGCCGCAGTAAACAGTCAAAGTTTAAACGTTCAAAAGGTCAGCAACTGTCAGCTGCCCAAGCAGATGGAGATTTATGTTTAATTAAATGTTACAGTCAGCAAGAAGATTTTATAGTTTCAGATTTTGTTTATACTACTCGTATTTAAGGGAATGAAGCAAAAGTTTTTATGAAATAAAAAAATAACAAGCATGAAATTCCTAGTCAAGAGCATTCAACACAGTACTCGATTTTCGAGTGCTTTATTACGTATACGTATTTTTATACTCAAATTTTGAGGTACGTGAATACACTACTGACGATTGTGAGGGAATTTTTAGCATACAGTGAACACATTACAAAAATGCAATGTCTTTAAAATTTAAATTTTTTATAGGCAAAATTTTATTTTTATTTTTACTAAAAATCTAAGAGTTACGTATACGCATCATATTATAAACGCTAAGTTTTAAATGCCTATTAAAAGTGGAGTGCATATAATTAGTATAAATATTTAGATTTAACTGAATTGTGCTTCGCGAGAATGTTCCCCTAAAGTATTATTATTATATTTTTAATAAGTAACTAGTTTTTTTTTAATAAAAATAACAAGCGAGAATTTCCTAGTCAAGAGTAATCGATTTTCGAGTGCTTTATTACGTATACGTATTTTAATACTCACATTTTGATCTACTTGAACACACTACTAACGATTGCGAGGGAATTTTAGAGTACAGTGAGGACAATACAAAAATGCAATATCTTTAAAAATCTAAATATTTATAGTTAAAATGACAGGTATTATATTTTTACTGGGGAGTTAACACAAAATTACTTTATGCACATGAGTAAAATCTATGGAAATCTAAGCATTATGTATACGCATAATATTATAAACGCTGGACTTTAAATGATTATTTTAAGTGTAGTGCATATAATTAGTAAAAATTGTCAGAATTAACTGCTTTGTTATTCGCGAAGATGTTACCCAAAATTATTATTATTACAATGCTGTTTTCTTGAAAATGATCTCTGGGATTCTTATATGTTTAATAAATTATTAAATTGCTTTGCTTAATGCTTAATGCTTATATCTGACTTGGGAAAGTCTGCTCCCCTTTGTGTGGATTCTGAGTTATGAACCATAAAGAGCTTGCAATTTTGGGGCACGCTGTTCATTGTATGAAGCATAGTCGAAACGGCGCTTTATGTGCGGATAAAGAACTAATCCCTAGCTGTGTTTGCAGCTGCCACAAAACCGAAATCTTTCAACAATCATGGGGCAAATCTTTAAAGTCACAGCGTGCCACAGTTGCTGATGCCACTGTGAATGGAGGAATGTAGGAATGGGAGTGTTGCTGCCACTGCTGATGCTGGCAATTATCACAACATCGTGTCGCAGTCATCGTCCTTGCTATACACACTAACAGTAATATCCCAACAAAATACTGCAGCCAATCAGACAAAACAGAGCGTCCCACAACGCTCATTTTTAATGTGCGCGACTTGACTGTGGGAATGGAATTGAGGATTGAGACTGTGTTCATCTCTGGGTCTGGGTCTGGGTCTGTGTATTGGTATTGGAATTTGCTGTGCAACTGCTTGAATTGTCTTGTACATATTTACACTGGGCAACAACAGTAAATTGACATAAAAACCAAATTGTCCATAAAAATGTATTTCCTTTTAGCCAGCAAAGATCTCCCCTAACATGACTTTTCTCTGTTCTTTTTTTTTTGTGTGCCTCGACGCTTATCGATAAAGTTCAACGGCTGGGACTGCCAACAGTTATCGGAAAGAGGGAAGAGAGAAGAGACAACTGGCACTTCGCTGCCAGAATTAGTTTCCTGGGCAAACCCAACTCCGCTTCCGTCAACAATTTAATCAGTTCATCGCCATTGCCGCAAATCCCTAGCTAAAGGCCTTCTCTAACATTTTATTTTATTCGTTTTTGTCGCTTGTTTATTTGTGTAGACCCTTTGGGCATTATGTTTCCTAGTTATTCGCACAATACTATAAGTTGGTTTTAGTTTACTTTTTTATTGATTGCCAGCTACAGGAAATTAAAAGCCATACTTTTCAGTCGACCAGTCAGGAAATATTATAGTTTCTCCTACAGTTCATCCATATTATGATATGGCATTAATATATGCTAAGCCTAATGCTAATGGTTTGGTAATAATTAGTGTAATTGTTATAAATGTTTATATTGATAGGCAAATACATTTTCCCTGTTTCACATTACGCCAAAAACTATTGAATCAATATTATTAAATTATGTGAGTACTAAGTATAAAAGAGAAAACTGTATTAACTAATTTATTAATAATGATTTTGCTCTCTATAGAGCGTTAGTAAGTAATTGTTTTGATAAAATATAAATTCACAAACATAACCTTAATATAATTCAAAACAATTTCTTGTCTTTTTTTTATTTTCTGATTTTTATAGTGACTTTTGATTCTTAGAAAATTGTATTTTATCAAAACAATTACTTAACTGGCTGTAAATATATTAATTCCGTCTTAGTTCAATTAAACATATTTTTTTCACATTCTAAACTACCAGATTAGACGGCTATTCATCTTCGTTAGTTGGATTAAAGCTGTTAACATTGTTTTTTGTCTTCAAGTCAGTGTGGCAAGAACGTAAACATGCCATTAATTGTTTATCCGTGGACAAGAGATGCTGATTATCATTGTGTTGCACTGGTAATTGAAACGTATCGAATGCAAAAACAGATGCCCCATCATCTGCCACTTGTTTTCGCTCAGAGTAGCGTCGAAAGCGCCCTTTTTATGTTCCTTATCAACACCCACACACATATTCAGAGACACAGCGACACAGACACGGTCACAGTTATAGGGACACGTTCACAGACACACACGCACATTGACTTTGAATGAGTTTTTAATAACATTGTCAGCGTCAGCTCGTGTGATGACCACAACCGCGACCTCCGAGCCTTATGGGGACATGGGAGTTGACTCTTCTGCACACGTTACAGCCTGTCCAGGGGGACGAACAACAACAAAACAATATGGGTGTGTGTGTGTGTGTGGATGTGTGTATAAGTTGGCTATTTTTGTTTGTTTATGCCACGCCAGGCGCACATGTAAGCACGGACCTGGCCAATGTTTGCTTAACGCCTCGCGCAGCTCTTTCCCAGTTCACACTCGGTCAACTTATTGAAAATGTCGCGTTTGTGGAATTCTCTGTCGCAAACAACACCCCATCGGACACATGGCTGTTTTGATTTTATTAACACTGCAAAAGCAGCAGCAAAATAAAAAAACAAGACGCACTAATTTCAGTTATGCAAAGTGTTGACAATGATGATGAGAATAGAAAAATGATTTCCATATGTTGTCTATAGAGCAGTGGCGTCCAAAATTAGCCTACTTTTGGACAACACTGCTTTAGAGAGAGAGAGAGTTGCAAATAAATTTAGAATAATTTCAACTGAAGTATTTGCGATTTTTAAAAACCATACTTGATGCTTTTGTTCTTAGTTAAAAAAATATCAAAGAACTTACAAATATACTTAGACATTCGAAGTAAAGAAATCGTATTATGAATAAGATCTAAAACAGCACTTTCCCCCCATGCTCAGTACGTTATGTTTTGGAAAGTGGCGCCAAGCAGACGCACAAGCACTTGAACGAACAAGTGCCGATCTCGAGCGAGCTTAAAACAACAAAATACATTAAGTAAAGGCGTCTTCGCGCCGCACAACCGAAATTCTGCAACAACAAAATACACGCAGTGCTCAGAGTGCCGATCTCGAGCCATTTTACAATAACAAAATACTCTGCTCAGTCTGTAAGTCTTGAGCAGACCCTCATAGAAACAAACAACAGCCACACAGCAAATGCTGTGCCATAAAAGTGTTCATTTTGCTTTAATTTATGACTTCAGAGGTTGTTTGTTGTATATGTTGTTGTATTGCACTCGATTGAAAATTTCGTGCTCACCGCTGATCAAAATCCTAGACTTCAGCAATTTAAGTCTTGGTGAAAAATCATCCATGAAATGTTGGGTGTTAACTAAGAAATAATTGATTTTTTGGCTCTGTGTCAAGTCTGTTATGACAGCTTCCCAGGACAGTTACTTGAGGTTATATGAGAATAACTATGACAGCTATGAGCATTTCAGCAGTAACTTAGCTTTTCCAAATTAGTTTTATAGACTACATGACTTTACTAAAGCCTGGCGAATTCAAAGGGCCAGGTTGGCCCTCAAGGCTCGGGGATCAACACTTTAGCTTATTCATGTTTGCATGTGAATTCATCATTCAGTGGCATGTGGCAGTTGTTGCAGGATGTGCTCAGACTGACTGCAGATAAAGACTGTATGTGTATGTAAAAAGAAAAGAAAAATGAAATAAAGTAAAGTAAACAAAGAAAGGCTGCCAAAAACAAATAATCCATTTGCTGGTGTTGGTGTTGATATTTGTGTTGTTGCTGTTGTTTGTTGTTTGGTTTATGTGTGTTTGTGTTTTTCCTTCTTTCACTCACAGAGCGTATTGCAGAGTCCTCTTATCTGCCTGACTGGCTGCTGCATTCGCTTTTTGTCTGTTTACATGTTGTTGCCATCACAGCCGCAACATGTTGAGCTGCAAAGTAATATGTTATAACAAAAGGCCAGGCACGGACTTAGCACAGATTCTGGCTGAGAAGGAGGCGGTGGGGGGCAGAGTCAGAGCCATGGGACAGTGCGTCACTCGGCAAGGAGCAAGAGGCTTACCAACTCATTGACACGTTCAACGTTGCAACACTTTTTGTTTCTCTAAGCCATTTCTTTGGCACGTTGTCCAACTGTCTCCCCCCCTTTTCATTTCTTAGTTCTGCCTTTACGCTCCAACTAATGTCAATACACGTAGATGTTAGCTTTATGTGCTGGCTTACATGGCGTATACGTAATACAAGCATTGCATATCTGCTAAGAGCTTCAACAAATCGTTCATTCAATTCAGGCGCATCAGTGCGTATGAGTAATTTTGAATGTGCGTTTAATGGGATTCACATTGCATTTTGCTAACCCAAGCAATAACAATTCTACCTAATTGGCAAACAAGCAAACAAATAATAATTCCATTAACACTTGGAGTTGTGAGTTCAATTCAAACAATTGCATAACACAATTTTATTATATTCAAATCCTCTTACGAGTACACTGAAAAAAAGACCAACTTCTAAAATCAAGAACATTCATCTTAAATATTTTGTTCTTAAAATAAGACCATTGTAAGACCAAATTAGTAATACTTAGAATATTAATCTAAAAATTCGCAGTTATTAATATAAGAATTAAAAATCTTAAATTGATAAGAAAATATAAATATGTCATATTTAATATGAAAACAATAATTGCACCGTGGCTCTCTGGTTAGAGTCGCCGCTTCAGTTTTGGTAACAAGTCGAGGGATAGAAACCCGCTCTAGCCAAGGAAAAAACAAATAATCGGGATATTAATAAAAAAATATATCCGAAAAAAAGTAAAAATATAAAAAAAAAATAAATAAGTTTAAAATTTAAAACCCGTGCCTTTTTTTTATTTTTGGTTTGAGAATTTAAGACTATTTCGTCTTAAATTAAGATCTTATTCTTATTTGAAATGTTCTTAAATTCAAGATGTGTTTTCTAAAATTAAGAATTTTATGATCTCGACGCATTTTTTAGACCAAAATTCTTAGTTCTGAGACAAAAAAAAATTGATTTTAGAACATTTTTTTTTATCAGTGTATAAATATCTTTCATATTTGATTTTATGGCAACCAAAGCCCAAGGGCTATGCAGGTAAATTTGCAGACAACACCTTTGTGTTTATGGAACCCGTAACAAAGGAATACTTAAAATAGTAATATTAAAATAAATATATATATTCTTTTGCGAAGCTTAAAAAAGCAATCACATGAAAGCATTTTCTGTTTTGGTGTAAATTGTTGACATTTTCTGAATAATTATTGAATGATGACAGTGTGTGGGATGTTTATTAACGCATTCGAGTATAAATTATGAAAAGCCTATAATCAATTTGTCCGTCTTGTTGTTCTAATCTTTATGAAAATTCGAAAATTGCTTGTGACACGCAACCAAAGCTATAAAATGTCAGCTTTTGGAGGTCATTTCGAGCAGGTGCAGCTCTCGACTCCCAAATACTCCAACTCCAATTTCAATTTGTGTGTGGAGTGATAAAAAAGGATATGCGTGCAGCTGTGTTTCTCAATCAGGTAAAATGTATGAGTATATTGAGAAATTAAAGTCTGTTCGATTTGTTACATTAATCTCAGTGACTCTTTCAATTTCAGGCTCGAGTTACTTCGTTGCCGATGTACTAATTAAGTTACGGCCAATCATTCATTAGGTCGACTCGAAGCACTCATTAAAGTTTTGTAATCGCAATACAAAGCAACACAACGCAACTTTCTAATGCCACAAAAGCCAAGCAAATGTCGCTTTTAATTATGTGCCTTGGTTAGGATTGAGCAGGCAGTCAGTCCGTCAGTCCGTCAGTCAGTCAGTTAGTCAGGTAGCCATTTAGCACCTCGACGCACGTCAGATTGTGTATGTGGCACGAATCGCGGCACAGCCCCTGGACAACCACACCCAATGTCAATGCAAAGACTGAATGGCGCCGGGGCGTGCTCAAGGCTACAGCCAAATGGTATCCACAAACCAACCGACAGACCGACTGACTGACTGACTGATCGACAGGTTGACTGTCAGCCAGTTGGACTGTGGTTGAACATGGCGCTAGCTTATTTTTAAAACGACCTTCGCGCAAATCAAATGCAAAGTTTTCCTGCAGCCAGCGATACACTTATAAAAAAATTTCCTAAAATCAAGATTTTTGGCTCAGAACTAAGAATTTTGGTCTAAAAAATGCGTCGAGAACATAAAATTCTTAAATTTAGAAAACACAACTTGATTTTAAGAACACTTCAAGTAAGAATAAGTTCTCAATTTAAGACCAAACAGTCTTAAATTCTCAAACTATAAATAAAAAAAATAAGGCAGGTGTTTTAAACTTTAAACTTATTTTTTTTTGTTATATTTATACTTTTTTTGAATTTATTTTTTTTTATAAACATTCCGATTATATGTTTTTTCCTTGGCTAGAGCGGGTTTCGATCCTTCGGCGCGGTTATTAAAAACTGAAGCGGCAACATTAACCAGAGCGCCACGGTGTCATTATTGTCTTTATATTAAATATGACATATTTATATTTTCATAACAATTTAAGATTTTTAATTCTTGATTTAAGAACTGCGAATTTTTAGATTAATATTCTAAGTTTTATTAATTTGGTATTAAAATGGTCTTATTTTAAGAACAAAATATTTAAGATGAATGTTCTTGATTTTAGAACTTGGTCTTTTTTTTTAGGTGTACGCGTTTGCGTCTCATTAAAGGTCAAAGCCGATTTTGTCTAGTATTATGCTGCCCCATCGATATACGTAGCAACTATTCACATTTGTGCTTTTGTATTCTTCTTTTTTGTTGCCTCGTTGTGCGCTCAATAAACATAATTAGCATTTTGGCACTCGACGTGGCCGGGAAACTAATGAATGAATGTGCTAAAACGTGTTTCATACGCATTTCATATGCAAAGTGAGCAGCTAGAGTTTATTAAAAATGCAAAAAGAGCTTAACTATTTGGTTGTAAAGCTGACAGTCAGGTTACTCGCAAGTCTACAGGGCAAATAAATAAACACACGCACACACACATACAGATACAACACACAGACAACAGCAACAACACTTAAGCAACATGCATACAAGTGTCACTTGTGTGTAGCACACACTCCACTTTCCACTCTCTACACTTGCCAACACTTGCAAATTGCCAAGTGAACAAGCACATGGCATCAACACATGGCGTATACGTGTTATTTCCATTCTATACGTATGCATGGGGCAATGTGGCAGTTACTGTTGCTGTTCCTGTCGTTTTGCCAGCCTCTGTGCGTCTGTGGCGGCACCGCAGTGTGTAATTAAATATTTTACAGGCAATCTACATTCTTGAGATAAACCCAACTTTATATGTGGCTGCCAACAACAGCAACAGCAACAAACGGGCAAGGACAATGGGGAAAAGATGCGAAAATTGTAAGCCCAAACAAACACAAGCTAAACATAATGAATCACAACGAAATTTGCATACGCTAATTCTTATAATTATCTAAAATAGAACTGTTGTATTTTATCACTTATGTTGAGACAGAAGAGATAATTGTTGGACAATAAAATAATAAAGATATTCTAATATATTACAATATAAAAAGGTAGTGAAGTTTGCATACGCTAATTCTTATAATTATCTAAGCTAGAACTGTTTTATTTCTGATATATAATATAATAATATAATATAATATAATTATGATATTCTATGCAATAAATTACAAAGTAAAAATGTTACAAAATTAGCTTTGGCTAATTCTTATAATTATCTAAGCTAGATCTGTTTTATTTCCAAGCTTATGATAAGAGAGAAGAAATAATTGTTGGACTATAAAATAATTAAGATTCCAATATACTACAATATAAAAAGGTGGCATACTTTTAGCCGAATGGAATATTTAACTCAAGTCACAATATATTTATATACTGCACCATAAAGTATGCAATAAAAACTTTAATTATAAATAAAATAATAATATATTTAAAATATATTTTATGCATTTTTATTCAATTTAAAAATGAATTTCATTAAATTTAATAAAGCAGAATGGCAGAATATTCCTGATAAACAGTGGAGAAAACTCAATGAAAAAGCGATGATATACCCAGTAAGAGTATAAAAAGGACAACAACTATAAAATATCAGATTAATTTTTGCAGCTCACACTCAAATATTTTGACAAAAACAGTGACTAAACCTGCTGTTGCCATTGCGCTTAGGCTGCAATATTTTGAAGGTCCCCAACGCACACATGAACCTGCATAGATAGACACATATACACACACATACCCAGGAACACACACCCAGACACACACCGAGACAAGGACTCGAGGGAGGCTTGTTGCTCATATTTTTGAATTTGCTCATCTTTTGTGGAATTTGGATTAGTGCCATTTGACTTTTTCGAGATACAAATGTAGCATGAAAAGATAATCGGCTTGCTGGGTAACCAAAAAACATGGACATCCTGTGGTCCTGCCACATTCTAACGGCATTCGAATGCTGTTTTGGGGTTTTGTGGCTACTCCATTGGGTCTCGCTCGGTGTCAGTGCCAAAAGGATTCAAATTGGTTTCTGTTGTTGCCTTTACACTCGACTGGGATGTGAGGATGAGGATGAGGATATGTGTGTAGTTGTCTGTGGCACATGTGCTGTTTAATACCAGCTTGTTAAACACATGCATGCGTGTTTGTAATTGTGTTTTGAGTTTGTAATTTGTGAAATGAATCAGTCAGCAGTGTAACTTTGTATAGATTTCAGACTACGAGATGACAATATCAACTGGAATGTGCTAACTTATTAAGATCTTTTCAGCCTCTGTTCGAGTTACGCTAACTCCAGCAATTAGCATTTTTTATTGCACGTTTATTAACAATTAAGTTGAAATTGAATCTCTCAGCGTTTTATTTGCATTTTATTAGAATTTTATTAGTAATTTGCATTCGCTTTTGCTTTCGCTTTCACTTTTCATTTCCAGGCAGCGCTAAACGTTTTTTTCAAATTTAATTAAAACTGCATTTGCGTTGAAATTGGCACGCCTTTATGTATCCGTCCTAATTAATAAGTTATGCCGCCTGCCCGGGCATCCTCAATCTTCAAAGGGACGGCACACGTCTTTGCCATGGCAACGAATCAGAGTCAGAGCCAAAGTCCGAGTCAGAGCCGAGGGTTGTTTGGTCGCGAGAGAAGGATTGACCAAAGGTTTTAACTCTACCAGCAGCTGTTAAGTGGGTCGAGTCAGATGGCCAACACACTTGTGTTGGCCTAATTGGCTGGCCAAGTGAGGGATATACGGTTGAGAGTCAAGGCATTGAATTAATTCTAGTGCAGTTGAAAACGTTTTTTAAGCATAAAATGAATTTCATTTAGCCTCCATTTCAATGCAATACATAATACCAGGTAAGTCTAAAAACAGAAGAAAAGAAAACGCTGACATTGATGTTGGTTTTTTCCTCTTGCCCACATTCCAACTCATGCTAAAGGATAACGTCTTTCCAGCTGACGCGCGATTGTGTCAATGTCAAAGAGAACGTGTTGCTCACTCATTCAAATACACACACACACTCACACACACATATACACGCGTGTACTGTGCATTAAAACTACAAAAGCAAGAAACGGAAACGGAAATGTAGAAGCGCGTTTCAGCTGAAAGCCATAATTTTGCATTAGCAACGGCAACAACAGCAGCAAACACACGCTAAGAGCAGCATACTAGCTTTTATGTTAGCCACATTTCACTGAAAATGTACGCGAACGTGATACAAATTTACATGCAACGCAGTCAGCAAACAAAAAAAAATAAATAAATAAATGAGCTCACGTGGAAGCCGATTTATATACATACTATATACACTTTGCCTAGGGCATTGACACATTGTCATGGCATTTGCGAATGGGAAAACTTTGATTAAAAGCAGACACTTCAAAGAAAAAAATAACACATTGATCAGATTGATCATAAAGTGTTGTAATTATAAAATGGTAATAAGTAAAAGGTAAAAAGCTGAAATTTTCACACAACATAGATGAGACAATTTCATCGTGCAACAAGACGGGTTTTGCAAAATTCCACCTGTAAGTGGGTATAATTCAGGTCAAAGGTGATGGAATTGCTTTGTATGAAAACCTTTTTTGTTTCTTAAAATATTCAAAGCAAACTCACAGATTATTCATTTGGGACTGTCTCTAACATCCTGACCAAATTTGGTCGAAGTCGGATTACTATATTATATAGCTGCCATAGGAACAATCGGATGCTAATTATCGTTTAGAATGAATATTTTTTTTGTTTCTTAATAAACTCATCCGAGAGGTTAACATAACTGATTTTCATTTCCGCGAGCGGGGGTTTGGCGAGCGAAGCGAGCTTAGGGCGAAGCCCCCTAGTTTTACCATAAAGTTGACTAAAGTAAATATTATTTTTTTTAATTTATTGCTAATGCTTTTGTTACTTATTAATAATAACTTTGTTTTCTTGTAGTCTTAATAATGTTTAACAATCAATGTTCTGTAAAAGTGACTAGTGCCTTAAATAATTAGCGTTAGCTTGGAGCACTAGGAATAGAATCAAATATTTTATTGCTACTTTGAAGAAGAGTATTTCATGTTCGACTCGAGAAGTAATAATTAATGCTCGTATAATTTGTCTCATTTTTATTTTTTAAGTTGTCCTTTTTGTGAAGTAAGTCTACAATTTTGTGATTTGATTAAATTGTACACATAACGCATGAGTTGTCAGACAACCTACTCGTATCTCATGACTGACTGAGCTGAAGGAGATACGGAATCGAGAAGTGTGAAATCGGAGTGTGGTGCGCATAATTGGAAAAATCTTGTCCAGCTTCTGTTTTCATATCTATCAATCCATCCTGGCGTTGGCGTTGCCTCTATATAATTAGTTTTGCACTAACTGGGGCGTAAAAAAACACACTCAGATACCGCGCCCAGATCGAAGCATTGCCTGGACGAAAATCATTAAAAATATTTGCCTGCACGCGCTGAGCCTCGTCATCCAATCAACCACCCTACCAGAAAGCCAAAATAAAAAAAAGAAGAAAACTGAAACTGAAACCGAAGAGAAAAACCCAATTTGGGGCACAAAAATTGTTGCTTACTTGGCAAAGATGTTTATCACAGCGCCTGGTTGGGGACCCCACTGAAAGCAGGCCAGGATCGACTGAGGAGTGCGGGATAACGGGGTGAGGGGGGCGGCTAGTGGCTGCTGTGGCAACTGCGGTTGGAAGTGTAAATATTTTGGCATTTTACTCTCGCGTTTTGGGCTTTCTTTTGGATTAGTTTCGTTTATTTCATCATTTGCGCTTCGCACTAAACGCATCCAGTTCCAGGCCATCTTTGGCTGTCTCTTGGCCATTTTTTGCGGCCTGCTTATGGGGCATACGAATTTAATCAGGCCGCTGGGGACTGTAAAGCCCCGCCTCAAAAAATATAGATGTACTCGTACTCCCTGACACTACACTTGCCACTACCCTAACATACGAAAATTTCCTTAAGCGAAATGCTAAAAATGTTGCCCAAGATGATGACTATGACGATGTCGATGACTAGCCTGCCCCGTGCACCGTGCGTCCTGCATTCCCCTCTGTTTTCCCGACTCAATCCCTACAGCCTGTTGGCCTGGTCTTTGGTTGCTGTTGGATTTCCTTTAGCGCTTGTCGTGTTGTGTTCTTTCTTTATATACCCTACACTTATAATATTCGAGTAGGATAGGGTAGTACCGTTCTCCTATTTAAGAACTTGGATCTATTGAATCTACAGCTATTAAAATCCAGACTGTAAGCCTCTAAAATTCAGGAGAAGATTTGTTTCGATAGTTCAAACCATAGAGCAAGATTTGGCTTTGTGGCTCGGGTTTTAGGAATCTCTAAATCCATGTGTAAGACACATAATAAAAATCGTTTATTTCCTCTATGTATTTTAAAATCTATAAAATTTGTTGATGAATAACGTTTAAAATTTTTTAAAAAATATTGAATTATTTAAAATATTTTTTGTTATAAATTACACCAAGCTTCGAACCAAATCCTTTGGTTCAGGGAATATATAAGCCAAATCGCGAACGCAACTTACATCTAGATTATATAATTATTTTTTTCGAAATGAAAAGGAAGAAATTTAAGTATTTTTTCCCGTACCAAATTTATTTTCAAATTGTTGTCTTTATATTCTAAAGATTGTAAAAGAATGGAATGATATACAGAGAAGCTTTTCAAAATTCTGTTCAGACTAGGGAGGGACAAAACCAGGTTTTCACTGCATTAAAAACAAAAATTACACTGCTCGAATGTTTCATGCTTAAGCCTAGGAAATCTCTTAGTCGGTCACTCTGAACTAAATAATATCCTTAGCGATGTTTTTCTTTTTTATTTTTATTACACGTTATACAAGTGTGTGAAGTAGTAATTTAAGTGCGGGGCGTTGACACGCCCACCAGCGGCATTTGGTGTGCATTAAATGCCGCCATTCAGTTGGCCCCGGAGGCGTATGTGTTCGCCATTGATTTTTGGCATGCCTTTAAAGCACATTTTTTCCTTGGAAATCATTTCGGTTTCATTTGATTTCATGAAATTTCTGCAACATTGAGTGACATGACATTCTATGGATAGGAGGGATATGAAATAGTCTCCTCAGCGATTGAACCCAGTCGGAAACAGGCGAAGCGCACAGCAGGACATGCTTCATATTACACCAAAAGGGGGATTGAGATAGGAATGGGGATAGGAAGGAGCATTGCTTATTGCTTATTGCTTTTCAGATGGCCACAGGTGAAGTTCACAGCTCACAGTGGATAAGATTATTTATTGGTCAGATAGTTTGTCTGCGACAATTGGCCAACATTTTGAACATCACACAATCATTTTTAAATGGATAACATTGTAAAATACTTGGCAGATTCTACCATTTCAACAGCTTATTCAAAGTTTATTAACATGAAAGCATTTAATATAATCAATTTTAGTACAAACTTGAAAACTGCAGTAAATTATATATTATTATAATAAAAATATTCAAAATTTTAAATCATTTTAATTTCAAAGCAAAGCTTCAAAGTAAAAGTGTTAAAATTTGTGAGAAAATATAAATATTGAAAGATGAATAGTAAATTTTTCCGTAAAAGTAGAAATCAGAAAGTGAATTTAAAATTTTATTGACTTTTCATATCAATAAAAAAATATAAATTTTTTTAGGAATTTTAAAGTTATAGCAATAAATTTTTTTTCAGCATGTTTTCAGTCAGATTGCATCTCAATATTTCTTCTATTTTAGATTAGAATTTAAAAGCTATATTAATAGGAATATATTTACTAACTTATTTAACGAAGATAGAAAATTATACTTGTAAGTCATAACACTTTAATTTAAATTTGGCTAAAAAAATACTATTAAAACTCAGCGTATAAATATTCAGGGAATTATAAATGGAGATTATTTATAAATATTGAAGGATTTATAATTGGGGATTGTTTAAGAAAACTATTTCTGAGCCGTCAAGTTTGAATTTTAATTTCAATTTTAGATGCCGCAATTTGTTCGCTTCATAATTTAGGTTTATTCTCAGTTGAGTTTCATATTGGGCTTTAATCCTAGAGTCAAAAGCGGAATAGGAAACTGCGTCTGCTTCCTTTGCTGTGCTCTGTCCTCGTTTGCACTTATTTTTAGCATATTTTGTAGGCAGAGTTACCTCAACTGGCACCTGTCTAGCTGAGTGTCTGTGGCAAGCGTTTTGCTTGTGCCCCCAAATCGATAACACACTTCACTTATCGTAACATATCCTGTTTGATTGATCTAATTTAATGGCAAGACTGACACTCACTATTGTCTATGTGTGTCTCGGATAATATTAATAAATGTTTGTTGCAACTTACATGCACTACTTGAGCAACAGTTGCCCCAGACGCAGGCGCCACGGCCATCAACAGCAACTGCAACACCAACAGCAACTTCAACTGCAAATGCAATTTAAACTTGCAACTTTATTTGTACACTTGCCACAAAGTACTTGTATTCAAATCTATGATATCCGTTACAGAACGCGACACAAAACTTGTCTTCCGACTGCCGAACAACGCGACTGAGCAGCCCAACGGACGATTGTGGACTGTGTCTTAGCCTGGCCGCAATGCTGCCTATTAACCAGGTTCAATTCCCAGCAACTGTTGGCCGTGCGCTTATCGTAAACGGTAAAGCGCTCGGCAATCGGTACTCGGCAATCGGAGCTCGGCAATTGTTCGTGCCACAAGCTCAGCAACAGCTTGGCAACAATCGGCGTCGGTCTCGGCAGCTGTTTAACAATTTTTTGGTTGGTTTTTAGTTTTTCATGTGCTTGCATTTCAATGACAAATTGTTGCATCTGCAAGTCGCTACCTGCCACAAACTGTACCTGTGTGTATGTGCATGTGCATGTGTGTGTGTGTGTATGCTTCGGGGTTTTGGGTGGGAGTGAGTGGAGAGAGTACGTCAGGGACGCCTATGTGCAAGCTTGAATCAATATTCCGTTTACAGTTGCAATTTCATTTTGTGTTCTTTCAAAATTGTTTTGAGTGATTTTGCTTGTTATTTTTTTCGTTGCATACTTTTTTGGGCCTTAGAGTCACTTTGCTTAGTGTTAGCTGAAAGTTTGATTTATGATCAAGTAAGTCAGAAATTTATAATTGGGTAGAATTTGATAAAATAAAGGATTACTTTGCCTCAAATATTTTATTTGAAATGCATCCCAGAAAATAAGCGTTAGTTATTTCTCTTTAAAAGTTGTCTTCATATAATGAATATAAATTACACAGAAAAAATCGGGGATTTCGGGATAAAATCAAACCAATGCAGTGTCAGAAATACGGTATTTCCAGATTTTCTTAAACTACTTGATATCAATGGGGTTTTTTTAAATTAATTGGATTGTGTGGCGACATTTAGCAGGGGTTTTTCATTTGGCTCTCAGCAAATATCTTCATTTTTGGGTTTTTATCTTTTAGTTAGATAAAATATTTTATGCTCTTTTTTGACTATTTTATTGTTGAGTCCTTGCCATTTTATACTTCCAAAAAAAAAAAATTATAAAATCAAGAATTTTTATTTTTTCTGTATAGGTATGGAAACACTCTTTGTAGATATCAGAATATCTACAGTGAGAATGGGTTGTGCGTAATCGATAACTATCGTTTAAACATGCCTATCGATAAATGCATTCAGCTGATCAAGGATCAAGCTATTCTTCTCAAATTACACGCCCATTGTCAAATCTAACTTTTACACAACAACAACAAAATATATTTCATGAAAATGGCTAACAAAGCATTTAAATTTATTACACAAAAGCAACAACAACAATAATAGCAATAGCAATAACAGCAACAACAACAACGAACTGATAGCAAAAAGTTTAATGGGAAATGTAAATGTAACGCCATTGTATGACATACGACAATAAAATGAAATGAAACAATAGAATAAAACGAAGCCGATGCTGATGACGATGTCGCTGATGTTGCCAACGGAGTCAGCAACCAGGAGCCAGGATCCAGGACCAGGCCAAGTCAGATTCCTGCACAGGTTGTTGGCTCCTGCAGTGCCATTGGCTTCGCCTTACTTTTCTGCTTTTTTTTTTTATTTGCTGTTATTTGCTGTTATTTTTCTGCGGCCGTGGCCATATTTTACAGTAACAGCCACAACGACAACAACAGCAACAACAGCAACAAAAGCATCAACGTGCGAGATACATAAATGCGAAGCTGAAAATGAAAGAGTCTAACAATGTGGCACAGTTGCTGTTTGCATTGAATCCCATCGTATGCCTCACCCTAACAAATATCCCTGGTCCTTCTACCATTTCTATTTCAGTTAACGTTACGAGTACGACGTTGTGTTATGCAGTCAGAGAGTCAGATATTTCATTACGTCTCGCTCGATATGTCATGCTACAGCTTCTACACTACACTTGTGTTTGTGTGTGTGTGTTTTGGTGTGTGTGTGCCATAATTCAATTTCAGACCCCCCACCCAGTATTGCCCACGTCCCTGTTTGCATAGACTCATCCCATTTGTTCGCACTTCTCGTATATACATATAAGGCATTGATATGTGCCCTATAAGGCTTTATGAATCCAATGCGTGTCGGCTGAAAAGTTTAACGACGCATAAACCAACATGGCCAACACAGCACTAAAGTCATTTTCATTTTTAACGCACGTTATCATTTTTGAGAAGAATGACACCAAAATGTGTAAATATCTGAGAAAGTGTATCCAGTTGATACATTTGTATTTAAGTTGTTAAATCAACTGTGAAAACAAATGTTTAAAAACAATTTCAATGCTTTACAAATGTCTATGTAATAATACGATAAGTTCAGGTTTCTTTTCTTCATTATTCTGAATAATATTCAATATTAAAATAAATATATAAAATATAAAAAAGGAAGTCATTGGCCTAAATAGAAAAACTTAACTTTAATGAATGAGAATAAATTTATTTTTTAACATAGTTTTTATGATCAGCTTCTTTGTGCTCGAAAATATTATTTTAAGATTGGCCAAGCTCTCCAAGATTATCATTTTTTGAAATTGGAAAATAGGTATTAGTCGCAATGGGATATTTTAATATCTTTGTATCTCAATTTATTTAATATTTGTCAAACTAAAACAGCGTGAAACTTAATCAGTTGATGGAACTCACAATTCCACAGAATTACAAAACTATCCCTTGGATTTTTCAGCCCAACCTCATATTTCAAGACAATTAAAACAGGGACAAATTTTCTTTAGGTAAGATCTGAGCTTATCTTATCTTAAGAAAATTTCTTACTCTCCATTTCCAAGTACTTTAGTATCTAATTAATAAGATACAATAATTACCTGTCTTGATTAAGAACCATTATTTAATAATTGCCTTATAAGAGCGTTAATGCATTCAATTAAGGCATAAACACCTTAACTGATAAGAATCTTAAGTGGCTAAAAGCGTTGCCCCAACTTCACAGCTCACATATCTTCTCTTTATATACTCCAGCTAAAAACGCACTCGAAATTGCTCTATAAATCGATTAGCGTTGTATATGTGGCACCCGAGATTCCCACTTTCCACTTTCGACTTCCCAATTGCCGTTGCAATATGGTTCGCCATGTGTAATTTCCAAAGCAATTAACCTGCGCGTCGTTGGCACATATTGCCCCAAGTTGCAGCAACATCCTTCATGCGCATTCTCCTTTACACTGCCTGTTGCTTGTATGCGCCCCTGTGTCTGTATCTGTGTCTGTGTTTGCCTGTCTGTGTGTGTTTGGCAACCAATTGAATGGCCACTAAACGTAGTAAACTAATTTGGAAACTCAATCAACAGACTTGCTTCTTACCAATTCTGTATGCCATGTTTTGACCATTATTTGTCGCACTTGTTGTTAATTGGATTTTGTTGTTTTGACACTTGACCTGGTGCTGGTGCTGGTCCTTATCCGGGTCCTGCCCCAAACCCGGATGGATATTTAAATGGCCAAATTTCTTGTATGCCTCACTTTAATCTTGATATTGCGTATACGACGTGTCGGCCAGCGCACTTTCTACTATGTAGGCTTGGCTTGTTAATGCTAATGAGGCGATTGTATGGCTTGAAAGGTCGAGCTTTTGTTTCACGTTTCAATTGAATTTCAGTTAAATAGTCGTTAGGCTCGTTATACATCCATAAATTACTTTGTTAAGTCACTTAAATGGCAATCAATGTCTACCCACCGGCATATGTACATACATACTATACTATATATATACACTCGCTCTCTACGCGCTCGCAATTTTGTGCATTTAAGCGGGTAATAATGGAAAGGAAGCATTTCCCTGATGGTTGCCTGTGAAGAGCACAAATTGAATTAAAATCGGTGCACACACACTCCCAATTGATTTTTATATTTTTATTTTTTATTTTATTTTATTCCTTTTAATTGACTTTGCTGCCACATGTGCAGGATTAAGTGGATCGTTTTTAATTTGAAATAAAAAAAAGAATAGTAGAAAACTGGAACTGTCATTTACACGCCAATACACAGTGAGGCAAAGTCATTATTATAGTACAACTTTCTACCAAAGTTTCTGCAGTTAAAATAGGGAGATAGTCAAAGTCTAAATTATAAAATTTAAGATCAATTAATATGAAATTCATGTTTAGCTAAATTGCTAACCTTGCTCCACTGTGCACTGACAGCTACAATTGAAATTGAATGCCAATTTTATTGGCATGCAACTAGTTGGCCTGTCAATGCAACTCGGAGATATAATATTTCAACGAAAATTGAACCAACACAAGAAAACGTTCTACACTTTTGGTAAATTTTATTTTCCTTGCTTTCCTTTTGTTACTTTCGCTTTTTTTACAGCTGTTGGATTTGCTAGTGCCTGTGGCACGTGCTGGTTGTCCTAGTCCCCAGTAAGCTGGGAAGCAAGGGAAGCAAGGGAAGCAAGGGAAGCGGGAAGAGCGTGATAATGCATCATTCTCATCAACACAGCGAGTTGTCGTTTCCGTTGTCTCCGTTGTCATGATGAAAATATAATTAAAGTTTATGACAGTTATCTTTTGCAAACAATGAATGACACTTGTGAACGTTCCCCTCTATCTACATCATTCTCTGCTCAGTCTGTCTTTCTTTGTGGGTGATTAATGACAAAGATTTTCCACAGCTGCCACCACGATAAATGGTCAACAGATTGAGCTGCACAGATCAATTTCCATGTTCATCTCTCCTACGATTAGTAAAAAAAGGTTCTACGAGTCTATTTAATTTGGCCACAAATGGTTGTTAATTAATCCTCTTAAATCAGTCAACTAAACTGTTGGATAAATCAATTCAAGGTAACCTCAAACATTATTTATCAATTGAAATCATGTGGCATGTGGCATGACGACTGCACAAGGCCAAAATCATTTCCAGATGATTAGTGGAAATTGTGGCAAGTCGAATGGAATTTGACAGACGAATAAATTAAAATCGCAAAATGCAGCTGTGAGTTTCACGAATTACATTTTGGCCATTTTCAATTCACACACACACACACACACAACTGCAGCACATTTGTGTTTGCCCAGTTTGAGTTGAGAGTTCATTAAACAATCTCTTGCAAATTGGACTAGTCACAGGCGTAATTAGAACTGGCAGGAAAGTCTGCCAAGCTGTCGCACTGTTGCACTTGCCACATGCCGCATGCCTCATGCTGCTGCCCCTTGCCACATTTCCCATTAATTGCGTGCCGTAAAGGTGCTTTGATAAATGCACTGAACGGATTACAACGCAACAGAAGCAACGTCCTATCACCACCGGTGTTTGGTAGCATCAGTGGCAGCTGCTACACTTGCAACACCAGCAACTGAGCCGACACAGCTTATAAGTACAACTCTGTGCTATGCGTATGTCCTTGCAACATGTCTCTGTCATACTGCACGTCTCAGAGCTGCAAAGTTTGCCCAGGCGATAGTAAATCTTGTTGCCACTTACCAGTTGTGTTGAGTGTGCAAAATAACACTTTGAACCAGGCATGACAACGAGTTATCCTCACAAATAGATCTCGGACTGGCTACACACTGAAAAATAAAGAATTTCCGTAGAAAATGTTATAAAAAGAGAGCCAAAAATAGTAGTACAAAACTCTCTATATTGTAAATATGAAAAATATATGAAAGGTCGAGTGAAAAAGATATGCATATTGTGGCAAATGGGATTAGCCGGAAAAATTGAATTAAATGTGGTTACATGTGCAGCTTTAAATGCAACAGTTTTGACCAAGTTACACAGCATAATTTCATTAAAGCCTCAAGCACACACACTGCGTATACTCAATATCTACAGCTCGCTGTGTGTGTGTGTGTGTGTGTGTGTGTGTTTGAGTGTTTGTGGTTGTTGTCTGAGTGTTGTCACAACGCTTTGACTTGCTTTGGCCATAGGCCTTGACAAGAAAATCCTTTTACACCATATTGGGTTGTTGCTGTTGTCGTTGTTGTTGTTGTTGTTGCTGTTATTATTGTGGTTGCTGTTGGCCTTTGGTTATGTGGTGTTTTGTTGTCTTGCTCATGGCACACACTCATTACCGTTGCAAATCATTTGGGCGCGTTGCGTTGCGGTCGCAATTAGGTTATAATATTTATGAAGCCACATTAAGTGTTAGCCAAGTCCAAAGTTTGAGTACAGACAACTTTCTATTCCCACTTCAATACAAAACCAAACTTTGTTTTTGATATTACGATTATCAGTATGGGAAAACGATTTTTAACAATTATAATTATACCTTATAATTTATAAGTCATACATTTAAAAGAGCTGTATGAAAGTTACTTTCAAATAAAATATTTTTGAATCTATATACATAAAACTCCTTGTCCTGACTCACTGACTGACATATTATTGTGTAAGCCAAACGGCTAAGGATAAAAGGCTGAAATTTTCACACAATATAGATTTCATCGTGCAATAAGACGGCGTTTTGCAAAATTCCACCTGTAAGTGCTTCATATTGAGGTCAGAGGTCATGGAATTGCTTTGTATAAGAAACTTTTTTGTTTCTTAAGATATTTATTTATTTGGAACTGTCTTACAGATTGTTTATTTGGGACTGTCTCTAACATCCTGACCAAATTTGGTCAAAGTCAGATTACTTTATCAATTTTAGTTTATTTTGTTTCAATTTTTTAATATTTAGTTTAACTGTTTATTTAAAATTTTAATTTTTTTTGCAACCGCTTTTAGTTGACGTTAATTAAAATAAATAAAAACAAAATTAATTTTATGATTTAAAACAGTTTTCATTGATTTCTCTATTGAAATATAATTTATAAAGTGGACATTCCACTAGTTATGAATTCAACTAGCCCTTTGATTCATGTTTTCAGTAAAAGTTTAGCCGCTTACTAAAAGTTTTATCCGCGTTATTTAAACATGGAAACAATCAAAACAGATTCAACTCGAGCTGTAACGAAATCAAACTAAAATAGAATTCTACAAAAAAATGAGCAGCATATTTTGTTGTTTTTTGTTATTGTTGAACTCTGTCAACCCAAGTAAATTCCCAGAGGTCAAACTACTTTTGCTAAAACTGTCATCCCCAACTGACAAACTGAGTGAAATGTTTACGACGAGCACGAAAAGTTGTTGATGCTGTTGGCACTGCAACAATCATTGGCTAAACTACACATACATATATATATATACTATATAATTTTTATTTAAATGGTCAAAATGTGGGCGTGGATGTGTGTGAATGTGTGTGTGTGTGTGTGCTCGCACAAAACCAAAATCAGAAGAGCTCTTCAATCTGTTTTTATACGTTGTCAGCGGATGCATAAAGTTTTGTTTGGCACACGTGGCGTATGCGTAACAAGCACTTTTAGCCCGAGCAATTTAAGGGACACTTGATGATCCATTTGGCTGCCCAGACCATGGGCAAACACACAAAGGACTGTTACTCGCAGCACATTGTCATTTTGCCAATTCAATTAACACAAACAAGTTCAAATTTCGACATGCAAAATGTCCAAAATCAGGGAGAGAGCTCTTAGCCAACTCTCCATCTTGTCGCGGGGACTGGGCTGATGTTTAATGGCACATTAAATTTGATGTGGCGCCAAACGAGAGCTGTGCCACGATTAGCTCCACTCGCTATACAAATGCTAATTTTTAGGACATGCATTTTAAGTGGATTAAATCCAATTAAAACTAAAACTATGCCTTAAATTGCATTTAAACTGGCCAAAAATTCAATGTGACAAAGGTAAACTTTAACACCTCGAGGCCAAGGTGACTTCTGGGCGTGAGTTTGTTTGTTTGTGTTTGTCTCTGGTTTTAATACTCTTATTATTTTAGCGCAGCTTACGGGTTTTATTGAACATCAAAGCGTTGCGGCTGACAAAAGCAAATGTAAACACATGCAAAATATTACGAAGCAAAAAAACCGAATTCAATTCAATAGACCGACAATTTAATACACTTGCCAAATTTACTACGCATTTGCTATAGTTATCTTTGTGGCTAACTGAAGAAATATATAAATATATTTTATGTATATATGTATACGTAAATTTTGTTTCATTTGTTTATAAATTTAAAAACACATTCCTGATACATTAACGGTGTGCCTATAATTTTATTTTATTATATTCATGACTATTATCCATGGTGGGTATCAAACCAAGATAAAAAAGTTATATGTTATATATATATACCGATGAAAACCGAATGAATTTTGTAACCGTAACTGAAACCGTAACCGAAAATATTTTTTTCCACTGTACCGAAACCCATAAACCGAAACTCTTTAAACCGAAATAACCGTTTAGTAACCGATTCATTTATAAGGGTTAATTTCGGTTCTGGCCGTCACAGCTACTGAGCAACTTTGATAACCTTGAAATGCCATAGCTTTGTCAAAAGTCAATCAATTTCCATGCGCAATGTAAATTTAAGCATAATTTTACCTCTCAATTCGTTCTGCATTTAAATTCATTTCATTACGTTCATTTTAAAAATTTGGATTTTTTTAGAAAAATACAAAGGGTAAGTATGTAAATTTTCGAAATTTTCAAAAAATTTAAAATTTTCAAAACGAAAAAAATTAAATGCAGAACGAATTTAAATTTGCATTGCGCATGGAAATTGATTGACTTTTGACAAAGTTATGACAGTTCAAATTTATTAAAAATCAGTAAAATTAAAATAATTGAAATGTTCAAACGAAATTAACCAAATTTATATGAGATAAAATAATAATAAAATCGACAATGCACTGGACCATTCCAGCAACCAGATAACATTATTTTCCAGGCTAAAAAGAGCATTAAGTCTTTTTTCATGTAAACCAATAAATAAGGCTTCTACCGAAAAGCACAATTTTTAATTTTTTTTTGTGAACCGAAACCATACCGGTATAATTAAACGGAAACTTAAAAAAAACCGATAACCATTACGAAACCGATACTCCAAGATTTTGCATAACCGATAGCCGAAAGCCTTAAAGCCTGAAAGCGATATTCGTTTCGGTTTTAGTCCCTGGTTGAAATACATAGGATGGGAATCTTTACATATTTTTAATAAACAAAGAAATAAAGTCTTTTTAAAAGACACAACTTAACTAATTTTTGGTTGCCCACATACATCATTCATACCAAATTTGTTTTCGAAAATTAAAGTATCCTTGGTAAGGGCATAAAGAGAGTCATTTCAGTGGCGCTTTCGATTGGAAAAAAGGGAAAGCACATGCCCGTGTACAAGTACTTATATGGCATATAATGAGTTTCGTTTGAATGCTCAAAGCCTTGCGTTGTCCAGGCCAAAGCCGCAGCGTGCAAACAAAGCGACAACCGTTGACACTTTGCCCGACCGAGTTGAGGGCGTCCTCTCCGTACATATGTGGATAAATCTCAGTGTGTGTATTCATGGGCCTCTGTGTCGCCAAGTTGATACTGCGGCTGCTGCTGTTGAAAGTCTCATAATGTTGATGGACATTCGCTTTGATTTGCTGCCGCAGCTGTTGTGTTGTTAGCCCTTATATGCTTCTTCTTTTTTTCCAGCCAGTCAAAGCCGCACTAACGAGTTGCCATTTGATGTCATATGTGTGGTTTGCACAGGGCATCATCATGCCTTGCCTTATATCTGACTTAATCTCGTTCTCCCTCTACCTTTCTTTTTTGCAGGTCCTAGGTTTTTGTGTTTAGGTTGTGGTTCATAAAAACTCGTTGACACCGCTTTTGGCAACGTTACGTTTAAAATCAATTCTTGTGGCAAGCCACACACGAGAAAAAAAGTTATTCATCCCCTTTGTTGTTGTTGTCAAGCCCAATGAGACACATGAGCTTAGACATATGCAAATATAAACATATTCACAGGTTTTCTATATGCTTTTTATGCGACTGCTTTACACACACAGGAAGACACTAACAAAAAAAAATCCTTTAGAATACTTTTTTCATTTATTCGGATTTTTATTTCTATTTGACTCGCCAGCTTCCGTGGTTTGAGACCGATATGAAGGTCATTGCTGATAAGCCAGTGAAGCGTACAAAATTAAATGCACCATGGCGTATGCGCATTATGTGTACTTATTTTACTGCCAGTTCAATGCACTGTAGCAACTTCCTGGTTTTGACCAGGCGGAAGCAAAAGTTCATTTGGGTCATGTTGACTTTTACTTAGGCAGGAACGGAGCACTCGTACTGCCAACAAGTTGTCGGCCGGGCTAAAAACTGAAATACACAATCTAACAAGCAAAAAAACAAATTTTAAACAACTTTCATAACTTGACTGTAGAATCGCCGAACTGCCACAAAATATAACTTTTTTAGTTCGAAAACTACGGTTCGATTCCCACCTGCCATGTTAAAGGAGAAAACAGTCATGAAAATAAAAAAATAAAAATTATACACCCCAGGGCAGGTAAACAATCGTCAACCAGAATCGGAAACTACGATGAATTCTAAGAATATTTCACCAAGAAAATATGGGTATAAAATGAATTCCTTGAACCCGCTGAGAGACATGAAAAGCTGAGATTTTCGACCGATCGATCATATGTCAGGTATATGATATGGTGGACAGATTTAAACAAAATCGCCAGAATAGGCATCTTTAACCAAAATTAACCATCCCCGTCAAATAAAAAAAGAACTTTGAAGTAAAAAAAAAATTAAAGATATTTGAACATTTATAGATATTTATATTCTTCAAATCTATCTGCTCTTCAATATAGTGAAATGTTTCCGAGTTCGGTCCAAAAACTTTAAAACATTTGACCAATCATATTCAGGTTGTCATTTACATGTCAGTTCGTTTATTTGTGGGACCACCCTCGTAGTTCTTTTTACATTTGGAATTCAAAGACAATACTCAAACATTCATTCCACCTGCTGTGCAACTTCAATTAAACAGCTTGCACAGGGCAATGGGAAATCGAGCCCACTTATTAAGCAAACTTCTTGCATAAAACTCACGACAGCGACGCCAGCGCCACCTGGCGTTTCGACAGTAAAAGTTTTAAGTGTGGGCGTGGCATGTGAAATTATTCATTCGACATTTAAGTGTCTGCAACAGAGCGAAATGTAAAAGTTTTATGCGCCTCATCGCATAAGCCAAAAAAGCAAAACAAATTGACGGAAAAACAGAACCCAAAGACACATTCAACAGCAACTGTCAAATGCAATGCTAGAACGAGAAAAGAGAGAAAGAGAAAGAAAGAGAGAGAGGGAGATATTTTGAGTGGAGTTGCCACACATGACAAATCGCACGCATATCATTTTTCACTGCATACTTCAAGGCAAATGAATATCAAACTGAACCCGATTTTGCATATGGAATTTTGATGGCCAAAACGCAATCGATTTTTAACACAGCAGCCAAACCAAAGTCATGGCATAAAAAGTGATTTCCTGACATCTCCTTTTTTTCTTTTGCTTTTTGCATTTTGGCTAAATTCTGTCGGCTCTTATCGCTCAATGATGCGGGTGTCGGGCTGCGGTGGGTAGAACAGTTTTTCGATGCATGCCGGATATATTCAACACTTCCGCACTTTTTATGTCTTCCTCTGTAGGGGGAAAATAAGCGCAAAATAATAATATGTAGCATAAGTACTGAATGCATGGTGACTGCTCCACAAATTCTAAGAATCCGTGGCACTAAACTGAAACACGTGCAGAGCCAGCTGCTGGGCAACCCAAAACGTTCGACTCCCTTTTTATTCACCTTTGGCGTCTTCTGATTTAGCCCCTTTACCTGGCCTGGCTCATATCTTAACTATGAATGCGATTCCTATGCAAATGTCCTAAGCGAATGTGCGCCGGCACGTACACCAAAAGAGAAACGTACGAATATCTGAATCCATTCAAACTACAACAAACTGGGACAACAAATTGCGTTTAAACAAGTCAATATTATTATAGCTTTGCCAAAGGCGCCTATCAAAATAAATAATTCTGCACCATCGTCTGACCTTGAAATGAACAACACATTTTACTGAGAAAGCTTTAGTAAACATATGGAAGTAGTATTCAAATTAATAAGTAACAAAGCTCATCCTGAAGAACTATCTCTTAAAGATTGTTAAAAGACAATAGCGTTAAATCGAATTAATTAAACTATTAGACAATTAAGATCTTCAGTTTGAAACTGTTGTCAATATCTTCAAAAATTTAATTAATTTTCTATTAATAAGCAATCTGAACCGGATCAGGAACCAAACCTTTGAAATTATTTAACCCGCGAACTCGAACCTGAACCGAACCTTTTTTTTAAATAAAGGGATCGGTAACAAAAAAAATTACAGAAACTTTATAATAATATAATATTGCGCCATTATTTGCAACTTCGAAAAAAAACTAAGTCATATTTAAATCTTCATTTAAATTTAGATTACTTACAAAATTCGAATTTTTTCAAACAAAAAATTAAATAGCTTAAAAAATCCAGACAAAATTAAAACAAAGAATACATTTTTTTTTAATCGAACCCAAACCTTGGGTTTAGGGGGTAAATAAACCGGTTCGCTAGCTGAACCAAAACCTTTTCCAAAATTTTGGTGTTTTGCAGCTTTGATTTACATCACAATATTCATGAGTGCCAGAAGTCAAAATCAAACATTTCCAATTATAATAAATAATAATTATAATCTATTAATAAGTCGAATAGCAATTTGAAACTTGCGTATGTTTTAAAGCAGCTTTAGATAAATCTATATTCGGGTTTAGGACACTTGCATTTACAGTTGTAATAATACGCACAACACAGGAATGTTGTCATATTGAATAAGCCGATTCGAATACAAAGAAATTAACTAACAGATGAACAACAACAACAACAACAGTCACAATAACAAACCCAAACAATTGCTGTCTAAATTCATTGTGTTGGCTTTGTGTGTAGTGCAAAAAAATGGATCACTTGAGATACAACGCGAGTGTGTGTGAGTGTGTGTGTGTGTGTGTAGCTGTATGTGTCAATGCATGTCTATGAATATAAAAATTTCCATGATGTCTCTGTAGCATTGTCTGCAATGGCGGAAATATTGTGTTGGTGTGAGTGTTTGTATATCAGTGTGTGTGTGTGTGTGTGTGTGTGTGTGTGTGTAAGTGTGTGTGTGTGTGTGTGATGCCATTTGATTGTGAGCTAGCAAACACTTCACTTCACATTACTGTCGATGGAAAGGCGCTGCAGCCGATGGGCGTGGCAATTGATACAGTTTATTACTGACAGCCGACTTGGTGCCTACTGACTACACTGATAAAAAAGAGGTTCTAAAATCAAGATTTTTGGTCCCAGAACTAAAAATATTGGTCACAAAAATGCGCCAAGATCATAAAATTCTTAAAGCTAGAAAACTCAGCTTGATTTTAAAATCATTTCAAAATGGATAAATTTCTTATTAATTAGAACAAAAATACTTATATTTTCAAGACCAATAATATAAGTATAAGAATAAATTTCCTTATTTATAGACCAACTTTTTTTGTAATATACTCAAGGCAAAATACGGAATAGGCCAGGTTTTATTAAATTTATAATATTTGTATTGTTGTTGTTTTATTTTAATATATAGCTTGGGGTTTTTTATATATATTACGTTTATATTCATATTCATATTGTTTACACATGAAAATATAACATATTCATATTTTCCAATCAATTTAAGATTTTTATGCTAATATTAAGAACTCCAATTTTTTAGATTCATATTCTTAGTATTAGTAATTTGGTCTTAACATGATATAATTTTTAGAACAGCATATGTAAGATGAATATTCTTGACTTTAGAAGTTGGTGTTTTTTTTCAGTGCATAGAAGGAGATAGCAAATGTTTTCACACTTGCTGCCTCATTACAAATCAAGAGCCTATCGACTTTTGACGGCCTCAACGACGCCACGTGCAACATTGCAGTTCCATTGCGATAAGAAATAAACTTGAATTGAATCTACATTAAAGTATATTTCACTTGAGTAGTTCTACGTAGCTGCATTTAATAATATCTGGAATCGCTTTGTGACGGATCAACTACGCCACCTGCTGCAATTCGGATGAAAACAAATCATCACGACTTGCACTTTGAAATGATTTACGTAGTTCCGAGAAGTTTACTTTATCTTTTTTACTATGAGGATAAATAAAATATAAAAATGTGTGGGTAAATGATAAAAATATTGAAAGAATAATAAACAATACTGGAAGCTTATTCTTCGCTCAATCTTCCAGAGATTCCGAGGATTCTTCATAAGGATAGAGCATTTAGTATATAATATTTAATATTTGAGGTGATAAAAATCACATCATGTAAATATTTGATAGAGCATTCAACGAATTTTACAACCGATTATCAATTTCAAGGTTACGAAAGATACAAACCAACCGGAATGAAATATGCAATTTTATTCCACAGTCAACCCAGGCTTATCAGCGAAAAAGTATCTTTGAGGTAGCCAGCTCTGTCATTACCAAGTCTCGCTGTGTGATAAATCAAAGACATGTCAAGGGCGGAGTCTGCAATGTCCCAGTGACATTGAAAGAAATAAATAAACATGGTATATCCAGAGTATGTATATACTTATCATAGCTAATACACTCATAGAAATGAATGAATGTCAAAGGCAATGCTTCAATTGACTTCAGATGAGAGACAAACCGGATGATATATTTTTCTTGACTTTGTAAATTGAATATAATGGAGGTCTTAACAGATATTCAAAGTGATTGACATTTTTAAGTCTATACTTGAACTATGACTTACATACTTTTATGAAAATCACTGTAAAATCAAATAAAAATAGGGATTTATAATTTATTCGCTTCAATATATACAGAACTTAGAAACTTTTAAGCATTTTAAGGAGCAACAGTTATAAGCTATATGACATTGACTACCAAATCCCCCACAGTCCTCAAGAGCCTCTATAATAACACTCTGAAAAAAGTGGATAATGAGATATAAATAAATAAAATTTGTAATAGAAAACGCACTTGTGGTAGATCCTTAGAGAGAGCTATTAATACGGTATCGTTTTTATATATGGGATGTAGTGCTTTTTTAGCCTAAAAGAAATTTAATTATGTGAATATTATCAAATATATTGAACTTATTATCACGTATTTAGCACCTGTGGCCGTTCTTTCCCTGTAGTCCTACCGGTTACCATCTTATATTGGCGATCTCTCATTATTAGAAACGGTTTATTACCGTCTGCAATTGCAAATAGCACAATTGCCAGGTTTAGTAGAAGAAACAATATATTTAATGTTATTTTCATTTTAATAAATATTAAACTGATTTCGACTTGAAACTACGGCTTGTTTTATAGGCAATTTATTTGGAATAATACTTTATATACATTAATAAATATGACTAATGTTTGTAGAAGCAAACATTTGTGGCTACATTGAATACATATGTATATCAAATTTCACTGTGAAACTTAACATTTAATTGAAAGCATCTGTAAGATTGGTATTACAGTATTACTTTATTTTAAAGCAGTGTTTCCCAAAAGTAGGCTGTACACTACTTTTGCTTTAAGGGAACAGAGCTAAATCAACTTGTCTGTAAATGTTGCTCAGCAGTAAATACTCTTTAAATTGTAGAAGATGACATCTTCTGCATTTTCACAAAGCTTTAATGCGAATTTTATTCCATTCTCAACATGTAGCAGCAACAACTTAAAATAATATGAAGACGATTACGGCTAATAGCCCAAAATTAAATCTACACATTATGATATCGAACTAAGTTCTAAGCTCCAACTAAGCATCTAGTTAATTCGTTATTTTGTGTCCCATTTTCAAACATTCGTTTGCTTTAAACTTAAATTGTAATTATTCATCTTTCAAAAATTTGTACAACCCATCGAACCTTATCATGTGTGCCCAAAACTCAAGACTGTAGCATTAAAATTTTTCTCGTTATTTGTTTTCTTCGATTTGCGTACAATCGTATAAGAAACTGTGCTGTTATTCAAGATACAATTTCGTATTCATATTTTTATCGTATGACATTATACTTTTGTATTACAATAGATATTGAGAAGTAAACTCATATATGAGTTGAATCTTTGGTTCCATATGATTATATAATTGTGATTTTTGTTTATTAATTTATAAAGAGATTCATAATCTATATTATATCAGCATTCAAGAATATTTCATAACTTATAAGGACTATGTAAAGCTATGCGTAGCAACTATTGTCATTTAATTAAATTCGGAATTCATCTAACAAGTCTATAAGTACACTTCCTGTAGCGCTTCAAGCACTGAAGTGAGCAACATTCCTCAGCCCGGGTGCAGTTCATACCACGGCTACGACATGAGTCCGTATATTGCATTCGCTTCATCTAAATTCAAATAGATATCACTTAATGACATACTAATCTGTAAATACTTATATGTAGTTTTCACCTGTGATAAGTCATCCGAGAGTTGAAATATTTCGAAATCGAGCTTAGGCAGTTTATCTACTTTATCTGTATGTGTTGAGGAAGGCTCCTTAATGAGACCGCAGTTGGCAACTACAAAGAGTACCAACCAGATGGATAGTACCAGAAACGGTTCTCTTGCAGATACTGCCATTTTTACAACTTATATTTTCCACTAGATAAAATTCACAATTGTTGCCAGTTTTATAGCAAATTTACCGATTAATATACAGATATATTTATAACGATATTGGTCTGTTTAAAGCAAAACACATGTGTATACAATTACGGCATTGATTCTATAACTAAGTTCCAAATAAACGATGACTGATATCAATCATAGGCGGACTCTGCCAGACGCTCTGGACTGTATCGGCAGCCACGAGATTACGCCAGTCGGCAATACCTTTGAAAAGATTGAGGAACATGGTTGTGAATGTTGCTATATCCTCCGGATTTAGGGACGGTTGATTAAGTTGTGCCGGTGGCAGCATAGGAATTTTAGACCCTGTGCCCACAGTGATATTGGCAGGCTTCGCCTGAGACGTCTGCATATGAAATAAGTCAACAGGAAGCCAAAAAAGTATATTTATCAAATGTCACTTACAGCAGCGCTAAGGACCAACAACAGCAGCAGTATCATTATTCCTATTGAAATAGGCTTCTAACTTGGAATAAACTGAAGTTTGCAGCAAAAAACAGCTCGATTTTAATAGAAATTTTCAGTTAGATGACCCCGGGCTTTAATTAATTGCCAAGTTCTCAACTCGTTGGACATGCTCTACCATTTGTCCAAGTCAGGGCATTGAAGACATTTGTGTCAAGAGTTCTAGATAATTGAATGTTGACCCAGTCAAGGTTTCAAGTTGCTTCGCAAATATTTAAAGTCAACGATATGAAACAAGTCAGGTAAATATAAGAGATAACAGTGTGTAGATATTAATCAATGTTTGACTACTGCTTGACCTTAAGGTTCTCATTTTTATAGAAGTTACTCAATGTGCTCATTGTGGGCCAAGGCTCCATTTAAAATGGTTAAAAATCCATTTAAATGACTCACCCAAATTTTAAATAATAAAGTTTTAAATGTTTACGACACAATTTGGCAATTCTAAATTAAAGTAGCGGTTACTGATTAAATTCACCTTCTGAATGCTAACAACAATTACGCATTTTTTTGATAGGTTTCCTTTTATTAGTACTCATATACTTCGATTGGTGTATATACGAATGTCGAGTTCGTTATCGTGGAAATACTCGTATAAATATAAAGTCATACTACATTTACAGGGGTATTTGCATATATGAATTTGACTTATCAGTTGCAATGAGTTTCAGAAAATTAAAAACAACATTTTGCGGTATTTTAAAAATAAACAATATATTTGTATATGTACATATATAAATAATAAGTATAAGTAAAAATATACTTGCTAGTGATTAATTGTATATAGTATTAATAAGGTCTGCCAGGGGTGCTCCAAAAATAATAAAACCCAACCGAAAATCAATCAAAAATCAACACATTTCTGTTTGGTTTACATTTCTGATGTTTCCTTGACTAGCAACTTAATTTATAAAAAAAAAGTAGAGTAAAAAGAAATAGGAAAAGTTAATAGATCAACCCAAATTTAGAGTCCGTTTTGATTCAGATCTCAGATATTCTAATACCTTCTACAACAAGATCAAATTTAAATACATTCAATTATCCATAATATGTACATAAAGAGTAGATAAATAGTGTAGTCAGATATATGAATATATTTACTCGAGAGAAATTGTAATTTGTTATTTTACATGTTTTATATCATGATGGTATTTATTATTTTACTCTAAAAAGTCTCAGTGCATAAAATAAAAATTATATATTATGATTATATAAAAGTTGCTGATGCTGTCAGCAAGTCTTTAAAAAATTTACCCATTTATAAGAGTGTTTTTATTAGTCATACAGAATAAATATAAATTGTACAAGTATTACATAAACAAGCTTTGTTTGGCACCACTTTAGGTGACACACCTATGAAGGTAGGTATGACAACGCATTGAGCAGCATTCCCTGCTGTTTGAGCACTATAAGATCGAATCAGAAAATAAAAGTGAATAAATGAAAGACAGATATTTAGGCCATGCCAACACACCTCATTTCCAACAGGTTTGCAGGTTCTGTTATTAGCTTCATCAGCAATTTCTACTTTCTCCACTGCATGAGTGCCTGTATTGGAATTATCATCTGGTAGAGTTGCAATGTCAATCGGTTCTTCGGTCAGTCTGTTGTTAATGGTGTTCCACCAGTTGGCTTGAACATAATTGTATTCCGGGGGACTACGAAAAACGCTTGGTCTTACAACGGGAGCGCAAATGTAGCTATATGTCATGCATTTTCCGGAACAGCACTCATAATGGGTTTGGCACTGCAAATAATTATATAAATTGTTGATTCTAATAAAATGAATCAGATTATACTCACATATCCCCCATTGGGAGCGCAATTCGGGTTCGGCATATTGTTTTGATATGAATTCACATTGTGAACAAGATAAATGTTTAGTAAAAACCAAAAGAACAACAAGTTGCCGCGCCGAGAAATCAACATTTTCACAGTCAGAAAGTAAAACGTCGACTGAAGCGTTTCACTTGGAGAACTTCATACTATATGGTCTCTGGGCTCTGATACCGCTACGGTACCCCAAATTCAGTCTGTTATGTTTGCAAAAAAAAAACCAGTAATTAATTCTGTAATTTAGCTCAGTCTATACACTGCTACAAAATGATGATCGCAAATACAAATGATCAACGTACTGAAAGTTGTTAAAAATGGGATACTCAAAATTATACAATAAGCGGAAACTATAAATAATAAAATATTTTTAAAATTGAATAACAAAAGAAATAAATATTATGTTGTATACATTATCTAATAGTAACAATTGTGACTTTCAATTGTGCTCAGTGCAACAATTAATACTTTCAGCTCAGCATTGTTTTCTCTCTAAGCACTGAGCAACAAAAGTTTAGTATTAAGGTAATATCAGTGCAAATAATAATTTATAATTTTATTCAAAAGAAATCCCTTCCAGCCAAGTTTCAACTCAAAACTGAATTTCTATATGTTAGATTCGTTTTTCAAATTTAATTAGAATTTGTTGTTGCAAATATTTTTCCAATTCCATTCATCATATAAAAACTTTCTTCTCTTAAAAGTCTAGTATTTGTATTGGTTGAAAAACTCTGTTGACTAGTGTAATTAAAAGTGACTGTGAGTATTTAAGAGAACGAATATAAACACAAAAGAGAGTCAGGATTTCTTACTGACCTTTCACAAGTGAATTCAAAGAGAACAGAGAACTGGATTATGTTTACTCAGTTATTTCCACATTCGGTGTAGATTTCCGAGGGAATCTCTTATACGATCGATCAGTTCTTATCTTATCAGTGGAGGCTTAGTTCGCTTTAACCGCAATGGGCGAGTCTCATCAGCGTTTAGTCAAGTTTCGGTGGCCAAAGTGTACGTTCATACAATCACATTGCCGTAATGTTTACGCCGTGTGTTATAACTATGCTGATTACGGCAATGGCGATGGGATTGACATCGACAACGCCAACACCAACGTCATCGCCATCGCCATCGCCTCTGTCCATGCGATCATTGAGACTGCCGAATGATACATATCCATTGGGTTATCATCTGCACATCAGCAGTAATATACACCTTGGGGATTGGCAGTTCAACGGAAATGCGACCATAGACATTGAGATTAGACGATCGACAAACGAAATTGTGCTACATGCCAAGAACTTGACTGATATTAAAATAACATTAAGGTTGTTAGACAACGACAGGCCTGACGCTACCGGTGAAGTTGTGGAAGATGTGACCCACACATACGATCCTCATGGCACATTCCTCATCATCCATCCTCGCGAGAACTATCAGGCCTTTGAGGCCGGTCAACGATATCGACTTGAAATACTTTATACGGGTATAATGAGAACGATTCCGAAGGGTTTATACTGGATGGCCTATGAGGAGCCGACTACAAATCACACTGTGTAAGTTGTTACTACTCGGAATACTATTTGTGTGTTGTTGTTATTGTTCCGGTTTGATAAGACTACACGAGGCTAAGTTCAATGTTGAAAATGCACTAGTTAAACTTGTTCTAAATACACAAACTTATTCCGTAGTAGTAAAAGTGTACGCGTGCTTTCTTGTTACATAACCACAACTTGAACAATATTTAAATAGATAATAAAACGCAAGTCAAAGTTAACTTTTGCTTTTGCTGGCTCTCACATTAATAAATACTCAGTGCTTATAACAGATAGGTATAACAGACAAAGAGGCCCGTAGTCCCGTGATTTTTCCCGCATTTTATTAAAAGTTATCGGCAGGTCACGCGGGAAGTCCGGTTTCATATACAGCTGTGAAAAATAAAATAGCACCACCCTCCTACCTTCTCAACCCTCTCAACCTTCCAATTCTAAAGGAAACCCAATATATATTTTATGTATTAGATATTCAAGGCTTTATGAAAAAAAAAAGTTTTGGAAAAATCACTGCTCCAACTATATCTTTTTTGGCTCGTAAGACAAAGTCTTATAGTGGTGCTATTATTTTTTTCGCAGCTGTATATACATATGTACATATATAGTACACAGGAAAATCTAAAATTTAAGTTAAAATTCTTTTTTAAGTATGTATTCGGGATATAATTGTTATATTAAGACAATTATAACGACTCAACATTAAAAAGTCAATGAAATATTTAATCTAATTTTAAAAAAGTGTACAGAGCCCGAAAATTAAAATATTGCTGAGAATAATCGTGCTTAAATCAAGTACTTGGTTTAAGAAAGTTTGGGATTAAAAGGTCAAAAAAGAATTGCTGATAAAAATCGTGCTTTAATCAAGTTTATTGTACTTGGATTAAGAAAATTCGGGATTGATTTTAACGCAAAATCCCGGATTTCTTTCTGTATATTTGGTTGGGTTACTTGGGTCATGCTGATTGAAGGGTATCTTCCAGTCGGAACACTTTGGACTCGAGCATTGTCACTTATCGGGGCACAATTGGCGATAAGTAGTCTGTGACGATCGTTAGAGTTTACGAGCTTATTACGGTATGACAGAGTAGCATCTGTTCACGTCACTCTGTGGCTTGTAAACAAATAAATAAATATATACGAATACATATCTGTACATACATGTGTATGTATGTGGTATATTAATAAACAGGCCATACATAAAGGCTTCTTCATAAAGGGGAATGACTGTGAGCATGAGTGTAAAATCAGAATGCGACTTTTGACAGCACCTTATCGACTTCAGCTCAATCCCAGCACAGATAACGCTAAAAACAACAAAAGTATATCACTGTACAATATTTATTTACTGTTTTTCTTTGTTATTTATTTCTACTTCCGAATAAATCGTGATCAAAACAAGTCAATGGGGTTGTATTGATCGCACAAGGTGCATGGATTGTTTTTCAATAGAATTTGATTCTAATTGCAGCTACGTGGCAGCCACGCAATCGGAGCCAACCTACGCCCGCCTCATCTTTCCCTGCTACGATGAGCCGGCCTTTAAGTCGAACTTCACAATCAGATTGACCCACAGCAATACCCTGATGTCAGTATCCAATATGCCCGTGCAGCAGTTGCAGAATCATGGGTAACTCAATTCAATATATTCACTTTGATTTTAAGTAGTTTTAATATGATTTTTATCGAGTACAGCGAGATGACAACAACCACTTTTCACACTACCCCAGTTGTGTCAACGTATTTGGTGGCATTTGTGATTTCCGATTTTGATCACATCTCGGAGACATATCGCAATGTCACCCAGAGCGTTTATTCCTCGCCCAAAAAGAAGAACACGGGTCGAAGTGCCCTGAAGAATGCCGTGCTCACGGTTGCCGCTTTGGAGGATTACTTTGGAGTAAGCTATTCGTTGCCCAAGTTAGATCATGTGGCACTGAAGATGAACCAGGGCGCTGCCATGGAGAATTGGGGTCTAATAACCTTCAAGGAGGACAGCATATTGCCCCAGGACACGTCGAATGAGTACAGGCACATGAAGGACACATTAATGCAGAATCACGAGATATCACATCAATGGTTCGGTAATCTAGTATCTCCCGAATGGTGGACCTACATCTGGCTAAACGAGGGATTCGCCACATACTTTAGCTATATCATAACTGATTTGGTATGTTTGGTAATACGAGAGTTGATTGGAATACGGATATTTATCATATGTTTGTACTTTCAGCTCTATCCAAATCAGAATGTGATGGATAAATTCTTCAAAGACGAAGCGGAGCATGCCTATAGCTACAGTAGCTTCCTTGATGTGCATCCCATGACGTACTACGTGGAGACGGAGCTGGATATTATGAATGCGTTCGATATCATTAGCTATAAGCGATCTGCCTGCGTTATCAAGATGTTTCATCACGCCTTCCATCAGAAGACATTTGTGAGCGGCATCAGTCGATATTTGAAGAAATTGTAAGTCCCGGAGCGAATCCCATTGAACTGGTCAATTGCAATTGATGTGCCAAAGTTAAACGCTCTTCCAGCCAATACAGCGTTGTCAATGAGCTCGATCTGTTCGATTCGCTACAGTCAGCCCTCCTGGAGGATGAACAGTTCCAGCAGCAATCGTGGACTCAATTGGTTCGCGAAATAATGCTCTCTTGGACACACAGTGAATGGCTTCCCATTGTGTCCGTCATCCGGAATTATGAGAATAATACGATCACCTTTAGACAGCGTTCAATTAACTCCAAAAGTGAACACTGGTGGATACCCCTCAATTTTGCCACCGCTCAGTCGCACAACTTTGATCAGACACATGTGGAGTACTTTATGCCGCCGATGATGGAGCACACGCTCAGCCTGGAGGAGCTTAATCTGCAGCTGAGCGGACGGGACTGGTTGATCGTAAACAAACAGCAGACAGGTTTCTATCATGTGCTCTACGACACGGACAATCTCCATGCCATTGCTCGACAACTTCAACAGAATCACTCGGTCATCCATGCTAACAATCGAGCGGCCCTCTTCCAGGATTTAGCTCCAGTTATAGAGCGCAATGAGCTTGAATCAGTGGATGTTGTGCTTGAGTTGTTCAAGTATTTGGAATTTGAGGAGAATTTAATGCCATGGAATCAGGTGGCCAATACCTATGAGTTCCTCGAATGCAATCTATTTGGCACAGCTTCCCACTCGTTGTTCAAGCAATTTATACGACGCCTGGTCAGGCCAACGTTCCAGCGTCTCTTCCGGAAGCATGAGGCTGGCGAGGCTCACATGGATATCCTGGCACATGCGGACATCGTGAGCATGGCCTGCAGGGCAGATTTGCCCGAGTGTCTAGACTATACGCATCGTCTGGCCCACCTATATATCTTTAAGAATACCAGCTTAGAGAAAGAATATCCCGATATTTATGCCATGCACGATATACTTCTTTGTATGGGTCTACGTCATCAGAGCGATGAGGATTTCAGTAAAGTAATCGATCTATTGTACGTTACGGACCGTAATACCATGTACTTTGATGATGTGATCTATGCGCTGCGTTGTACTCAAAATCATCGACATTTGATGCACTATTTGAACCTGCTGATGGGCGAGAACTCCACGTATTCTATAATGAATGAAAGGGAGACTCTCCTGTATTTACCCTACGTGTTCAAGTCTAATACGGCATCCAGATCCGTAATTTGGCATTTTATTGAAAATAATTATAAGCTGCTATCACGATCACCACTTTTTACACAGGTATTCAACGATATTAGCGAATATGTGCCAGATCATCGAAAGTCTCATGTGAGTAGCCGATTGACATTGAAATTATTTGAATAACTTTAAAAATTCCCATTACTTTTCAGTTTGCAATACTGCGACAAAATATAGAAACGTACATGAAAGAGGAGAACATAAAACCGAATGAGCCTTTGATTGACAAGGACTCCAGTCGGGTGGGCAAAAAGATGCGGACTAGTGAGAAGTTTCTCGAAAAATTCGAGCATCAGCTACATAACTGGTTGCTCAAGGAATTACCCCAACCGGACAGTGAAAACATCTATGCGGCATCCCTCAGCATAGGAAATGGCTCAAATCGTCCCGTTAGCATTTTGAATACAGCCAGTAGAATGGTCAAAAGTGCGTTCCGGGTGAAAATGTCATTGTAGTAATCGAGTTGATTATATTAAGATTCTTACACTTAAGCCGAAAGTTAACTAAAATAAATAAATTAATTTGATGAATTTAAAAGTTGCTATTGTCATTCAATTTTCAACAGTGCATTTAATCGATTATCGATTACCGATCACAATTTGAAAGTCTGCGATTGATTGTTTACATGCTGATAAACCAAGAAATTGAAAGTCATTATCTGTTATCAAGCTAACCAATGAAATTCTAAGGTCGAGAGCTGAAGTGGAATGCACTATAATTGTACCAAGTTGAATAACAAGAGAACTAATTGATACCATTTATAGGTTAAGTCTACAGATAAGGTATATTTAACAATTGCCTATTTTTACGGATTTATAGCTACTGCGGTTCTCTTCTAACTACAAGTATTTAGGGTAATACGGGCTGATGCATTTCATCTTTATCGTTGATTTTATAGACAACTATCTTTATGACATACTAGGATAAGATTTGAAACATCCAATAAATATGCGCAGATCGCGCAGCTAAAACGTAATATTCATGTGACTTTAGGGCGCTCAACATGGCGCGATTGTTGAGTAACTCGTGGGTGCTTCTGCATCTGCTGCTCCTGGGATTGGGAAGCCTGCAGGCTCGACTCATCCATCCGCAGGATGTGGATGTGTTCCAGGTGGAGTCCAAAGGATATCAACAATTCTCAAGCATAGAACCGCGTGCAGATGATAACAGCGAAAACAACTATCGATTACCCAATAATACAGTGCCTGTGTCCTACGATGTCGAACTGTGGACAGACGTTCACACTGGCATCCGTGAATTCAAAGGCAAAGTGAAGATCGACCTGCAAGTGATCGAAGCCACTAATACGATCACTTTGCATGCCCGACAGACCGGCAACTACACAGCCACGATCGTTAGCACGGATACAGCCAACAGTAATCCGATTCCACTCACTGTGACTTATGAACCCAAGCGCGAATTTCTGCTCATAACGCCAACGAGCAGCACCAACAACTTTGCTGCAAACACCAATTGGACACTGACCATCGAATACACTGGCTTTTTACGAACTGATCAAGGCGGTTTCTACATCTCCAGCTACACGGATGATCAAGGCGCAGTTCAGTAAGTTGAGAAAAACTTTAATAATTAGCAGGGATTAAAACCGTTATCGAAACCGTAATCTTTAGCTGGTATTAACTGATTGAAATTGGTAACCGTAACTGAAACCCTAACCGAAACAAAATTTTTTTATTATACCGAAACCGAAATACAAAAATTATTATTCAAACCAAAATACAAACATAACCGAAACCCTAACTGAAACCGATATTAGTTTCGATTTTATACCCTGACAATTAGTTTTAAAGTTGAAAATGGGCCATATTTAATGAAAGGAAAAAAATATGTTAAAATTCTCAAACTAGGGATGTAAATTTGAGAGGAAACACCTATATCAATGTACATCGGTGCTTTCTAAATCGACTTCGATGTTGGTCGTTGTATTAAACAGACATTTTCGATCCATCAATGTTTGTTTGAAGTTTTCACATATTATATTTTTTGAGAAAAGGAGCTGAATATCAAGATTGATTACCAGTTCGTTCGTTGGATCAACAATCGGTCGACTAAACATAATTGATTGATTAAAACGCGATAAATTACTTTATCATTAATTATATAGTGAAGTGACCGATGATTAAAATAAAAAAAAATTTAATTTAACTTTAAATGTGTATATGAGGGTGCATTAATTTTTTTTACAAAAAATTATGCGTAATCTACGGTCAATTCTAAGATGGGAAGCATAAAAACTTAAGATTTTCGACCGGTCGTTCCAATGCTAGCTATATGATAAAGTGCACCAAATTTGGCCAGCATATGAAAGACCAACCCAAATGCATATTCTGGCGATTTGGCTCAAATCGGTTTAGTATATCTGTATTAAAAATAATATACACTATTTATAAGATAATTCTAAATAACCACAATTTAAGCTCGATTTATCAAACTCATTCATATTTGAATCTGCAGCTATCTGGCCACCACACAGTTCGAGAGCACAAATGCCCGACACGCCTTCCCCTGCTATGATGAGCCCTCACGCCGTGCTACCTTTACCATAACCTTGCATCACAATCCCAGCCACAATGCCATCAGCAACATGCCGGTGGATGAGCAAAAGTCGAAGTAAGTAAACCTCAAAATCGATTACAGGTTTGAAATTGCTAATTACGAGGATTGCTCGACAGGGCTGGAGTCACAGTTTTCCAAACAACGCCAAGAATGTCCACCTATTTGATTGCCTTCATTGTATCGGACCTTGAGTCAACCGGAGGCGAGTTAAATGGTCTGCCCCAAAGGGTATTTTCCCGAAAGGGCAAGCAGGATGAGCAGGAGTGGACTTTGTGGTCAGGTTTGGTGGTTGAATCCAGTTTGGCCAAATACTTTGGTGTGCCGTTTGCTCTGCCCAAACTGGATCAGGCAGGTATTCCCGACTTTTCAGCTGGCGCAATGGAGAACTGGGGATTGGCCACGTATCGTGAAATGTACATGTGGTGGACCAAGGAGAAGTCCACAGTTAATCTCAAGACGAACATTGCCAACATAATTGGACATGAGTATGCACATATGTGGTTCGGTGATCTGGTATCTCTCAAGTGGTGGACCTACCTTTGGCTGAAGGAGGGATTTGCCACACTCTTCTCATATGAATCCAATGACATTGCTTTTCCCGAGTGGAATACCTATCAGATCTTCCAAGTCAATGACTACAACAGTGCCTTAATTAATGATGCCCTCCTCACAGCCGTCCCAATGACGCACTACGTCCAAACCCCAAGTGAGATATCGGGACGCTACAATACATTCTCATATGCCAAACCCGCCTGTGTCTTGTACATGTTTAAGAATGCCTGGACAGATCCCGTATTCCGTCGCGGCCTTAACAAGTATCTGACCACATAGTAAGTTCACAAATCGGATAATTTAAGCAACACAATCTCAATAAGATTCCTTTTCTGCAGTCAATATAACTCAACCGACGAATGGAACTTGTTCTCTTCGCTTCAGGAGTCAGCCAATGAGCTGGGACACAAACTACCTGCCACAATTGATGACATATTCTCCAGCTGGTCCCACCAGGCAGGTTATCCCCTGCTCACCGTGGAGCGTAATTATGAGACTGGAACATTTACCGTCAAGCAACAGCGTTATGTTAACGATAAGAGTGCTGTAAATGATAAAACCTGGTTTGTGCCCATCAACTATGCGGTTTCCTCCAACTTTGATTACCGCAACACCTCTGCCACTCACTACTTGCTCAATGTTCCCCAGACTGTAGTGGATAACATCAAAATTTCCAAAGATGATTGGTTATTGCTGAACAAACAATCCACCGGATACTACCGCATATTGTACGATGAGGAAAACTATCATCTAATAGCTCAAGGCCTCGCTGAGGAGACCCACAAGTTCCATCCCCGCAATCGGGCTCAACTGTTGGCGGATGCCTATCGCTTTGTGGATAGCGGTCGTCTTGGCATTGGCTCCCTACTCCATCTGATGGCCTATTTGAAGAACGAGGATCAGTATGCACCCTGGTCCTATGGAAATTCCATATTCTCCATTTACGATAGATATTTACGAGGCGATGAACAGTACGATCAATTCCGGGCATTTGTTATCGATCTGGTAGAGGATATTTTCCTAAAACTCAGCGTAAATGAACAACCCGGCGAGCATTATCTCAACAACTATCTGCGTGTGATCACGGTCAGTCTGGCCTGCCAGGTGGGCAGTGAAGAGTGCTACAAGCAGTCGCATAAGAAGCTGCAACAGTTTGTTCAAGATGGTATTCCCATTGAGCCTACGGTCAGGACACAGGCCCACTGTGCCGGACTTCGCCAGGCCGAGGATACCACCTACAATGCATTCCTTGCGCTACTCTTCGCTTCCAATGTGGCCACGGATCGCAGTTTATACATCTCATCTCTTGGCTGCTCGCATAATGCGGCCCAACTTAAGAAATTCGTTGAAAGCTCTATCGATAAAACGAATTCCCTAAGCTACGGGGAACGTACATCTCTGTTGAATGCCGCCTACTCCAGGAGCGAGGCTGGTCTAACCGCAAGTCTGGAGTTCCTTGAATCGAATTGGAAGGCATATGCCGAACTCAGCACGACTACAGCAAAGCCACTGGACTCGGCACTGCGCGGCATGTCCTCCTACATTGTCAGCGAGGCCCAGAGGAAGCGGGTAAGTTGAGAATCATATAAGATTATCTATTGCGGTTATACTCCAATATTTTATTCTCCCTTGCAGCATGATGCCCTAGTAAAAGATATCTTGGCCAATGGAGGTAACCATGTCAATAGCGATCTGAGTACCGCAGTCACCAAACAGACAGACGAGAACTTTAATTGGTTGAAAGAACATCGTGATCCACTGATAAACTGGATAATTACCTATCGCGGCAACGGAAGCTCCTCACTCTCCGCCTCTCTAGTTACCCTCTTGGCAACTTTCATGACTCTGCTTCTGTGCAAGTTCTATTAAACTTAGATTTCCATTTCCTCAATGTAAATAAAATAAAATTTCATAATTCCATCGGTACAATAAAAATCTGTACTATTTTCCAACACAAATTCCCTCCGATCTTTACTATATAAGCCCAATTTTGAAACGAATCTAAAAAAACCAATAGATTTCAGGCGATTACTCGGAATTTTTCTTTTTAATTATTGCACCTGACATAATCAATCTTATCGCGGCATTTGTAGAACCAATAGCAACGTAATAGATCGTACTAAAGTTACCGATTAAACTCAAAATGTGAATGTCATTACATTACATTTTTCTAACTCATGTTACCCCCATAATTCTTATAATATGAAGAATTTATGAACAGCACAAGCGTAGAATTCTATGTGTTTCCGAACTCTTGTTAAGGCCAAAGTCATAACTAAATATGATTATTCCTTACGTTTTCAGTTATTATATTGTAGTTGGACATTGACCTTCAATTGGTCACGTGCTTGGAATCAGCATTTCTTTATCTAAACCTTTATTACAAAACAATTTCAACCCTAAAGATAATAATCGATGAAATCATTGAAATGGCAAATATTATGTCAAATTTAAAGTATTACTTTCGTATCAAGTTTCTTCAATAATATCAGACTAATTGACATGTGATATTCTAAATTTGGAAACGTATTTTTGGATTTTTAGTAATTTAGAATAGTATTTAGGACACTAAGAGATAAAGTATCTTGCATAGTATCAGTCTCCTAAATACTATAAAATATGCCAAGTTGAAAGTAATATTTTTTACACAATCTGAGCTATCAATCGAGCAGGTTACCAACAAATAATTCTAGTATCTTTAAAAGCAACACACTTGATTCATTATCTAACCGTAATAATACTTGAGAACCACATTTTATAATGGTTAAAGCTAAAACTTGGGCACACGAGTTCTAACGCAGTTACTGCAAAGATCGGTTCATTGATTTACGGCATTTTAGTGATATATTGGGCAACAAGTTGAATGGGCGTGGCCTAGGCGAAGATGGAATCGGTCGTGTATGATTAAATATAATCTTTATGCTTAGGCTGATAAGCGCAGTTATACTAGTTAATATATGCCTTGAAAACTGTTACGGTAACCGCAGAAAAATTAGCTTAAAAGTGTTCAACGTGTGATCGCTACTCAGTTATTGTCCAGTTGTCGTCGCACCGTACGGTACAACATGGCACGCGCTCTCGTACCGATATTCGTCCTCTTGGTTGCGGCCATTTCACAGGCTTCCGTTGTACGTCAGTTTCCTCCTCTCGAGCGGTTGGAACTACTTGAGAATCCTAACCAGCGTTTGGCGTCACGTGCCGACGAGGATACCTATCGTCTGCCCAACAACACCGAACCCATCAGTTATGATGTGACCCTCTCTACCCAAGTTCACACCGGCGCAAAAGGCTTTGACGGCACCGTAATCATCACCTTGGAGGTCATCGAAACTTCCACGGTCATTGTGGTTCATGCCCGTCAGTTGGCTAACTTCACGGCGAGCATTCGACAGGCTGATGGACAGGGTAATCCAATTACCTTGGAATACACACAGGATGTGGATCGTGAATTCCTCAAGTTCTCCGCTAAGGATACAACCTTTACCGCTGGCACCAAGTGGTTGCTGACCATCAATTACCAGGGCAATCTACGAACAGACAACGGCGGCTTCTATCTGTCCACTTATACTGATGAGAAAGGTGCCACCAAATATTTGGCCACCACACAGTTCGAGAGCACAGATGCCCGTCACGCCTTCCCCTGTTATGATGAGCCTGCCAAGCGGGCCGAGTTCACCATAACAATTAAACACGATGCCAGCTACAATGCCATCAGCAATATGCCAGTGAACCCGGCCAAGACCAGGTTTGTTATCTAGCTAATCTTAATCTTATATTTGATTTACTAATCACTTCTATGCGGTTTGCAGTGCTGGTGTGACTTCTTTCGAGCCAACGGTCAAGATGCCCTCTTATTTGGTGGCATTCATTGTATCGGAGTTTGTGTCTTCGGATGGCAAACTGAATGATCTACCCCAGCGTGTTTTCTCCCGCAAGGGAACCGAACATGAGCAGGAATGGGCTTTGACAACTGGTATGCTTGTGGAGAAGCGTCTCTCTGGATATTTCGATGTGCCATTTACTCTACCCAAGCTGGATCAGGCGGCTATACCCGATTTTGCTGCTGGCGCCATGGAGAATTGGGGCCTGGCCACATATCGTGAGGAGTATCTGCTCTACAATACCGAAAACTCCACAGTCAATACACAGACGAACATTGCCACAATCGAGGCACATGAGGATGCACATATGTGGTTCGGTGATCTGGTTGCCATCGAATGGTGGAGCTATCTCTGGCTCAAGGAAGGTTTCGCCACACTTTTTGAGCACTTGGCTGTTGACTTGGTAAGTTCATAATTTGACAATTAGTAGGAATTATGGCAATTGGAAATTGGTTTATCGTTACAGGCCTATCCAGAGTGGGATATTTTCCAAACCTTCCATGCTGCCTCCTATCAGAGTGCCTTGCTCACCGACGCCAGTCCCAATGCCCGACCCATGACATATTTCGTGGAGAAGCCAGCAGAGATCTCACTTCTTTATGATTCCATCTCCTATGCCAAGGCTGGTTCCGTGCTGGACATGTGGCGTCATGCTCTTACCAACACCGTCTTCCAGCGAGGTCTGCACAACTATCTGGAGACTAAGTAAGTGTACCACTTACTGATTTAGTTATAAATGACTAACTAAGCACTTTCATAGCAAATTCTCCGCTGCCAACGAGACGGCCTTCTTTAATGCCATTGCTCTGGCAGCACGCGAAGAGAACTTCCCAGTGGCAGCCACTATTCATGAGATGCTATCCAGTTGGACACGCCAAGGTGGTGTCCCTCTGCTGAATGTGGTGCGCAACTATAACGATGGCTCCATGACCATCAAACAGGAGCAGTACACCAACGACAAGAGCTTCGAGAGCAATAAGCTCTGGTATGTGCCCGTCAACTATGCCGTGCAATCGAATCCCGATTTCCGCAATACCATCGCTACCCACTATTTGCTGAACGTAAAGGAGCTGACCATTAGCGATGCCAAGACAAGCAATGAGGATTGGCTGATACTGAACAAACAGTCGACGGGTTATTATCGTGTCAACTATGACTCCCAGAACTGGCAGCTCATCACCGATGGAATGATCTCTCGCCCACACAAGATTCATCCTCGTAATCGCGCTCAACTTATTAACGATTTGTATCGCTTTGCTACCAGTGGACGCGTCCCACATGCTACACTGCTGCAGTTGCTCACCTACTTGCCCAAGGAGGATCAATATGCACCCTGGTCAGCAGCCAACACGGCCATCACCCTATTCAATCGTTACCTGAGCAGCGACTCGGCCTACGAACACTTCCAGTTCTATGTGAATCATTTGGTCAACGAGCAGTACGATAAATTTGGAGTGAATGACGTTCACGGAGAGCAGCATTTGGCTAAATATACTCGCAACGTGGTCATTAATATTGCCTGCTTAGCCGGTCTCGAGAGCTGCCTGAAGGAAACGAAGGACAAGCTGCAGTCCCATGTCGATAATGGCTCCAAAATTGAAGCTAATCTACAGTCGCCAGTCTACTGCAATGGTCTGAAGCAGGCCAATGATAAGACATTCGATTTTGTCTATGATAAACTGATGAACTCCAACGATCAGGCCGAGCGTCGTCTGCTTATCTCAGCCCTGGGCTGTGCCCAGTCTGCCAAGCAGCTGGAGAAGTATGTGTCCAGCAGCATTGACCAAAGCAACAAGTTGCGTTCCCAGGAACGTTACACAATCCTCAGCCCGACCTATTCCCGGGGTGAGGTTGGTCTGCTCGTCTGCATCGAGTTCCTGCTCAAAAACTGGGAGGCATATGGTAACTTGAATGCTGGCTTTGGTGGCGTCAATCCCCTCTACTCTGACATCTTGGGCATGTCTGCCTATGTGGTCAACGACAGTCAAAAGGCCAAGTTGCAAGAACTAATCGATGTGGTCAAGGGCTCCGCATTTGTACCTTCAACCCTACAAGCTAGCGTTGATGCCAATATTAAGGCTAACATGGACTGGCTATCTGCCAACCGTGAACCTATCGTCTCTTGGGTGATCAGTTTCCGGAACGGCAGTCCAACCATCAGCGTATCCATTCTAGCCATGGCCCTGTGCCTATTGGCCGCCAAATTGTTCTAAGCATTAGTCAGTCACAACTTTAAGTTAGCATAAGTCTAGCCCATTGTATTACTCTACTTCACTCTGTCAATAAAATTCCCACACACAATTATGATCTTGAAACATGTGCTGATTACAGTTTTATTATTGTTTTATTATCTGATAACACGACGAAAAACGATACGAAAACTTTTAAACTGCCATTTCACTAGCAGATTATACAGTTTGACATTTCGGGTACTTTTAAGTTCTTTAAGACCCAATTATTTACGTTTATATCCGTCATAAATATCTCAAAGACTTATCAATTGGCAATACGATCACATGGCAACAATAAGTTCACCTCAAATTTATCGATAAGAACTAAGTCAGCCAACTAACCAATCAGCAATCAACTGTTGGCTAATCCGCCATTGATGGGCGCCATTTTAAGTGTGTCTGGAATACCGCGTAATAAAGTAGTTTAACTAAAAAATGGCTCACGACTTTGAATGTGTCTTAAGTGCTTTTAAGTGCCCGTCAAATTAGTTTGATAAGCCTCGTGTCCCTATCACTTTATTGACCATAATTCGGACTATTATTTTATTAGTGAAAATTGCATGTAATTCCATTAACTATTAAACTTGTTTCCAATTTATGGCAGATAAGATTAGACACTGGTTTATTCCTTGGAAAATATTGATTATAAAAAGCCTATGCGCATGTACATTAAGAATGACTTTTAATTATATGAATATGAACTTGAAATGATAAAGCATTATTATTTACCGGAATTTTGACACGTTTATTATTTATGACTAATTCGAAATTCTTTTCAGCAGAATATCATTTCCAATGCGTCTTCCCAACTCGAAGCTAATAATTAAATAATTTGAATAAGTCTAAACGAATTTAAGTTACAATTGCAACAATGTTGTCATCTGCGCAATTTGTTTGTAGCGTAATCCTCACTAATAACATTTAAGTAAAATGTTTTGTAGTTTACCTAATTGGTAATTTCTATAAGCAAATGCCATTCTTATACATGCAAAAACTAACGAATCATTTATATACATATTAGCATAGCAAAAAGTATTGAAACATTCGGTAAAATATTGTAAACATCACTTTTCTATATATTTTTAAACAATATATGTAAAATTTATGCGAAAAACTACACAGGAAGTAATTTTAGGATATCGATCGAATGTGGTTTAGATTAACTTGTTTGTTGAGGCTTATCCAGATATCAACGAAGAAGAGATAGGGAGAGAGATAGAGAAAGATACCAACTGTGCCTCTAACTAACATGCATGTCACAATTCGATTATAATCATAGACACCGATATCTATTTAGCTGAAATTTTTAGGACTTTTTTAAAGTACACTTAAAATATATAAATGACCCTATTACTCATTTCCGTAACGGCCTCTGGATTATTGTCCAATGGTAAATCTATCAACATACTCGTACATATACCTTATCCTGATTATTATATGATTGGTAACTGCCAGTCAAGAGCGTAAATCACCGCCTTACGCTCTTATCGGTGCGTCATCGTAATCATGGCATAATCTATGTGCACTTTATCTCGACTAAATAAAATATTTAAGGCTAGAGATAAATCGTTTATATAGTTAGTTAACGCTTATATATAGTACCGACCATTGGCAGCAGACTTTAGTTGTCGAATTGAGTGCGGACCGGTGTTTGAATACCTATTCAAACAGTTCGAATATCCAAAGTGAGTGCACTATTACGGTTATATGATGTGGTGAAATAGTCTGACTAATAGGAAGTTTCAAGTAATCACTGATCGGTCAATCTTAACCCTACTTTGCAGACGAAATGATTGCTCTTCGCTTGGCTATCCTCTGGGCAGCCTGTCTATCCGCCGTACTAGCGGACACCAGACAGCTACAGGTTCAGCCACCCACAACATACGCCTCAGAGAACTGGGAATACAGACTATCGACGGCCATAAATCCCATAAATTACAACATTACCCTGCGACCCTATTTGCTGGAAAGTGATGGAGCAAAGCGTTTCACCTTCGATGGTGAGGTCTTTATTGAAATCCAGCCTGCGGTGGCCACAAAAATCGTATCGCTGCACTCGAAGAACCTGACCCACTCGATCAGGGAATATTGGGTAAAGCCCGCGGCGGGTGTAAAACCCACCGTGCAGACCCTGACTCTGGCTAATCACAATCTAGAAACAGATATTATGAATCTAACAACAGCTGCGGATCTGGCAGTTAACCAAGTCTACATTCTGCATTTCAAATATACCGGTATTATGGAGGATGACATGCACGGATTCTATCGTAGCTACTATAAGAATGACAACAATGAGACCAAGTGAGTGAGAGAGTAATTTGAATTATGATCTTCAGTTAACTGTGTGACTCTCGCAGATGGCTGGGATCCACACAGTTCCAGACGAACCATGCCCGCCGTGCATTCCCCAGCTTCGATGAGCCCCAATTCAAGGCTACCTTCGACGTGACAATTAAGCGTCATCGCTCCTTCACCACTGTCAGCAACACAAAAATTTTGAAGACCTATGTCAGTGATGAAGCGTAAGTTGAGAGAGAGAGATTTGATTCCCCCTTTTCGTATTTCCTTGATCTAATTTGAGCTTGTCTGCAGCAACTACTTTGTGGATGAGTTCGCGACAACACCGAAAATGTCGACTTATTTGTTAGCCTTCATCATCTCCGAGTTCACCATTCGAAAGGATGATACTTTTGGAGTTCTCGCACGTCCTGAGTTCTATACACAGACCCAATACAGTTTCAATGTCGGTCGTAAGATTCTCGATGAGATGGGCAAATATTTGAAAATGGACTACTACGGAATGGGTAATGATAAGATGGACATGGCTGCTATACCCGATTTCTCAGCTGGTGCTATGGAAAACTGGGGCTTGCTAACCTACAGAGAGGGTCGTCTCCTTGTGGATGAGTCAGCAACTACACTGGCATCCCGTCAATCCATTGCCGCAGTAGTGGCCCATGAGCAAGCACATATGTGGTTCGGTGATCTTGTCACCTGCCAGTGGTGGAGCTACACCTGGCTGAACGAAGGTTTTGCCCGATTCTTCCAATACTTCGGCACCGCTTTTGTTGAAACTGAATGGGAACTGGAGAAGCAGTTTGTGGTGGACCAGGTGCAGTCAGTGATGGCCATGGACTCAACCTATGCTACCAATCCCCTAAGCGATTTGAATACCTTCACACCAGCCCATCTTAGCCGTATGTTCAATAGCATCTCCTACAACAAAGGTGCCTCATTCATTCGCATGATTGAGCACACCATGGGCACAGAAAACTTCCAGAAATCCCTGCAGGAATATCTAGTTAAACAGTAAGTAATTACATCACTAAGATGTCACGTAAGTAATCATAACTAAAACATTTTTTCCTTCACAGCAAATATGGATCATCCGTACCGTCATATCTGTTGGATGCCTGGATTGCACAGTGGCCTGAGAATAGGTTCAAGAGTAGTGCAGAGCGTATCTTTTACAACTTCACCACACAGGTGGGATATCCCCTGATCAATGCCAAGCTATCAACCGACGGCAAAAGCGTTGAGTTCACCCAGCAGCGTTTCCTGCTCAAGGAGAATGATGGAGCCGATTCCAAACTGAAGTATACAGTGCCTATAAGTTATACCACAAACGCGACGAAGGACTTCAACAATACCCAGCCCAGGTTTGTGTTGGCCGACAATGCCGCATCTCACACGGAGACGTTCCCTAACGCCATCAGCTGGATTATTGCCAACATCCAGGAAACTGGATACTATCGCGTGAACTACACTGAGAGCAACTGGCATGCAATCCACAAAGCTCTTACTGAAAACAACTGGGGCGGCATTCATGAAATTAATCGTGCCCAGCTGGTCGATGATCTCCTGAATCTGGGACGAGCTGGACTCATCGAATACAGCCTAACATTCGATGTCCTGGAGTATTTGACAACGGAAACCAACTACATTCCATGGACATCGGGATTCAATGGATTTAACTTCCTGGCAATACGCCTCGGCAATGATACCAAAGATTTCAGCTTCTACATCAGGGATCTAACCACGAAAGCCTACAACCAATTGGGCTTTGAGGAGACAACGTCAGACAAGGCGCTCGATATATACTTGCGTACCAAGATTCTATCCTGGACCTGTCGCTATGGAAACGCAGACTGCATCAACCGGGCCAAGAACTACTTCAACTCACTGTCCTCTGTTCCCAAGAACATTCGCTCAGTGGTCTATTGCGTGGCCTTGCGTGAGGGTGGCAACACAGAATTTGAAGCACTTTATCAGAAATTCAAGACAGAGTCGGTGGCTACCGAGGAAACACTTCTGCAGAACTCCTTCGGCTGTGTGAAGACTCAGTCCTTGATCGAACGTGTCTTTAACCTAGTGCTCTCAGATGAGATCCGCAGACAGGACAAAGCCTCAGTTCTTAGCACGCTTTACACCGAGAACAATGAGAATGTTAGCCCTGTCTTCGAGTTGGTCACCAAACAATACGAAGCCTTGGCCGAAGCGTAAGTCATTTCACAATTCCAAATTGTGTTTATATTTAATTTTCTATATTTGATCTAACAGTATGGGAAGCTACTCCGCGGTGGCTACAGTCATCTCTAACATTGCTGCACGTTTCACAGAGGATAAACAGCTGTCTGCTCTGAAATCCTTCAACACGGCCAACAGCGGCAAGTTTGGCAGCTCTGCCGCTACGTTGAAATCAGCTGAGACTACCGTTGAAGAGAACATCAAATGGGATAATGCTAAGCTGGGTCATTTCCGCACCCATCTGTCAAAGCGCAACGGAAGCGCAATGATCAGTGCCTTTAGCCTCCTCACCCTACTGCTGGTTTCCTTTACCACATTCTTTCACTAAGGGTTGCCAATTTAAATTAGATTAGCCAATTGCCTTACGCAATTTTATAATTGTCCAATAAAAAGTATTGTACTTTTAATGCCTGTTTAAAGTCAATAAATTATTCAGATAAAATGTCGTTGAATATAAAACTATGTATGTCGGCTAACATTTACAATAAATTTTAACTAATCTATATGACTTCAGTTCTTACAGTTGAAGGTTTTGTTAGAATTGCGCACTTTTTATTGATTTCCCTAACGCCAGGACGTAAACAGAATGGCATAAATATAATATATAATTGGAAAAGTTATTAGGTACTACTATGAAATTTTTTAAAGTGGTTCAACAAAAAAACTGTATATTGTTGTCACTTTAATCATTGTTAAAACTCGAAATCTCCTCTGCATCTAAGTATTATTTATTTCCTTACTTAGTTGGCATCCGAAAATAATCGGTTGCAATCGGTTAATTCAAAAAGCAATTTATGGTAACGTGCTTAAATAACAAATGACAGGAAGATATCGATCAACTTTTATCAACAACTTTTTAATCATGAATCATACCTGGTCAGATACAGATAAGTTCATAGATATAAAGTTATCACAGTGAACGGCGGGCCACGCTAGTGACGAAGACGACGGATGCGAAAGGCGACTAGCAAAATACACACAAGGAATATATACCGACCGAAAGGTATGTAAGGGGGTGGCATTTAGCCTTTCGGCTAAATCCTTGAAACTTTAATAATTTGAATCTAAAATGTGCGGCGAATCACACCTCGATCTGACAACCATTATAAAAGATTATTAAAATTGAGTTTAAAAAGAAGCTCTAGCGGAAAATCGTTAAACAACAGAAGCTAAAGATGTGTACTTTTAAGGACTCTTGGGCGTACCTACAGGTGAAATAAGGTTTTTACCTCACATTTTGGCGATATAAGATCCACACGGACTGTATTAGTTTTTGACATATTGCAGCTAGTAAAATTAATACCTGTCAAGTTTGACTTATGTACCACAGATTTTGCCTTTTCGTGTACTATGTGCTAATTCTCTGATTTTATAATTCTCTACTTCATGTTTTCTCCTCGGAAAACTCTCTATATTTTAAGTTATTTAATTTATTAAATTTAAATCCGATTCGGATAGTTATGGGCTTTAGTTATTGGTTTTGAATATCCCTAAAAAGTTGTCATGATAGACTAGCAAAATTCAACTTAATATTGATACCTAAATATTTACCATGATATCTTATGAACAAACACACATTATCAGTTTTAGGGAAATTTTTTCAGTTTCGAGCAGAGAGTTCAGTATTAAAATGGCTCTTGGCCTGAGAAGTTCTGTATCAGGAATGTGGTTGCTTGAAAGTTTCATATCACTAACTCTGATAGCCACTGGTCAAAATGCTGAATATCGGCTTAGTAGGAACGTATTGCCGTTGATGCGATACATTTTGGTATATCATTCGAAGATGAAGTCGCAATAACCCTTCAGGCAACCCAGAAAGATGTGATAATGCAAGCATGAAGTATAATGAAGTGTATTACTCATTTCCGAAACGACCTCTGGATTATTGTCCAATTGTAAATATATCAATATATATTTCACCCTGATTATTCAATAAATACCTCCCAAGAGGGTAAATCATTACCTCACGCACTTATCAGCGAGTCATCGTAATCATCGCGTAATCTATGTGCACTTTATCTCGCCTAAATTGAATACTGATATAGTGAACGCTCATATATAGTACCGTTGTGTGAATGCAGACTTTAGTAGTCGAATTTCAGTTCGAATACCTTAAGTGAGTGCAAAATTACGGCTACAGAATGTGGTGAAATAGCCTGACTAATAGGATGATTCAAATAATCACTAATCGGTTAATCTTAACCCTACTTTGCAGACGAAATGATTGCTCTTCGCTTGGCTATCCTCTGGGCAGCCTGTCTATCCGCCGTACTAGCGGACACCAGACAGCTACAGGTTCAGCCACCCACAACATATGCCTCAGAGAACTGGGAATACAGACTATCGACGGCCATAAATCCCATAAATTACAACATTACCCTGCGACCCTATTTGCTGGAAAGTGATGGAGCAAAGCGTTTCACCTTCGATGGTGAGGTCTTTATTGAAATCCAGCCTGCGGTGGCCACAAAAATCGTATCGCTGCACTCGAAGAACCTGACCCACTCGATCAGGGAATATTGGGTAAAGCCCGTAGCGGGTGTAAAACCCACTGTCCAGACCCTGACTTTGGCTAATCACAATCTAGAAACAGATATCATGAATCTTACAACAGCTGCGGATCTGGCAGTTAACCAAGTCTACATTCTGCATTTCAAATATACCGGTATTATGGAGGATGACATGCACGGATTCTATCGTAGCTACTATAAGAATGACAACAATGAGACCAAGTGAGTGAGAGAGTAATTTGAATTATGATCTTCAGTTAACTGTGTGACTCTCGCAGATGGCTGGGATCCACCCAGTTCCAGACGAACCATGCCCGCCGTGCATTCCCCAGCTTCGATGAGCCCCAATTCAAGGCTACCTTCGACGTGACAATTAAGCGTCATCGCTCCTTCACCACTGTCAGCAACACAAAAATTTTGAAGACCTATGTCAGTGATGAAGCGTAAGTTTAGAGAGAGAGAGAGATTTGATTCCCCCTTTTCGTATTTCTTTGATCTAATTTGAGCTTGTCTGCAGCAACTACTTTGTGGATGAGTTCGCGACAACACCGAAAATGTCGACTTATTTGTTAGCCTTCATCATCTCCGAGTTCACCATTCGAAAGGATGATACTTTTGGAGTTCTCGCACGTCCTGAGTTCTATACACAGACCCAATACAGTTTCAATGTCGGTCGTAAGATTCTCGATGAGATAGGCAAATATTTGAAAATGGACTACTACGGAATGGGTAACGATAAGATGGACATGGCTGCTATACCCGATTTCTCAGCTGGTGCTATGGAAAACTGGGGATTGCTTACGTTTAGAGAGCGTAGTCTCCTTGTGGATGAGTCAGCAACTACGCAGTCATCGCGTCAAGCTATTGCAGCACTCGTGACCCATGAGCAAGCACATATGTGGTTCGGTGATCTTGTCACCTGCCAGTGGTGGAGCTACACCTGGTTGAACGAAGGCTTTGCCCAATACTTCCAATACTTTGGCACCGCTTTTGTTGAAACTGAATGGGAACTGGAGAAGCAGTTTGTGGTCGACCAGGTGCAGTCAGTGATGGCCATGGACTCAACCTATGCTACCAATCCCCTAAGCGATTTGAACACCTTCACACCAGCCCATCTTAGCCGTATGTTCAATAGCATCTCCTACAGCAAAGGTGCATCATTCATTCGCATGATTGAGCACACCATGGGCACACAAAACTTCCAGAAATCCCTGCAGGAATATTTAGTTAAACAGTAAGTAATTGCATCACTAATGTAAGCAGGGCTTTCGAATAACAGTCGACAGTTTTTCTCCTTGCGGTTTGGTTGCGCACATAACCGATAAAAAGTGCACGGTCGCTCTCTCTCTCTGAGCAAAACACTTCGTATCTCTCCGTTTTTGTTTTCGGTTGAGTGTTATCAGCTGAGTCATTCGAGTTACGCTCTTTCAATAACCACTTTTAGCAACCGATTCCCATAAACGGTGACCCAGTAGATGAGAAAAAAACATGAAACGCTCAGCGCTACAGGTCTTTACCTCTTTAATTTGCTTTTTGACAAAGCGTCGTAAAAATTTGAGCGAGTAAAATTTCGTTTCTTACCGCATAGGCGGTGCTTGTACCACCGTCAACGCAAAAAAAATGAGTAAACTACTCGTGTCGAAACAATCACTGGTGCAGATCTCTGATACAGGCATAAAAACGCGAAATAGTATTATATTTTTTCGATCGCGACCAAAAAATCGGGGAATAACTAGAGCAAAAAAAAAACAAAACGGTTGTTTGTTGTGAGAAGACCGATTTACTTAAAAGGCGATGTAAACGGTTTATCTCGGATGCTTTGCTCCAAGTGTCCGTAAATAATTATTTTCAAACAACGAAAAACGGTCGACTGTTATTTGTAAGCTCTGCATGTAAGTAATCATAATTAAACCATTTATTCCTTCACAGCAAATATGGAACATCCGTGCCGTCATATCTGTTGGATGCCTGGACTGCACAGTGGCCTGAGAATAGGTTCAAGAGTAGTGCAGAGCGTATCTTTTACAACTTCACCACACAGGTGGGTTATCCCCTGATCAATGCCAAGCTGTCAACCGACGGCAAAAGCGTTGAGTTCACCCAGCAGCGCTTCCTGCTCAGGGTGGATGTAGATGACGATTCTAAACCGATGTACACTGTGCCTATTAGTTATACCACAAACGTGATGAAGGATTTCAACAATACCCAGCCCAGGTTTGTGTTGGCCGACAATGCCGCATCTCACACGGAGACGTTCCCTAACGCCATCAGCTGGATTATTGCCAACATCCAGGAGACTGGATACTATCGCGTGAACTACACTGAGAGCAACTGGCATGCAATCCACAAAGCTCTTACCGAAAACAACTGGGGCGGCATTCATGAAATTAATCGTGCCCAGCTGGTCGATGATCTCCTGAATCTGGCACGAGCTGGACTCATCGAATACAGCCTAACATTCGATGTCCTGGAGTATTTGACAACGGAAACCAACTACATTCCATGGACATCGGGATTCAATGGATTTAACTTCCTGGCAATTCGCATGGGCACTAATACCCAAGATTTCAGTATCTACATCAGGGATTTAACCATGAAGGCCTATAACAAATTGGGCTTTGAGGAGACAACGTCAGATAAGGCACTCGATATCTACTTGCGTACCAAGATTTTATCCTGGACCTGTCGCTATGGAAACGCAGACTGCATCAAGCGGGCCAAAAACTACTTCAACTCACTGTCCTCTGTTCCCAAGAACATTCGCTCAGTGGTCTATTGCGTGGCCTTGCGTGAGGGTGGCAACACAGAATTTGAGGCACTGTATCAGAAATTCAAGACCGAGTCGGTACCTACCGAAAAAACACTTCTGCAGAACTCCTTTGGTTGTGTCAAGAATCATACCCTGATCGAGCGAGTCTTCAACCTAGTGCTCTCAGATGAGATCCGTAGACAGGACAAAGCCTCAGTTCTTAGCACGCTTTACACCGAGAACAATGAGAATGTTGACCCTGTCTACGAATTGGTCACCAAACAATACGAAGCCTTGGCCGAAGCGTAAGTCATTTCACTATTCCAAATTGTGTTTATATTTAATTTTCTATATTTGATCTAACAGTATGGGAAGCTACTCCGCAGTAGCTACAGTCATCTCTAACATTGCTGCACGTTTCACCACAGCCTTGCAATATGTGAATTTTATGCAATTTAACAAAATTTACAGCGCCAAGTTCGGCAGCTCCGCCTCTACGCTGATATCGGCTGAGACTACCGTTAAGTACAACCTCTTCTGGACTCAAGATTACCTTTTCCGTGTTCGTAACTATCTAGCAGAACGCAACGGAAGCGCGATGATCAATGCTTTCAGCCTCATCACCCTAGTGCTGGTTTCCCTTACCACATTGCTACGCTAGAGGTATATAACAGTTAAACTAGATAAGCCATATGCCACAATTAAAATAAAATTCAACTAATCTATATAAATTGAGAACCTATTTATTTTTTTCTAACACAAGGACGTAACCAAAATGCTATCCATATACATAAATGTCAAAAATGTCAAATTTTTTAGGTATAAACAATCGGAACCTTATGTCAATTGCCGATTTAAGAGTGGATGGATTAATATTCGACCATTCTTGCATTATTACCAATTTAAGTTGCCTAGCTGTCTCCCGTTTATTAATTTTTCCGAAATTCATTCTAGTTGAGATGAAGCATATATTTCTCATATCTCTGTAACAGCAGTCCATATCATTACAGTTCCACCAAACAGCGGATGTCTAAATTAAACCTATTTTATCTCTAAAGATGACATTATGCTACTCTTCTTCCCAAAAACGATAATTGATTGTAAACTCCATGCGACGCTTCATGCGCCGTTGTAAGAGCTTCGGTTTGGGCACCATTGAGTTATGTTTAAGAAATCGGTTTTCATGTATAATTTGAACTACTAGACTCTTTGTTACTTGAAGGTCTATATGATCCTTAATTCGTCCGGCTACTCATGGAATCAATCATAGAAAGACGTTGAATCTGACGTTTGCACCGGATATCGATGTTGCTATTCCGACCGCTTCGTGGAGCTGTAATATTTGTTTGGATGTTTTATAAAATTTGATATGCAGTTCCTGTGCCTGTTAATTCTTGTTGCAATATCTGTGAATTTTTAACTACTTTCATGCATTCCTATTATAGTTCCTTGTTTATGATTAAACAAATTAGTTCCACAAGGCATTTTATGTAACCAATTGTAAAATATTAAGAAATATGTCGAAAATTGTGTACAACTGAGTACTTACATCAATATGTAAAATAAATTCAACGTCTTAACTTCTTGAATCGCACTTTTCAGCCCGAAACACAAAAATATTGATACACACATAATTATTTGTATAACTTATGTATATATCAGTTTTTGAATTGGTTAAAATCTTTTAAATAAATATATGAAAATACAAGTGACCGTTTTACCAAAATATATACAGGATAAATTACCAAGTAATGAACATATAATATAATAACCTGTTGATTTACAACTTTGAAAAATATACAAATAGAGAACCATGAAAACAATTGTAATTATCAGCTAATATTTTAAAAGAGGTAAACATTTTAAAAATTATAGAACGCAATAAAGATAACGAAAGACCATAACTAAATAATACTCCAAAGTCCATTTAACAAGCAACCTAATCCAACCTAACACTTACTGATATATACATAAATACTTATAATCGTTCAAATTGCAGTTGAAATTTGACCAACAAAAAATTTACTTCCTATCGGTTTAGTAATATAAGTCTCTGACTAATGCGATGATAAGCGTCATTCAACAACATAAAGGGAACAATTTGATAAGATTTAATACAAATCTGTCATGCAATATCAAAGCTTTACTTTAAACATGTGTGTGATGTATGTAGATATGTATGTAGATAAATAAAAATATTCTGTAATTGTAATTTATGGGTGGTTCAGAATAATGTGTCATATAATATTTGTGTTCTTATGCAAAGCTTTGTGAACAAAAGTAATAAAAGTCGATGAAAGTTAAATAAAATGCCGATATCAAACAGATTTTTTTTATATACTCAAAAGTTGTTTAGTTATAATCCGGTTCAATAAGGTCACAATATGTCGTAAGTATATCCCGTGTTTAAAATAAAAAAAATAACAATAAAATGATTCAGGGCCGTTCTGTTGAATTACAAAATTTTAGAAAACTGAAAATGAGTTGAGTCAGACATAACATTACACATCAAACCTACAACCACCTAATTTGAGGAAGATATCGATCAACTTTTATAACTTTTTGGGCCTAGTGTCGATTGCCAATCGTGAATCATAGCCGGTCATATAGATAAGTTCATAGATATGAAGTCATATTATTATGTCTTTTATGATTTTGGCCCAACATTAACTGAATTGTGTTCTTACGTTTATTAAATAAAATCTATTTACAGAATTTAATTATGCAAACATCTACAATGTACATATATTAATAAAATCGTGTTTTGTTGTCAAGGGGTTAAAAGCATTGTTTTTTATAGCCTAATAAGTGAGAATTACAAGTTGAACCATATACATAATAACACAAATGAGCGATAACCACAACAACAAGAAAAAGTTAACAGTCAAGAGAGGTGTGGCTGTCTAATCGTCATATTGATACCTAAATATTGTCCATGTTATCTAATCAACAAACACAAATTATCAGTTTTAGGGGATTTTTTATTATTATTTTTTTAGTTTCGAGCTTTTGGGTTAAACGCAGAGAGTTCAGTATTAAACTTGCTCTCGCCATGAGAGGTTCTATATCGGGAATTTGGCTGCTTGCCAGTCTCATATCACTGACTCTGATTGCCGCTGGTCAGAGTGCTGAATACCGGCTCAGCAGGAATGTATTGCCATCGCTTTATAAATTAAGAATCAATATACTAGGCGATACGGTAAATCCGGGTACAACATTCAATGGTGAAGTCGATATAACTCTTCAGGCAACCCAAGCCAACGTACTTCAAATAACGCTGCACAAGGACTCCCTTGACATAAATTCGTGTTTGCTTTATAAGGCAGGCACCTTGCAACAAAATATTGCCACAACTTCATTGAAGTATGACCAGGAGACACAACAGTTGACAGTGCCTTTGAACCAGGCATTGGCTGTCAATGAGATCTACACTTTGAACTTCGCGTTCACAGGGAAAGTGCAAACGAATATGTCAGGTCTTTTCTCCGCCAACTATTTGGATAAGGAGAGTGGCAAAACCAAGTGGGTTCTCTTAACACAAATGCAACGCTTGAACGCCCGTCTAGTCTTTCCCTGCTTCGATGAACCTGCTTTCAAGGCGAAATTCCAGTTAAGCATTGGACGACCAAGTGGCTTCAATGCCATTAGCAACACAAAGTTGATCAAAACCACAGATGAGGGGTAAGGCACTGGGAAATATATGAGCTATAAATCTACAATATTACGATAAGATTTACAATTTCAGCAATCGTTTTATGGATCAATTTGATGTGACGCCCATTATGTCCACTTATCTATTGGCTTTTGTAATCTCCGAGTATCAGGCACGAGGCAGTGTCAATGATTATGCTGTGGTATCACGACCTGAATATTATAGCAAAACTGAGTTCAGTTATAATGTTGGAGAGCGTGCCCTAGCAGCCTACAATGGAGAATTCGACCAACCCTATAAACAGCTGGGAAACGATGTGTTGCTATTTGCAAGCTCTCCCCGCTTTCCACACAATGGCATGGAGAACTGGGGTCTTATCATATACAGGTTGGTTTATCAAATATATTTGCAATCATAACGAGTTAAACTTTATCCCTGATTCGTTTGATCCTTTAGCGAAGAGGTGCTGGTGCAGGATCCTGGCTATACAGACGGCTGGAAGAACAAGGAGTTTACCATTCGAATCATTGCACATGAAACATCACACATGTGGTTCGGTGATAGTGTTACCTTCTCCTGGTGGAGCTACTTTTGGCTAAACGAGGCATTTGCTCGCTACTACGAGTACTTTATGGCTCACCAGGTAAATGCAAATATCATCTTAAATTCCTTACAGTTTTAATTGTGATCCTCTTTTCGCAGCTCTATCCGGAATATCAGTTGGATCAACAGTTTGTTGTACGCCAACTGCAAATGATTTTTGAAACCGACTCAGGAAACCATACACAACCCATGACTAGCCCGGAAACGAGCGTACAAACTCCTTCCGAAATTGGCAATAAGTTTAGTAGCATCGCCTATGCCAAGGGTGCCAGCATTGTCCGCATGTGGAAGAATATCATGGGCGCTGACAATTTCAACAAGGCCATCAGAAGCTACCTTAAGCAACAGTGAGTTCCATACCTAACCCAATTATTACAACACTTTCCTAACCTCCCCTTTTTCAGTCACTTGGGTAACACAGTCCCAAGCGATTTGTTTGCACATCTCAAGGCAAACTGGCCAGCTACACCAGAAGTGGACTTGGATGAATTCTTATCCGACTATACGGAGCAACCTGGCTATCCAATGGTCACAGTCAACCAAACTTTGGAAAACCGCCGATTTGTCCTGACCCAGAAACGATTTTTAGTAAATCGTCGTGACGGCAGCAACACCACACTGCGCTACACAATCCCAATCAGCTTTGCCACGAATCTGAAACCAACTTTCCAAAATATGACACCAGGCATATACTTTAGAAAGATTAATTCTCAAATTCACCTGACATCCCCAGACCCACTGGACTGGATTATTCTGAATATTAAACAGTCCAACTATTATCGCGTGCTCTACGATACTCCGATTCTACTCAAAATTCAAGAGGCTCTGTCTAAGGATGATCACAGTTCGATCCCAGTTGAAAATCGTGCCCAGCTTGTTGATGATCTCTTCAACTTTGCCCATGCTCAAATGTTGGATTATGCTGATGTTTTCAAGTTTGTGGAGTACATGACTAAGGATGTTGAATATATTCCCTGGTACTCGGCCTACAAAGGAATGCAGCACGTGGCAAAGCGTTTAACTCCACAACAATTGACCAATTTCGAGAAATATCTTCGCGATATTACAGCAGCGGTCTACGCTAAGTTGGGCGTGAATTCCAACTCGAAAGATACCGTGTTGGATGTGTATAATCGGGACATGCAGGTGTCTTGGCTCTGCAAATTCCAGAATGCCAATTGCAACAACCAAGTGAAGGACAGTTTCGAAGGAAGCGTTGAGAAGCCAACACCAGATTATCGGGAGACCTTCTACTGTGCAGCTGCCCGAACAACCGGCTATGCCCGCGTCTTGGACTTGTACAAAAAGGAGACCAACTCTAATGAGCGAGATCTTCTTTGGAGAGCCGCGAGCTGCACAAGAGATTATCGCACTCACTACCAGAATGAAATATTGGCCATCTCTACAACTGTGAGCCAAAAGACGAAAGGCCTGGCACAAATGTATCAGCAGAATCCGGATTTGATAACTCCCATATATTCTATGTTAACCGAGGACATCAATAAGCTAAATACGGCGTAAGTTATCTAGATATTTATGAGTAATTCTTAGCTAATTTGTTGAACTTGCAGTTTGGGCAGTTGGTCGACGACAGCCGAAGTTTTGAGTGAGTTGTCCGACTATTTCACAACGCGGGAACAGGAAAAACAGTTCTCTGACTTTGTGGACAAGAACTCCGCTTTATTCGGCTCCTCGGCCGATCAACTAAAAACAGCTAAGACCAAGGTGAACACGAATCTACAATGGTCTGAGAAGAGATTGGGAACGTTAGTCAACTTTTTGGCATCAAGGAATGGAGCAGCTGGACCGACGGTAGCCACGACTCTGCTGATGATGTCGACCCTATTGGGTTACATGTTAAAATATGTATCATTTTAGTCTAAATATAATTACTAATAAATGCCCACAGGGGTTTGTTAATCCTATAAGTTAAATAGGATCAATCAATCAATATATGGTTCTAGTGAATAATTATTAATTTTTCTATTTTCTATGGAAGGCTTTGGACAGAATATAATCTTATCTAACATAATGATTAATGAGGTTTAAATTTATGGCTCTTCGAAGCTATATAAAATTATTATTTTATAATATACCTATGACGAAAACGAAGCTTTTCATGAATTGAACAGCTGATAAACCTATAAACATGCTTATCAATTTGGGCATGACTAAGTATACCTGTGAACATCATTAAGTTGGGAAACATCCATAAATTTTTATTTCTTATCGGGACATTTTGATACCAAGCCCCCAGATAAATATAGTTAGACCGATTAACAGTTGGAAACAACTATCTTTGATTGCAAATATACAGATTAGCAAGTACATGTTTTCAGACAAAGAGAACCTCAAAATTGGTTTAATCTTATCACTCTTAATTTAATTTATTTAAAGCCTTCTTATCACTCAATAAAATCGTCTGATCTACTCGAGCTTACATCAATTTATTTATGAAAACGACACCTTAGTGTGTACACAGCTTTCGCTATGAAGAGTTGTGGATCCAGAATTTGGCTTTTGGCCAATTTTTTGTTGGTCGCTTTAATAGCCACCTCTGAAAGTGCCGATTATCGGTTGAATTTGAATGTATTGCCATCGCTTTATAATCTAACTATCGGTATACAAGGCGATGTTGATAATCCAGGTGCAATATTCGATGGCGATGTTAGAATAACGCTTCAGACAAAACATTCCGACGTATATCGTATAACTTTGCACTCGGATTCCATTGAGATTGAGGATTGTTGGCTTTACAATGCTGCTGGTGATCTGGTAGAGCATATTGTTGCTGCTCGGCTGATATATGAGCAGGAGACACACAAGTTGACAGTGCCTTTGGCCCAGGCATTGACTATCAATCAAAACTACATATTGCACTTCAAGTACACAGGAAAAGTAAGAACTGATACGGCTGGATTGTTCGCCGTTAGCTATGTGGAGAAGCAGACAGGAAAGACCAAGTGGGTCATCCTAACTGAAATGCAGAATATCAATGCCCGTCGAGTCTTTCCCTGCTTCGATGAACCCGCCATCAAGGCCAAGTTCGAGGTGCACATTGGACGACCAAGTGGATTTAATGCAATCAGCAATACAAAATTAATCCGAACCACAAATGAGGGGTATGAATGGGGCATTAATATAAACAATAAATCTACAATATTACGATAAGATAACAATTTCAGCAATAATCGATTTATGGATCACTTTGATGTGACGCCCACTATGTCTACTTATCTATTGGCTTTTGTTATCTCTGGGTATCAGGCTCGAGGCAATACCAGTGAATTGGCCATTTACACTCGACCGGAGTTCTACCAATACACCGAGTTCAGTTATTCGGTGGCACAACGCGCACTTCCCGCCTTCGAGGATATATTCCAGTCCTCCTATAAGCAGTTGGGCAACGAACTCTTCCAATATGCGACTACTCCTCGTTTTCCCCACAACACCATGGAGAACTGGGGTCTGGTGATTTTAAAGTGAGTGAAAGAAGAGAAATATCTGATTTGTAAGTTATTTCGATAATCCTCTTAATTCAGGGATAAAGTTGTTTTGGAAGAGAAAGGTTATACTGATGGCTGGTCTCAAAAGGAGTTCACCATTCGCAATATAATCCACGAAAATTCCCACATGTGGTTCGGCAACAGTGTGACATTCAAATGGTGGAGTTACGTCTGGATGCAGGAAGGATTTGCTCGATTTTATGAGTTCTTCATCGGACACAAGGTTTGCTGAGATACGAAATAATATATTAATCAGGTGATCCTATAGCATAAATCTTTATAGTTATATCCGGAGCATCAGCTTGACCAACAGTTTGTCATAAGAAAGGTGCAACATGTGTTTTCAACCGATGCTCTGAATATCACACAGCCGATGACCAGTCCAGAGAAGAGCATCCAAACGCCCGCCGATATTGACTACAAGTTTGGAAGAATTTCTTTTGCCAAAGCCGCTTGCATTGTTCGCATGTGGCGTAATGCCATGGGAGGCGACAACTTTGATAAGGCCGTCAGAAGCTACCTAAAACAACAGTGAGTTCAACCACCTTCCAATTATTATCTTTATCATTATCATTATCTTCTGCTTTCTAGTCATTTGGGTAACGTAGAGCCAAAGGATTTGTTTGCACACCTCAAGGAACATTGGCCCAATAAGCAACAGGTGAATTTGGATCAGTTCTTTTTGGACTTCACTGAGCAGCCGGGATATCCAATGATCATGGTAAATATCAGTCAGGAGAATCGCTTGATTGGCCTGCAACAGAAACGATTTTTGTCCAATCCTGGAGATGGCAGCGATCCCACCTTGCGCTACACAATTCCGATTACCTTTGCCACGAATCTGGAAGCCAATTTCCAAAATCTGACGCCTCATATGTACTTCGATAAGGTTGTGGATGTGGCTCTGATTTATTCGAAAGATCCAATCGACTGGATTATCCTGAATAAACAACAATCCAACTACTATCGAGTGTTTTACGATACTCCGATTCTACGCAAAATTCAGGAGGCTCTGTCCAAGGATGGTCACAGTTCCATCGCTGTGGAGAACCGTGCACAGCTCGTCAATGATCTCTTCAATTTTGCATACGCGGGAATGATAGATTATGCCGAGGTCTTCCAATTTTTGGAGTATTTGAGTAAGGAAGTCGAATATATACCCTGGTTTGCAGCCTACGACGGTCTTCAGGATGTCATCCGACGTTTAACCCCACAACAGCTGCCTCATTTCGAGAAATATCTTCGCGATATTACGTCAGCTGTCTACTCTAAGCTGGGCGTGATTTGGAGCCTTGAAGACACCGTCTTGGATGGGTATAATCGAAACATGCAAGTTGCCTGGCTATGTAAATTCCAGAATTATGACTGCAATAGACAAATGGCTTTCAACTTTGAAGAAAACCTTGAGAAGCCATCACCAGATTATCGGGAGACCCTTTACTGTGGAGTTGCCCGATCGGCTGGATACGAACGCGTCTTGGAGTTGTACAAAAAGGAGACCAACTTCAATGAGCAAGATCTTCTTTGGAGATCAGCCAGTTGTACAAGGGATTATCGCAGGTATTACCAGAATGAGATATTGAACAGCTCTACAAGCGTGTTCCTGAAGACTGTTGGTTTGGCACAGATGTATCAACAGAATCCCGACTTGATAACCAACATTTATCTTATGATAACAGAGGACATCGAACTCTTAGCTGATGCGTAAGTTACCTTATCATTATTCTCATCAGAATGGTAATAATATTTTGTTAAACTTGCAGTTTGGGCAGTTGGTCAAAGACAGCCGATGTGTTGAGTACCATGGCCGACTATTTAACAACTCGGGAACAGCAGAAACTATTCTCCGACTTCATAGATAGGGAATCCAAATTATTTGGCGACTCGGCGGTGACACTTAAAACAGCTTTAAGTACAGTGAACAAAAATGTACAATGGGCAGAGCAGAGATTGGGCAAGTTAGTCAACTTTTTGATATCAAGGAATGGAGCAACTGCCGTTGGACTGACGTTGACCACGACACTGCTGATGATGATGTCGTCGGTGTTTAGCTTTTTGCTTAAGCTGTGATTTGTGCATATGTATTGAGAAATAAAGGAGCGCAAGTCGCTCACGCAGCGGGACAAATGCCATTTTCATGTATGCAATTACTAGGCAAAAAGGTTTAATCTGGTTGAGCTTTATTAGGCAATAAGTCATGTGGTCAAATGGCCATTAAGGCGACGTTCATCGCCGGCACAGGCCACGCTGAGCGGCATCTATAAAAGCCATGATGGAGTTTGGAGCGTCTTCCATTTGAAAGCGCCGAGACTTGTGGGTGACAACAAAATGCTGCGCCACGTGCTCCGCAATGAGAACAACCGAATTTTTGTACTAATTTTGTTGTACTGCGTTTTTGTTAGTCTACTAAAACTGTGCATGGCACAAGCGGACAACGCGGCGTCCTCCAATGGTAATTTGAATAATATAAATAATTTAAACAAGGTAAATTAAATGTTAAATGTCTGGACTTACTTTGATTCCATTATAGATATTGGACACCTCGGCGATGACTGCAAGGTGACACCCGTCATACATGTCCTGCAGTATCCTGGCTGCGTACCCAAACCGATTCCCTCATTTGCCTGTGTGGGTCGCTGCGCAAGTTATATACAGGTAATAGCAACTGCATCACTTGGTATTAATATTATTATTGGAATTCAATTCTTCTTCTCTAGGTATCGGGTAGCAAAATCTGGCAAATGGAACGCTCCTGCATGTGTTGCCAGGAGTCGGGGGAGCGCGAGGCTGCCGTCTCTTTGTTCTGTCCCAAGGTCAAGCATGGGGAGCGAAAGTTCAAGAAGGTTCTCACTAAAGCACCGTTAGAGTGCATGTGCCGTCCCTGCACCTCAATCGAAGAGTCCGGCATTATACCACAGGAGATCGCTGGCTACTCGGACGAGGGTCCTCTCAACAATCACTTTCGACGCATTGCCTTACAGTAGAATCAGTTATATAATCTTTTGCACACAGTTTGCACATTAAAAAACATTTAATTGTCGCACTATATTCAATTTTCACATCACTTTCACACTCTTTTAAATTGGTTTCTCACTTGCACTGCTTTTACTAATGGTTGCCAGACTGTGAAAATACAATGTTCTAAGTCTAGCCATATGGTAGCCCTATCTCTTTACGGACATCTCTCCAATCGGTTATGTTGTGTTTCGCAAAGCAAGCAAAAGATGGCGCCACAACATTATTTTTAATCTTGAATTTTACAAATTTTTGTAGTACTTTGTGTAATTTCAGATTTTTGATTTAGAATTAAATTAAACAACTCCCCCACTCCACCCCTCGTTGACGAGATCCCAACATTCATAAATTTATTTTATCTAATTTCGAATTCAAATGGTTTTGCAATAATTGATCTTATTGCTTTTTTAATTAATTTGTTTTTGTTTAAATTGTAAATTGCGCACCGGTCACAAAGTGTGGCAGCCTTGATGTTCAGAAATGAGTATACGATAGTTTAAAAGTGTGGCCGCCTTAGCTCCCAGAAAAGGGACGATAGTCCGATTTAGGTCCCCCTTTTTTTGCATTTTGATCAAACTAGAATTTGTAAATCCTTAATGAAGTTTTCATAAAATTTCACCAAAAAGTTAACTATTGAACTTAATTTCTCAATTGAACTACGATAAACAGCTCAACTCGATAGTATCGAGTGTGTTATCGATTTCTCCGACAGTGCTTTTACATTCCATTAACAGTCTGTTAGTCTTCTGTTGGCACTTGTTCATTTTTCGATGAGCGCGCTATTCCAATTTTAATTAAATTTAGCTCTAATTTTAAAATAAAATTAATTTTTGATAAAAAATGTTCTATTCGAAATTAGCTAAAATGCAGGGATCATTTTAATAAAGGTTTCAAGCACATCCCTCCTCGGGGGAAGAAGTTCAAAATTTAATTCTAAAAAAATATCATAAAATTACAAGAATCCAAAAAAAACTCTGCAAAAATGTGAAAAATTCTAGCTTTAAAATGAAGTAAAATTTATAAAACGATAGTTTTCAGGAAAATTACTAAAAATAAATTTCGTACTTTTGGTCTGGCGTTGCCAGGGGTTTTTTTTTGCTGGGTGGCAGCTCGGTTACTTTATTAGTTGACTACAAAAACCTGCAGTCGAAAAAAAATCTTTGAACGCAACGCACACGCTTCGCTTGTGTAGACGGTAGGGCGGATATAAGTGTTGCGCGAGTTTAATGGTTTTTTCGCATAAGAAAAGCCAAATTTCCCTTTGTGTTCCAAATGCAGTTTTAACATATTTTAAGAATTTTAACAAATCGACGCAATTTCCCCATTAAGAAATGCAGTTCAAGTGATATTTGAGTGGCGAAAGAGCACACAAAAGTCACGCGTGTGTGTTGAAGGCAAAACGAATACGACGAATACGAAGCAAAGTCAAAGCGAAGCAAAGTGCAAAAGGCATTAAAAAAAATTAGCACTTGAAGTATTACAGAAAATATCATGAGACGAAGCAATTTCAAATTATACAAAAAGTGTAAGATTCGTTAAAGTGCATTTAAAATGCCCAAAAAGTGAAATCCAACAAGGCGAATGCAACAGTAGCGCACAAAGTCGATCCGACATACATACATACATACATATACACGCTACATACATACCTATGTACATGTATTGAACACAGTGTGGCCAAGCAACAGCAAAAAGAACGTAGTATACATATATACACAGACGCACAAACAAACAAACACACATCATAGTTGTTATTGTGCTCTCCTCTTAGTTGCGTATTTCTTTTGTTTTGTTTGGTCTTTGTCATACGCGCCATTTCGTTTATGTTATTGCTGTTGTTGTGTCTGTGTCGCGCGCGTTTGGCAAGGACGACGACGACGACGACAACGACGCCATCTATTGGAGCAAATCGGCGCCAACTTGTCATTTGACAGCCTGCACAGTGATTAAACACACACATACATACGTCAACAGTGTGTGGAGAAGGTGGCATAAAAGTTGGCGTGTCATCAGCTGTAAAGCTGACGTTTAAATCATGGATACATTTCGCAAGTGGCTAAACAAGCCTAAGGTGCGTATACAAAATAGAAATCAAAACAACCACGCTGATAACCCAATTAGCATACGTGTGTGTGTGCGTATATATAAATAGTATACATAATGATAATAGTAGTAGTTGTATTGGTCTTTGCTTATCATCGAAAAATATATATAAAATACAAAACAAAAGGAAATAACTACAAAGAAGAAGACGACCTGTAATTAATTAAGAGAGCAACGTCGCAAATGGTGTCAGTCTGAGAGTCGACAACAAAAGCAGCGCCGTCTGTTGCAAACTGTGTGCGCTTTGTGACGTCATCACTGCGCTGCTTTGGCCCTGGCTATAAGTGCTCGCTCTCCCTCTTCTCCCTCTCTCTCTCTCTCTCTCTCTCTGTCTTTCGTGCACGGTCAGCTGCGTTTTAACCGCATTTTGATTTTCCCCACTCGCTGTAGTTGAAGTCGTAGCTGTTATTGTTGTTGTGCTTGCATGATTAATTCGCTGACGTTGGCAGAACTTGACTAACAGCTACTACAACAACAATAACAACAACAACTGCACAGCACAAACACAAAGTCAGTTGCATTAACATTTTGTTCCTCACTCACTCAATTCAAATTGGAAACATATGCGAAAGACAACACTTGAAATAAAAAACAGAAACCACAACAACAATAACAATAACAATGATGTTCGTGTTGTAAATCACGAGCTACGTATTGTAATTTTAAATATGTTCTTGATTTTAATAAAGGTATATAAGTATGTAAGTAAGTAATACCTATGTACTTATGTACATATATAACTGGCTGAGACGATTTACAAAATGGCAGCGCTCATTGGGAAATTTTTTGCATTTGATAATAACCGGGATTTTCCATAAAGCCACTTGTAATGCATAATACTTTGTAATTTAAATCAAATCAAATTGTATATCGATTGTTCGTTAATGTATCGAAATCTATCTTTAGTATTTTTAGCCCCTGAACATCATTGACTCAAAATAAAATACCAATACCATTTCATCGAAAATCTAATTTTGGCACACAGAAACAAAAATCAAATGACGTTCACATTTTCCTGGAACTGGAAAGTGTCCCGTTTAATAAAATTTCTATGTGCTTCTTTCTCATTTTCGGGCTGTTCCAAAAATACTTTTTGCCCCACGTCAATTTAAGTGTTGGTTAAGCGAGCGCATTTCTCTCTCTCTCTCTTGTGTCTCTTTCTCCTCTTCCCCTTTTTTTTGGATGCGATCGCACGTCAATCCGTCAATCTGTTTGACGTTTTGATTGCCCGTTGCTCATTTGATTTTTACAATGTGAACAAACTGTATTCCAGTGAATACTACAAACCAATACAGAATGAATAAAATGAAATTAGAAACAATTTATACGCAAATATCCATTAAAGTCAGAGGTGCTTGTATGTGACCTCGCCAACTGGAGGTCAGTGTCGACTGATTGCGTTTCTTCAGCTTCACATGGAAGCACAATAAGCAACAACAACTAAATGTACTTAAGATTTCCACGAGAGGTACTCATAAGTACATACATATTTATGTATGAATACTCGTGTGTAAACAATTGAAGTATTCGATAAGATATCGAAATCGTATAAAGTAAATACATACGTTTGATTCCCGTTCATCGCAGTGTGAGGTACAGTGAAATGAAACTATAAATAACACCATTTTGTTTTAATTCGGTCATTTGGCATTACACAACATCTAATATATTTAATTGAGGCTTTGCAGCACATTAATTCCCATCAGGCTCTATCGATTTTGTTACTTCCCACTTCCCATTTATTATTTTATGCTGCTTACCCAATTTTTATTATATCAGTTTTTATAGTGTAATTTTCATTTGATTTTAATTGAAAATTTCTTCGCTCGCTGCGATGCAATAAATTCATTTAATTTTACACCAAGACACTGGAAATGCATACATACAAGTATATATGCACATACATATACATATATGTATCTTTAAGTTCGTTTATTTTGCACATAGATATTAAAATAAAATCAAGCAACTATTCATTGCTTCACTTTCCGGTTGTTTTGCTAGTTGCTTATGCTTGTGCAATTTCTTTTTAGTCTTTGCCATTGTGTGCTGTTCATTAACACACTTCTTTGCTTGCCTCCTCCTCCTTCTCTCCTCTCTTAGCCCGTTTATCCTCATAAATAACGGTACGCTTTCCTCAATTTCTTGGGCTCAAGCACGCGAACAGCCACAACAACAACAACAAAGAAAATGAAGAGGCAGCAAGTGAATGAAAAGCGACGCTCGAATGAAATAGAAAATGCATCAAAGCTCTCTTAGTATATATGTATGTATGTAGTATGTCTGGGTCTTCTTCTTCTCTTTCTTAGCCAACCATTTTCATTGACTGCACATGTGTATTCCGTTGTTTGCTTCCTGGATCTTTGTTTGCTGGTGCAGTTGTTGTTGGTGTGGCAACTTTCTTTTGTTTTGCTTTTGTTGCGATTCTGAGCCCACAGAAATTGAAGCGAGTGTGGCCAAAGTATTTTATACGCAAATTGCAGCATCGCGATGCATCGTTGCAATTGAATTATTAGTGTCAGCGTTGCCAGATTTCTCAAGCTTTGCAGCAGAACAAAAGATTTGTACAAATTCAAATGACATTTTCGCGGTTTGGCATCGCCCTAATTAAAAAGCATCAACAAAAAGCCCGTTTAATTTTTACATGCTATGCAACTCTGGGAAGTTTACATAAAAACGATATATACTCATTTATACAACAAACAAAACCAGTAACAAGAAACTGAATCTCATCAACATCAGGTTAAACAATGGCAACAAAAACGAGCATCAACACTTGGATGTTGTAATTGTTTACCGAATATATACGTATTAGAGTTTAGATATAAATGTATATGTATGTGTATTGATATTTATTTAACGTCAACTAAAAGCAATCGACAAAAATTTGTTTCTAAAATTATAATTAATTACTTAAAATTTTAATTTGTTATAAAATTTTAAGTAAAACAGCTAACTTAAATGATCCAACATTTGTTGCTAGGATTGCGAAAAATCCAGAAAATCATAATCAGATCAATAAGTACTAGTATTTTTATTAGTGTAGTTAGAAGCATTAGTTGTAATACGGTTATATTTACTGGAAGTATATCATTATTAGTATGATTATGGATTTCTCAAAAGCTATAGATAAAGGTATATATGTATAATTGAATGCGACAAATTACATTACAATATTACAGATCAAAGTCTAGCATGTTTATTTATATACAAATGCATTTAAATCACACATGCAAATTAACATGAATGTGTGTGTGTTCAATAAACACACATGAGTCTATTATTTACTTATTTATCCCTAGTGGGTGTGTCGTTTGTCAATTTCCTTATATTAGAATTTCTGTTGATAAGTTTCTTCCCTTCCCTCCACTCATCAGCTAATTTCGCAGTTTGTCTGCTACCTGTTTGTCATATAAAAATAAAAATACAACACATACATTGCAAATGTTTAATAAGCGCAATTTGCCAATATTGCCCAGTTCTCTTTATTTCACTTATGTCTATTTTTATGTGATTTTATATTTTGTGAGGTTTGTGCTTCTTCTTTGAGAAATGTGCGTCATCAACTCATTTAAAGTTGGCATTGAATTGGCTTATTGCAAGTCAGCAAAAACAAAAGCCAGACATTAAAAGTGAAATCTTTGTGGCAACATTAAATGTCGTTATTTTTGTTATTGTTGTAGTTTCTTTCAGCTCTATTATAGCATTACATGTTAAGGTTAGATTACCATTGTAGAAAATGTTTGATAAATTGATGTACAAACTCAGTTTCTATAAAAACTTGGATATGTGCTACATCGGATAAACAATAATAGTAATAATTATTACAGCAAAATTTCAGGGTTATTAAATATTTTTATAATTATTACAGCAAAACTTCAGGGTATTTAGTCTTCGTCATGATAAAGTTAGTTTTAATCTTTGAATAATATTTAAATACATTAATTTTTTTGTACAATTACACTTTTATTTCTGTCATTTCTGTATTCGGAGTATGTTGCAAGGTTAGAGCACTTAAGTTCGCCCCATCAGCACAAATTATCCATTAACACACTAAACTCTGGTTGTCTCAATTATATTTCACTTTTTTTTTAAAGCATGAGGAAGCAAAGTGGCAAAAGCCTTTTTTTTTTAACAATTACAATAAGAAACTACAAAACATTTAAGAGTCATTTTTGACATCAAAGTGGCCCAAAGAAAGCTGTAATGTTGAAAAAAAATAGGAAGGTTTTGCAACCTAAAAATGTAGGTTCAACTCGTCTGCATGACACTCTAAAAATGCGCCAGCTGAGCGACGGGCTTTTGAAAAATCATTTCGTAACGCTTTCTTAACCCTTACAAAACCAAAAAAAAAAAATAAAATGAAGCACAAAGCGAGAAAATTATGTATTACAATTACTCGGGCAACCGCAAGGCCCATTTACAGTTGAGGAAGTAAATAAGATAAGTAGAAATGAAATAAAATACTAACAGACAGTGGCAAAGTACAGTTGTTAATTGTATAGTTAATATTGGTAATAGTAATGACATGGCTACCTTTGTTACACACTTACAAATACACTGTTCACAAAAATGTACTGCAAACTGTTATCTACAGATTAACCAAAATGTGATGTAAAATAAAATATTTCATATGTTTTGGTGTTCATTTTAGTAGAAACCTTATTCTCTTACATCAAATTATATACACCAACCAACCAAGCTAACTATATAAAAGACTAAAGTTCGGCACATCGAAAATAACCTACAATATAGTAAGCTTCCGATTTGAGATGGGCACAGGCCTCCTTTTTGGGCCCGCGCCCATTTCTACTTCCGATACAAGCTATTCGTCTGTGGAATCAGCTATCTCAAAGAATAAAATTAATACGGAGTAATTAAGGAAAAAATTATTAGAATGAATGAAAAACTAGTGAATGAAAATGCAAAATTAAAAAAGCTGTTTAAAATTAGTGTATAATAATAATAATAAATTTAATAATAATACTAATAATGTTTCTCTTATAAAAATAAAATGATTTTGCAATTCATGGCTTAAGTAGGGCAATAAATCTATTCAGTGTTGTTTGTGTTTGTGACTAGTTCGTTAATTTATAAGGATAAACAAGATAATAAATAAATAAATAATATAAATAGATAAATGTGACAAGCGTAATTTCTTCGGGTGTCCTAATCTAGCAAACAATATTATTCATATTCATGCACAGTGTAGTTATTTCTCTCAGTGTGCACTATATAATAAGCATCTACAAATAGTCTTTATGAATGAGTACGTAGCGCATACGCCCCGTTAAACGTAGCAGCGCCAATGCAACGTGTTGTGTGTGTATTTCTGTTGTGTATTTGAGTTGTGTGTTGAGTGTGTGTTTGTGTTTGTATAGTTGTGCTTGTGTGTGTAATTGGTGTCGTCAAGTGAATGGCGGACGCGGCTTGTTGCGCGTGCCTACAACGGCAACAACAACAACAAGAACAACAACAATAACAAAAGCAGAGCGATACTGACTGACAGCAACAAAAAAACCAACCACAACAACAACCTGTTTTCTGTTGGCTCACAAAATTTGGGCCATATTGACATGTGCCGCCGTCTCTATGAACAACTTTTGCTCTGTAGTCGTAATATTGGCCCCATTTTCTATTCTAGTAAAGGCCAGAGAATGTTGTCTGAATATTACGACATTGTCAAAGGAAGATTTCGTCAGTTTGAGATAGATATCATGTGACTGCACTTGGATATAATTCAGAGTAAATCTCAATCTAAATTAATAGCACGTGAAGAATTTTTCGCATTAATCAAAGTGTTTATTTCTTCGAGAGAACATAAACAAATTTCTGCTTAGCCCAAAGAAAGTTTCCATAGAGAACTATGAAAACTAATGCTCAATTTGTTAATAATCGACAAAGAAACTTTAAATTGTAATGGTGTTTGTGTGCTTAATGCGCCCTTTGTGACGCATATGACCCATGTGAGAAAACAACTGATAACAATACACATATACAGGGACTGAGAATTGATAGTAGTGTGCATGAACAAAACTGGCAAGTTGAATGTTTATTTTCTTTCTTTATTTTCATATATAGAAATTAACAAAGTGTGAATGTTTTATCTTGAAAATACGAGTACATGAAATTACCTTTTTGGGGTCTCTATTTACGAGTTGCACGATTGACGATTGACGAAGTGAAAACACAAACTGAAAGTCGTAGCCTTGACTGTTAATTGGCTATAGCTTTTCACTCTGATATGTGATTTGTTGCCATTTTGTAAATAAATGCGATAATACGAATTACGACTATCAGAAAAATGCTTGAAAGTTGTGTAGTAACTTTTCGATTGTAAATTATTGTAAACAAATGCATTTTTAAAAGTGTTTTTTGCAGTCTGGCAACATTATAGTATATCAAAAGGAACAATAAATAGGCAGATTTATGACATAAATAAATTAGACGAATAAGTTGCCTGCTCGTGACTATCGTGAATTGAAGCTTTTATGAATATCTTACAAAAATATGAAATACAAATTGTTGTTCATATTGAGCAACAACAAATAAGTAAGGTAAATTATAGCATTTTCTATAACCTATTATTTACCTTTTGAAGTTACCGTATCACGTCAATTCAACACACAGCTTATCGCCTCTGTTATCGAAGCGTTTCACTCAGACAGCTGTCCATTTTCATTGTTAGTAGCTGATTAGAGCGCTGACACTGATATTGAGTGCAATAGGAAAATTTTACAATCATTCACTGTAAATCCCCTCCGATCGACAGACCGACTGACAGTCAGACAGACAGACAGACAGACAGACAGGTCATCTTCAGGTGGTTCGGCAGGTTGTCTGCGCCAATATGTCAATTATAACGCTTACGCTTTTTGCTCGACGTGCTGACAGCAACAATTTACAACCCGAAAAAAAACCGTACATATACACTCAGAAAAATATGGCACCGTTTGTTCTTCAAATTTTAAGATTTCTGTGTACTAAAAATCTTTAATTAAGTATAAATAGATATTAAATTTTAATTTTCGACTGACAGCTTTTGATATAATAGTCCGATTTTAATCAAACTTAGTCAGAATATATAAAACCATGTCAAACATAAAATCTGTGAGTCTGGTTAAGATATTTTCAGAAACAATAGTGTTTTATGCACTAAATTATTTTAAGATTTTTTTGTACTTAAAATATATTTTTTAAGATTGAAATGAACTTAAGAATGAGAATGTTTTGTAGTAGAAACAAGTACATTTTGGGATATGCTTTTTTCTTTGTCGCGCCTTACAATTCTCAACTGGTTCTAGCTAGTGTATATTTGAATATTAAATGAAATTAAATATGAAAATGTTTCGTACTAAAAACGAGTACATTTTAGGAATAGATCAAGATTTTTGTGTACTTAAAATAGTATGTTCCGATCTTGAAATAATACCTAAACGTAATTAAAGTATCGCAGAAAAATTTTTACTTGCGAAAACCGATCTTGAAATCAGATTTTTGTTCTCAGTTTTGGAAATTCCGAACTTAGACAGCTTTTAAGATCGTTTGTACTTGAATATCGCCCGATTAAGTAAGGAAATCTTAATTTATTTTTCTGAGTGTAGAAATGTATGTATTTATATATGTACAAACGATCCGCTGGCCGCCGCATGCATTGGGAAAAGTAAAAGCGGTGAAATTTTCCCATTCACATCGATCTCGTCGCATCGTCGTCTGCATTGCGAGCAGTACAATGCACTGGCCAGGAGCCAAACTGTTGCTTTCGAATAAACGGATTGAAGATTGCACATTTGAGTTGCAGCTCCAACTTAACTTTAACTCATATTACCTAATCTTGAGTCTCAGCTAGTTTAGAGAGTGCCCTACACTCGACTCGACTGCTTATCAACAGCTTAAACTTAAAGCGTCGAACTGGAGCGTCAGTTTATTGCATAAGACCACGCGCACTATCCACTGTCCGGCATATCAATGAGATCCAAGAGTCGCAACTCTCGGGTATCAGTCAGAGCGAACGAGACTTTCCAGCTGAAACACAACGCGTGTTGCGAACAAAGCTTTCGGTTACACCCTCAACAACGTTGACATCCCTTCCTCTTCCCCTTCTTCCAATTCCAAACTTGGCTAACTGAAACTGGATGGTTATTCAATTAACGCCGCGTCACTTCCGAGTGCGGACAACGCACAACCCACAGCACACATCGAACAAACAAACAAACCATTAAGCGACCGTCTGAACTGCGTATCTCGCACTTTAACCTCCACACAACGTACGTGAGCGAAGTAAAATTATAAAAGGAAAGCAAGCGTGCTCGACAAGTAGATACTACGTATACAAATCTTCTCTCTGACTCTAACTACAGATAATACATTCTTAGTTTTGTTAAAAGGAAAGCAAGCGGGCTCGACATGTACATAGATACTACGGATACAAATCTTCTCTCTGACTCTAACTACAGATAATACTTTCTTAGTTTCCTGATCGTAATGGATTTTGTAGTTTCTAAAGTAGACATCCATAAATTTGAGTGCAACTGTAGTTACTTAAGTTTATTATATCACATAAAAAAAACTCTACACGAGGTAAAAGTCTAGTGACAAAAGCGTATTCTAGCCCCAATTTTGCTAATATCCAATTTTGTGACGAAAAATAGTAAATTTAGCGTAAAACTTTAAAAAAGATTGTAGTCCGCACTTTGCGCAAAAATGTTCAGCTTCTTTATACCTAAGAAAAACTTTTTGCGCAGTGCCGAATACAATTTTTTTTTAACGCCAAATTTCCTATTTTTCGTCACAAAATTGGATATCAGAAACTTTAGGCCTAGAATACGCTTTCGTCACTAGAATTTTACCATTCTTCGTGTATATATTGTTAGTCGCCTTTTGCACTGCTTTCGTCACTAGCGCGGACTGCCGTCCGCAGTGATTAGTTTAATTATATTAGCTTATGTTTAGCAGGGATAGTAAATATTATGTTAGTTATGTATGAGCTAAAAAATTAAACCTGAATGAAAATTATTTGCATTAATGAAAAGATCTCACAAACACTATTTACAACTTTTATTTTCTATTTGTATCATAAAAAATACATTTTAGATCTTATTTTTGATCTAAATTTGAGAAAATTATATAATAATTAAATTTCAAATATTATTAAAAAATCATAAAATATCTTTTATTTCAAATTTTAATTATAAAAGATTAACAATTACTTGTATTTTCAATTTTTATTCTATGATTTTTTAATATAATACTTAGTATTCATCTTTTATTTCTATAATTTTTTTTTCGGAAAATTAAGTTATTTTTCAACTTTTTTATAAAAATCCAAGAATAATTTTAATTTTATAATTGATATATTTTAGAAATTATAACCGTTGCGGTCTGTGATTTATAGTCTTTGGTTTTTTTAAGTTTTAGCTTATATCCCTTGTTTTCGATATTTTATTTTTAGTAGTGGGTATCACATAAAGTGAAAGCGATTGCGGTTAATCATCTTTGTCATCAATGGGCAATTTCAGTAGCGCCCATCGATAATTTAAAGTATGGCTTTATGACAGATCCGTAGGCGACGATGGTTTATCTTTCTTTTTCTTCTGTGTTTTCACAGGATTGCAAAATTATCTTGGTCTCGTTGGGTTGAAGTGCCTCTTTGAAAGTAGGTTGCATTGAGGAGCGAATAAGGTCATTTCATGAAAAACGAATGTTAAAAGATAAACCAATAATCATTTTATTTGGAATAGAAATGCCCAGCAACAGGAAACTGCAAAGTTCCGTAATTAAACTAAACTTTTCTCTTTAATAATATATTCATTTTCCACTACGTGAGGTTTTTTCATTAAAATGAGATATATACAGATATATTGCAATTTACGGCTTTAATTCTGTATCTGCAGTCTTATCAAAACAATTGATATACAGACAGCTATCAATAATCACAACAGAAAATGCCAGACAAAGATAGAAACAAAAAATCACTATATATTTTTATCTGAATACACTACTCTTTTTACTTATTCAGAAGGATGGGATTCCATCGGCTATAGTTATTTATATGTGAATCACATATTCTTTCTATGCACACTCTCATTGATTCTTTAAATTTTTATTAGTTGTGAAATACTTGAAACAATCTGGTTCGATTGGCAATCGAAATCCCCCAGTTTCCGTAATTATTGAAAATCACAACAATAAACAGATGATATAAGAATGAGGGAAGCGTTACATAGTTTTAAATCGGCGTGCGACACATATGAGTGGACTCATGAATATGTAATCGGGTCAACTCAGCCGGTCTTCGAGCTACGGGCCATCATCATCATGTCGTCTATTATTATCCAATTTATTGGCTAGTTTGTTTGTTTGTTTTTTCTGTGTATCGTCTTCCGCATACGTTTGTTTATTTTTCTCTCCCTTTTTCTCCTTCTGTTTCCTTCTATCTTTTATATGCATTTACATACATGTTTGTCGCCTTGTCTCTTTGGAAATGTATGCAAATTTTACGTTTTATTTGTTAACAAAGTGAATAAATTATGACATAATAAAAGCGTTTAATTTTTGCCACTTGTCCACTGAATAAACGTTGGGCGGGGGCGTCAGATTTCAAATAGAACCTGAATTGAGTTTTTAAATCACATCCGTAAGGATTGACTTCCTTTTTGGGGCATTACCGGAACCAGTAATTTATGCTTTGAGAATATTAAGGAAATTTTATAATTATTGTTTGCAATTTAGGGAGGTGAATGCACTCACAATTCTCGGACAAAGCATTCGGAATTACCCGGAAATTCAAATTTAAAAAAATACACAGATTTTTTTGTATTTTGCGTGCACTTTGATGTCGGAACATAATGAAAATGTGAGTGTGAAAATGAATACAGTGTCGTTTCATTTGAATCATTCGTTTTCCTTAGATAGATGTTTATTTTCCTTCACATTCTCACTTGTCTATAATTTCTTTGTTATTTTAATCAGCCTATAACAATTTCTTGAAAGATGCTGAGGAAGAGCGGAGAGATCATCGCATTGTTAATCTTTCTTACTCATTATTTACTTTGAATGAAAATAAATATATGTATGTTTATTCAGAAATATAAATAATTTGACCATGACTCACTTTTGGTTGCCCCATTAAACAGTAAACATTCTCCTTGTTTGGGGCAGCTCCCCAATTATCGACCCCATTGGCAATGGCGACAATTTCACAATCTTTTTGCAGGCAGTTCGAATTCGTGCATTGCCAGCTTATCGAAAGTGAAAAAATACATATGTACATATATTCGATTATACGAGTTTGCTGCATGTATTTTTAATTGAATATCAGTTTGCTTTGCGTGACATTTAAAGCTAAATTAATTCCTGAAAAGGTCCCCCGTAAATACAAGCGATAACATATACATATACATTTTAATGTGAATTAAAAATGTAAATAACTTTTAGTATAATTATTTCTGTTAAAAGTGTTTAAATTAAGCTGTAGTTATGGTTATATTTTATTTTATTTAACATCAACTAAAAGCAGTTGACAAAAATATTTTAAAATTAAAATAATATTACAAATTGCAATTTTAAATAAACAGCAAAATTGAATATTAAAAACGGAAAGAAAATAAACAAAACTTTATAAAGTTAGAAGATCTGGGGGTATTCCAAAAATTGTAATTTAAATCATCCAACATTTGTTGCTAGAATTGGGAAAAAACCAATAAGATCAAAAAGTATTAGTATTTTATCAGTGTTGGTTTCATTAGTTTCAGTTATAATACGGATATACATATTTACTATAAGTAACATTATTATTAAGATTGGGGTTTTCTCAAAAGCTATATGAAAATAGAAGATTTTATTTAATTTTTTTTAAATTTAAATTGCATCAATTAAAATGTTATCTAAAATCGAATTTCACTTTTCTGATTTAAATCTTAATTACTATCGATAATAGATAGGCAAAATTAGCATACCATATGTGGCATTCAACACTTCTATTCATATATTGTATTTCATATTATAGTTTTAAATCTAATATTTTCAAATAAATTACTTATTGCATTCCCCTCTTTTAATTGTGATTCACTTTTCTTGATATACTCGTATACTCATATTTGCGACGCATTTTGTTTGTTTCCTGTTTAATTTTCATAACTTTTATGGCAACTTTGTTAAAGGAATATAGGTTTGTATACCTACATAGGTAAAGTCAGATAATTATATTGGATTTGCTTTTGAAAAGTGTCGTGTGGCGATTTCACGTGATTTGCTGACTAAACTTGAAACTGTTTGTTTTGTTGGATTGACTTGACTACAACGATGTGTATAATAGATATGCATATATGCAAGTACATATACAACATTATTATATGACTGATAAGTGGTCGTAATTATCTTGAACTTGGGGCAAGCTAGAGCAGCTGATGGATGTTTGATTATTTTCTCACCGTTTGTTAGCCTATTAAATTTGACACTTCTCTAGAGACAAATTGTCCAGCAATTAAATTCAATTGATATATCAATAGGAGTATTGAAATGTCGAAACCCCCGACCCACTATAACACCCACCCCTCGCAAACCGAACCGTGCAAATTGTCAATTAACCGAATGCGACAGGTGCCGGCAAAGGAAGAACAATGCGATTCTTTGTTAAATGTTATACAATCACTGAAATACATCTCTATAGATATACATATATATATATATATATATATATATAAATGTATTCATATGTGTACTTTCAAACATATACCCATAAGAAGGTCAAGCTGTGGGGTTAACATTGGGTCTCCACCTCATTCTGAATCGTATTCGTATTCGCAATCTCATTCATATTCACATTCATATTGTTGTATGTAATCAAGGCTTTCAATTGCTAACATTTCTTTCTCAATTGATGGACTGATTGAGTGCCAGAAAAGATGCGACCTCATCTCGCATATTCAATGTCAAGTGCGTTTATACATAGATAGACAAACAGGCGACAGAGATAGCCATTGAAAGAGTGAGCTAGACAGATAGATTGAGATTACAAATTGCAGCTCAACAGTCAATGTGGCGACATTGCATGACGTTGAATCGGCAGCGTAATGAGTGCTTTTTTTTAATACTGAACACTGAAAAAATGGCAACTTCTAAACTCAGGAACATTAAACTTACTTACCTATTTTGTACTTAAAATAAAAACATTGAAGAATAAATGATTAATACTAAGAGTATTAATCGTAAAAATCGTACTTCTTAATATTAGATAAGAAATCTTAAATTGTTAGGAAAACATAAATATGTTTTCTTTTGAAAAACCAAAGAAAAGCATACTAAAGGAATATTTATAAAAATATCAAAACAAATAGAAATATATTATAATTAATTATAATAAGTTATTATAAATTCTATTTTAAAAAAACCTGCCTTATTTTTTTATTTGTTGTTTTGCGTATTTAAGAACATTTATTCTTATACTTATATTTGTTGGATTTTAAAATATAAGAATTTCTGATCTTATTAATAAGAACTTAGTCTAATTTAAAATGTTCTTAAAACCAAGATGTATTTTCCAACTTTAAGAATTTTATGTTCTCGGCGCATATTATAGACCGAAATTCTTAGTTTTGCGTAGAGATGGGCACGGGCCTTTTCGGGTTTCGTGTCCCGCGGGCCTCTCCAATAAATCGACGGGCTTAGTGCCTGAAAATCGCAAAAGGCTTTTTTGTACGGGCCCAGGCCTCAGCTAAAAGCCCGGTAGGCTCGAAAAGTCGCAAAATGGTTTTGAATGATTGTTTTAACATCATTTACACATCTCTTTTATCAAGACATATCAATATGTTTAAAATTTACGCTCTAAAAATAAAATGTTGTTAGAAAAAAAAGGTTGTATATAATAATTTCGGGTCGGGTCTTAAAAACTGGTTTCGGGACCGGGCCCATCTCTAGTTCTGAGACCATAATATCGATGTTAGAATGTTTTTTTCTTTTCTGTGTACTCGTATTTTTTTTGTACTTTGATTTCCAGCTGCATCTGATGTCAACGTCGAGGACATCCGTCAGACTCGTCCTCGTCCCGGGCGTCTCAAGGATTTGCGCTTGCCATTTGCCTGTTGAATGTTGAATGTTGCACAGCCATTTCATGCTCCCCACCTTATCGAGGTCATTCGGCCTTTTGTGTGACGTCAGGCCTTTTGTGTGTCCTTAAATGCAGCTGTTCTTGTTCACACTGCACATTATTGACTAACGTTGTGACATTGAAACCTTACGCATTCTCATTGTAATCTTAACCCACACAACCACCTGTATGTCTGGCCTTTGATAAGTGTGCTATTTATAAGTCTCAACGAGAATTTCCAGCGAATCGATTCTAATTTATTTCATGTTTTGAAATAATTCAATATGTACTCCATACTTAAATAATATCTACAAAATTCAGACATGCATATGTTGAATGTGAATACTATATAATTATGGCTACATATTTGTGGGGGTTCCATACGCTAGCTATATAATTTCTAAGAATTTAAATACCAGACCTGTTTGACCAAATCTACTTAAATACATTTGTATTTACTTGTATTTATTGCTGTTATTCATTCGCATTCCAGGGATGTATTTCTTTATTCAATCTATATACATTTAGTGAAATGGAATAAAAAATTGATTAAATTCCCGATATCATCATAGATAAAATAATGTCAGGTCGCTTAAATAGCAAATGAGACATTGGGAAACTGAAGAAGAAACTTAAAGCTAAGCTTGAACATTTAATAAAATACAAAATGAACCATAATAAAGAGTTACTGCATAAACGTAACAGTCTCTCAAGGCATTTGCTGCCATAACTTATCATATTTCTTGGCTGAAAATTACAACATACTGTATTCTACAATCTTATAAACACTCTTGGGCAATTAATAAATGAAACGGCGTAATTCCATGCGTGCCATATTAAAAATTAATCAGCATCTTAATCAACACACCGACACTCGTGTGCCCTTATAAATTTATATGTTGTTATAATTGGAAATGTAATGAGTGCATTCAAAATATAGGGGATATATCTAAACTCTATTTAACTTTTGTTGATATAAACACTTATAATTACATATTTATTATATATGTTTAAGGTACATACATATATAAGGGTATTGACTCGTATAATTGTGTCCTTGGCGGCACCCTATTTGTCATGAGCACTCACCCTGTATACTAACAACAATTTATTTGCCTGAAACGAATTTGGAATTTATAATTCGCCATTAACTTGTTACTTTGGCCCTTTTAATTACAACTGAGATTTGTGGCTCTCCCGAATGTGCATTAAATTTAATGTAACTTAAGTATAATTAATTATGGCTTTGGTGTTGGACTCAAGGCCGGTCGATGACACCACTTTATACATAAGTACATATATATATTTATATATGTATTGATATTTGATTATTCCCTGTATAATGTGCTTCAATTGATTATTTTGTCAAAACTTTGAAAGCAGACGAAAACCTTTTAAAAGTTAATTCTTTATCAATTCGCTTGGAACGTTATCGAGCTTTAGTTTGCTAAAAAATTTTTGTGATTTCCAAAATATTATTAAAATATTAATATCAATAATATTCTTAATTACTTGTCGGCTTTTTGTTTTACTAGATAATTCCTGCGGTTTCCAAAATATTTTTAATATTAGGACAATGTTAAAATGTACATTTCGATTCTTTCTAGTATAACTACTAAAATACTAATTTTTTAATAAATTGAAAAAGTGGAAACTGAATAGAATATCAAATATTCTGCGCCCACCTCTAAACGCTGATTAACAATTTTCTAGTTTGAATGTAAGGAAACTTCATAAATACGCACTTTTTTAAATAATGTGCTTCAATTGATTATTTTGTCAAAACTTTCTAAGCAGACGAAAAAGTTTTAAAAGTAAATTCTTTATCAATTCGTTTGGAATTGGAATTTGGAATTCGAGCTTTAGTTTGCTAGAAAATTCTTGTGATTTTGAAAATATTAATAAAATTAAAAATTACTTGTCGGCTTTTTCTACTATATCTCGTAATTCCCAAAATATTTATAATATCAAGACAATATTGAAAACTAACTAAATACCAATTTTTCAATAAATTGTTCTTTAGGAAATGTGGAAACAGTGAAATATCGAATATTTTGGGACCACCTCTCAGATCGAATTTCATTTTTCTGAAATACATTGATTCTTTCCAATATTTTTAAATCTATTTATTTTTTAAATATTATCGATAATTTGTTCATTCAAAAAAGAGGAAACTGAGTGAAATAACGAATATTTTGGGACCACCTCTAGACGCTGATTAACAAGTGTTTTACGTAGAGTCGCAATTACAGACTGGGCCCAAATTAAATAGCCATAAAGAAATCAACTGCGTCGTCTCTTTTGACCAAAAATCAAAGCCAACAACAAACACAGGCAGAGTAAGAAGGCAAGGTAGATATTTATAAAGAGGGAGTGATAAAGAGAGAGAGAGAGAGGGTGTGAGAACGTGTCCGTCAGTCATTGAACTATTTACGCACGGCCTTGCACACATACATATGTATAAATATGTATATAAATACGAGACATATACTAAGACATATATATAAATGTAGTACATAGTCTTTTACCTTAGACATGAGCAATAGAATGAATTGAATACCTCAACGAATGAGAGAGAGAGACAGACGTCACACAGCAATACTCACTGTAGTCTGTGTTTGTTTGCGTGTTTGTTTGTTTCTGAGGTTATTTCGCTCATTGCACGTTTAATTGTTGTGTAAACAAATGGAATTGCCACATGTTGCCATTGAGTTGGTGGAACGCTTTCAGGTCAAATTCTGTTAAAGTCATTTCATATGCAACATCATGATCATTATGATCATTATCATCATTATCGATTCACGTTTAAATTGACGGCTTATGATTCATGTTGTGGTCAAATTGGAAAACTAACTAACTGAAATCGTTGTTATTATGTTAGTTTGTTGTGCATTTTGTTGATTGCACATATTTCCCTTGAAACAAATTTGTTGCTCATTTTTTAAACGCAAAGTTTTGCAATTGAGATTGCTTAAAAAGTTAACCCCGCACATTCCCCTCCCCCGCCGACTTGCCGTCATTTGTTCCCTGTCGAACTGCGCAGTTTTGGCAGAGAGAGAGAGAGAAGTCAACGGCAAAGTCAACGCTTTTGACGGTGTTTACCTTTATAATAAACACATTTCGTACATTTCGTTTCCTTCCAACGCATTTAACTTAAGCTCTTGCTTTTCGCTTTTAATTTCATATTTAAACAGAGCACAAATGCAAAAATAAACCAACATAAAGTAAGAAGAAAAGAAAAAAATATATATAAAACAAGTTCAGCTGCCGTTAACTTGATATCTTTAACCACTTTAACGTGAAAGAGAGAGGGGAGAGGGAGCCTCTCTCTATCTCTCTCTCCCTCGGATCTTGTTCAAATGACGCGTTTCTTTGCATCAAGTTGGCAGCGCCTTTTTCAAGTTCAAAACAAAACAAATACGAGTATATTTGAATATTTATTTATTGTATTCCAATGTTCAATGATCCCTAATAAATTTTATTTAATTTATTACGATTACTTAAAATGTGGCGTAGTTTATTGGTTTCTAGCGAAAACACTGTACAGTGTACACCCGGTATGGTGAAATTATTGTATTAAGTATTCTTACGATTTCTAGAATTGTATTATGAAAAAAAAAACGTTTAATTGTTGAAATATTTTGTATTCGCTTTATAAACTAGTTAAATCAAGATTTATAGTAAAAAAGATAACTACAAAATAATTATTTTAACTATTAAACTCATATTTTTAAATTTATTTACTAGCTTGCACCAAGTAATAATTATACTTATTAAACTAATTGGGTTATTTTGCGTTTAATGGGTAGCTATTTAAATACTCCCAGATTTTCCAACTTGTTTATTCTCTCAGTTTTAAATTATTAATTATATATGATTCGTAGTAATTGTTAAAATTTCTAGAAATGTAGTAATAAATTCCAAGTAATCGAAAGTCAAATATAAGTCATACTTGTGTTGTATTTACTCTTATTTTTTGTAAACTAGTCTAATTGATATTTACTAAAGGAAAAGATAGTTATTCATTTCGAATTTGAACTATTCTTAAATTATTAATTATATATCATTTCTTTTAATTGTCAATTTAAAGTGTGATTTTATTTAAAATTTCTAGAAATGTAGTAATAAATAATATGTATAATAATATTAACAAATTCTAACTAATCGAAAGTAAACTATTAAAATATTAGTCATACTCGTGTTGTAGTTACTATTGTTTTTTTGTAAACTAGTCTAAAATTAATATTATTAATTATATATAATTAGTTTTAATCGTTAATTTAAAATGTCATTTTAATAAAAATTTCTAGAAATGTAGTAATAAATTCCATGGAAAATGAAATTAACAAATTCCAAGTAGTCGAAAGTCAAATATTAGTCATACTTGTGTTGTATTTTGTATTGTTTTGTAAACTAGTCTAATTGAGATGTACTAAAAAAAAAGATAGTTATTCATTTCGAATGTCAACTGTGGCATGAATATTACTCATAAATTATCAGAGGCTGTCAGAAGCAATCGCTTCTAGATTACTCACTTACTTGAGTTGAGCTGCACGCTCCTAACTTTACAACTTGCTCAATTACGTGATGCATTCGTGTCCACATCGCAGTTAAGGTTAATTGCGTCAGAGATCGGTCTGAATACGTGTCTAAATATAGTTACTCATACATCCTGTTTGCTGTTTAATAATGACTTTGTTTCCTTGACTTTGTTCCCTTGCAGGCTGATGACAAATCGCTCTTGGCACGCTTCTATCATGCCGATCGCTCGCTGACCGCGGTGGCCAGTGAATTGGACAGCTTCGATGGACGCGCTGAGCCGGATCGTTGTACACGCTTGGTCAGCAGACTGCGCCAGAATCAGGTATGCCAATTATTCCCATTTATAATTGAGTAAAATTAAAAAATTAATTCATTTTTTATTGCAGGATAAAGTGTTGGCTATTACCAATTTGATAATGGAGGAGCTGCTGGGAGAGGAGCGAGATCCACGTGCCTTTCGCGCCAAGTTTCCAGAGGAAGTGCTGCAGGAGAATCTGGCCGGGCAGCTATGGTTTGGCGCCGAATGTCTGGCCGCCGGCTCATCGATCTTGAACCGTGAATCGGAGAGCAAAGAGATGCGTCCACTGGCGCAGGCGGTGACCAAGAGTCTGGGCAATGTGCGCGTCCTGCTGCGTGATCAATGTCTGCGCAACAATGTGCCCAATAGCAAGACACTGCACCTGGACTTTAATGATTCCACCACCGAGCAACTCTACGAAAGCCTTAAGATCTTTGATCATCTCTTTGCCGAATTCGAGCTGAGCTATGTGAGCGCCATGGTGCAAGTGAAGTCACGTCACGAGTACGAGATGCAACAATGGATTGGCGTGCTCTTCTCGGAGACACTGCAGCGTGCTCTCAAGACTGGACTGCTTGACCAGGACATGGTGGATGCCTTTGATCCGGGACTAATGTTCTCCATACCACGATTGGCCATTGTGGCCGGTTTGGTCATCTATGCGAAGGGTCCGCTTAACATGGACATGCCAGGTGATGAGTTATCGGAGATGTTTCGTCCATTCCGCACGATTCTTATCAAGATCAGGGATCTGTTGCGTAACCTTAGCAAACAGGAGCTGTATCAGCTGGAGAAGCTGCTCTGCACCAACGAGGACATCAACACAAAGGTAAGAAACTCGTAACTATTAAAAATTTTACAATTAAGAGATCGGAATTATTTTTAAAGTATTTATTACATTGCTTAAAAATAATTTTTATGCTAAATGTTTATTTAAAAATTGCAAAATAATCAGGAGTGTCACAGAAATCGAAACCAACCGAAAATCTCCCAAAACTGCATACATTCTTGAGAGATTTTTGACTGGTTTCAATGTCTGCGTCATCAGATTTGCAATTTTTATTTTAAAGTTGCGGAACGACTTTTATTTTTAATTAAAAATAAAACCATACAAATTTTATATTTAAATTTAAAAAAAAATATATTAAATCAGGAAAACTACAATACAAAATATTTTAAGCTATGAAATTGAATTAATTAAAAAAAATATATATATAAAAAAAAGTTAGAATTTAAATTCAAAAAAATTAAAACAGGAAAACTACAACAAAAAATATATTTAAATTAGTGTCCCTAAATTTAAATAAATTCATTAAATTTAATTAAAAATAAATAAAAAATAAAGTTTGAATTTAAATTTAAAATTAAAAATTAAAAATATAATTTATTATTGTTTTCTGGTTTTTAATGTGTTTAATAAAACTTAAATTCAACCTTTTTTTTTAAATTAATATTTCATTAAAAATATTAAAAAAAACATTAAAAACCAGAAAAAATAATAAAATATATCGTTATTAAATGGTAATATTTCGTTATCATATAAACTTACTCAAATCATTTATTAAAATATAGAATTACAAATGATTTGTAAATAAAACCAAAAAAATAGTTTGTATTTAAATTTTATAAAACACATTAAAAACAAGAAAACTATAATAGAATATATTTATTCATGCTATTTATTAATTATTTATTAAAATTCAAACCTTTTGTTTGCTTAAACACACAAGTGATAATGTATTGTTTTAATTCTAGGTGCCAGTGGGTTCCAGCAGCATTGAGGCGCCCAGTCCAGAGCACAACAACAGCAGCAGCAACAACAATAACGCCAACAACAACAACACCAACAACAGCAGCGAAAAGACGAGCACAACAAACACGCACAAGGCTGTGGAACGTTTGGTGGATCAGCGCAACAACAATAGTAACAATAGCAACAGTAACAATAGCAACAACAACAGCAGCAGCTGCAGTGGTAATGCACCAACTCAGGAAACAGCTCGCTCTCCGTCCATGTTGTCGCTATCGGCCAGCAGCACGCCCACAGCTTCACCAGCGCCATCGCCAACGCCCTCACACTCTATTGCATCCACATCGTCGGCGGCAACAACGTCAACGAATCCTCCAGCTAACTGGAGTGATGATGATGATGAAGATTGCGATGACGATGAGGACGATGACAATGCTGATGTTGAGGATGAGGAGGAATGTGGCATTTTGGACAGCGATGATCAGGATTTGAATGATGACAGCGATAGCGAAGTCGATGAATATATTGAGGCACAATTGAAGGCAATTGTTGCAGCTGCCGATTGTGCCTCCGGCTATCTTATACCAAATACGAATCTGGGTAATCTGCTGCAGCCACAACAAGTGCCACTCACGGATAACTTCGTGGCCAGCGAAGACGATGAGTTTGGCAGCACGGCAACGGAGGAGCAACAGCAACAGGAGCAGCAGGAACAGCAGGCGCAACGAACGGAGGATGAGCCGAGCACAAGTGCCGCTATGTTGGCCGCACGACGGACTCTGCAGCGTCTACGGCTGCCAAGCAGCAGCAGCGACAATGAGCCGAGCAGCAATCAACAAACGACAATCAAATCGCCGACAGGTCAAACGAATCGCAGCAATCGCCATCGGCACAGTCATCACAGTCACACTCACAGTCACCATCATCATCATCACCATCATCACAATCACCATCGCCATCAGTCTGCACAGGGAGAAGCGCACAGTCATCAGCATAGTCACAGTCATCCGCATCGCACAACTCGCAGTGGTCGCAAGCGTTGCAACCAGGAGCACTGTGAGACGACAGTGGAGCAGCAGACGGATCGTAGTCCGGTTAGCGTCTCTACTGCCTCCTCGTTGTCGGATGATGTGTCGCTGGCCATGCGCAATACCACGGCACGCCTTAAGTTCAAGTGAGTATCACAAGGATCTCTCTCGAAAGTAATTTTTCAACATTTAAATCCATTGCAGGAGCACTGAGAATTTGTTGCATCGGCTGTTTGTGTGCATTGCCGGTGTGGCCGATCAACTGCAGACGAACTTTGCCTCTGATCTGCGCCAGATATTGCGCAGTGTGTTCCTTATGAACATGTCCTCGGCCCAGGAGGACATTGACATACCAGAAAAGACAAAAGAATCGGAGCTATTCGAGTTTCGCGCCTCCGAAAACGATGTGATACAAGAAAGCGCCGGCTCCAACCAAAGCATTTATTCAGCCGAAGAAGTCAATCCCGAGCTGGACAATGTGTTCAACAGCGGCACCTCGGCCCGTCACTCGGCCGGAGCTGCGATGCAGCGCAACAATACCATTGATCTGGCTGCTGTACATGATGGCGACAGCAGCTCCAACAGTGCAACAGCTCGCAATCATGTGGCGCGTAGTCGCAGCCTGGGAGATCAGGATGTGGCCGCCAGTAGCACACAGGAGGAACAGCAGCGGCAGCGACAACAACAGCAGCAGCAGCAGCAGGAGGCGCAGATGCAGCTGCAAATGCAACGACAGCGCAACAATTCCGTGGGTAGCAATTCACCATCGAGTGCATCATCGACCAGTTCCAGCTCGGAGCACAATTCGCCCGTCAGCACACGCAGCGGCAGTAGACGACGCTTACAGAGCAGCAATCCCCCCAACACTCCACTCTCGGCAGCTACGACAACAACCGCGACAACAATGGCGCCGCCTGCATGGATTCCCGATGGCAAGGCGCCACGTTGCATGTCATGTCAAACGCCATTCACTGCCTTCCGGCGGCGTCATCATTGTCGCAACTGTGGCGGCGTCTTTTGTGGCGTCTGCTCCAATGCCTCGGCGCCATTGCCCAAATATGGACTAACCAAGGCAGTTCGTGTCTGTCGCGAGTGCTACGTGCGTGAGGTGCGTCAATCGCAGGCACATGCAACGGCGACGGCATCGCAGTCAGCTCACAGTCAGGCCAGTAGGCCACAGGCAGCTAGCGCCTCTTAGGACTGGCCAATGGCGCTGGCAGGCGCTGAGCTCATGACCAGAAACCGAATCAGAACCAGAAACAGATCCAGATCCAGATCAAGAGCCAAGACCACAACCAAGATGATGATGATCACTTGGGGCGACGGTAATGGTTGGAAAAGCAAACTGTGAATCGCAATCGTTCTTCAAAATTGTTTTCTTTACTTTAGACGTAAATCCAAAAGCATACATAACAATTCCTAGACAAAAGCTGCACTGATTGTAAGTGCATATTATATTCGTATATACTATATACATAACAAAAGTTTATTTAAAAACCAACTGACCAACTGAGTGTCTATCAAATCTGTACAATAAAGCTTCGATCTGTGTATTATATCCAACTAGAACTATACCAATCGCAAAAACTCTCACTGTTAAAATGTTAAAGAAAAAGAATTAAGCTTTCAGCTCATATCATATATATCAATCAATCAATATATCCATGTATACAGATGGTCTGCATTTCAATAGATCTTTTCGGTTTTGGGATCGCAACAGATCGCAATCTAAGCTTTTAATTGCAATTGTTCTGTCATTAGCCAACACGATTTAGGTATAGAACATAATGTATATATATTTTTGTAGCAAGTGAAGCAAACTGCGCTGAATAATAGACATAAATTCTAGCGACAAATTTGCAAAACATTATTGTGATTTATTGTTATTTATATACCCTGTATCCAAAAAAAAAATATATTAATTGAATAATTGTAACAACTGGACGAAAATCAATTCTAAACTGATAACTATATAAAAACTATAATATATGATATACAGGGCATATAAATAGATAGTCGGCATGATTCGGCTATAATCTTCTTACTTTAAATGAATCCATTTTTTGTTAAAACGTTCTTTAAGCTAGCAGAAAATTGATTTGAGCCCTAATAAAACACAGTTTTACATGTAATAATACTTAGTATACAAATAAATACATATAAATGTATGTATGTATATATGCATATATTTTCTGACTTAAAAGAATAAAAACTAATAAAAACAACTAAAATGAGTTTATTAAATACATAAGACATTTTAAAAATTATTTTTTATATTAATTTCTGAATTCAATAATGATGCAGTTTTTATTTTTTAAAGATTACTAATTAATAGTTGTTAACTTAAATTTGTATATTATCGTGGAAAAAATGTTTAAACATGTTTTTTTGAATATTCAAAGTTAGTTTACATTTGAATTCTGTTCATTTATGTTCTGATTTCTATTTTGGGGGCATTAGTTTTTTTTTGTTTTGCGCTTTTTTACCACTTTCTTTTGTTGGTATTGGATTTGGTTTAACATCGTTTCGTATCTGGCGAAAATGTCACTACGCAAGGTGTCCAAAAAGAAAACTCGACCGGTCGAGATAGTTGAACCGGCTAATGCGAGGAACCTGTCCCTTGAGGCGCAGTTTGAGGATAATGTGAATGTGGCAGAGTTGAATCTCATCAAGGATCTGAACGATGAGTTCTTCAGCAACTCCTACGACCTGGTACAGAAGCTCGTGCCGGTGAGTTCCTTTGCCGCAGGCAAGATGAAGCAATTCGTTGACATTCTGGCCAGGATGCACACGCATTACTCCAACGAGGTGGCCGCATCCACCGAGATGCAGGAGAAAGTGAATGCCGCCCAACAAAAACTACAACTAACATTGGAGTTGACGGGTACAACGAATGCAATGGTGGAAAAGATGCGTGAATCCTTGGCCGAAGCTTGGCGCACTGCGGATGCAGCTCATCATCGGGAGACCAGGTTGTATGGCAATATGGATTACGCATTCAACGATACACCGTCCAAGCAATGCGTTGAAAGCAATGCTGCCCTTAAAAGCCAGTAAGTTGAGATAGTTACAAATATATCTGAAAATTAATATCACATTTATCCACAGCTCTGAGATGCGGTTCCGTGGATTGGTCTTCCGTGAACGAGATCGCCTTGCCAGGGAGTTGAGGGAGTACCAAAGACGATTGGAGACGAATCGCTTTTACTCGGAGTCCATGGAGGGCATCATTGAAGATCATCGCAACAAGATCAGCACGCAACAAGGACGCGTTAAACAATACGAATCCGAAATGTTTAAGATGGAACACAAGTTGCGGATTTGTGTGGAGACCTATGAAGACAAAATAAACCAACAGAAAAAGGAGATCGAAACTCTAACTCAATCCAATCAAATGTTGCGCCACAGTGAGAAGAATTATTTAGATTGCAAGGCATTCAGTGAGAATCTAAAGCAAATCATCGAAAAACTCTCCCACGACAACTTCAACTTGCAGAAGATCAATCATCGCAAAGAGGAGGAAATTCATCATATCAAGGGTATAGTAAATAATTTGGAAAGCGATGCCAGAACGCTACGACGTGAAAAAGCCGATCTGGATTTGAGTGCTCGAGCGAATCTCCGAGAGATGAAAAAGAAAGACGAAATACACATGGTGCTGAGTCGACGATTCCATCAATTGGCCAAGAAAAACACTGAGCACATTGAGCAGGCACTTCTCTTAAAGTAAGTTACGGATTTGTGAGTTCCTATACTTAAAATCCAAGTGTATATAGGTATGTCCGTCTGTAAAAACATCTAGAATTTAGATAGGAGTGTAAAATTCCTGTATATTTAAAGTAGATTCAATTCTAGCTAGTTTCTGGAAAATTAAATGAAAAATATAATTATAGTTGCAATTTTAAAGCTAGATGATATACATAGCACGTTTATTTCAGGACGGTCAGTATTAAAATTTTGAGAAAAGCGCATATTTAGTTTAGGAAAAAAATATATCTCTTTTGACTATTACATGAAAAGTCTACAAGATATGAATATGAAATTTGTACACAATATAGAACAAGACATAAGGAATAGTTTACATAAGGAATTATTAACTCAAAAATTGTATTTGTATTAAGAATCTGTTCTGCAAATTTCAACGCGATCGGATAATAGGAATCAATTTTAGAGAAGACTGTCTTTTGCAGAATAAGTACAGGGTCTTTAACATTTATTTTGTTATATTATATTATATATATGTATGTATATATACTATATATATTATGTAAATATTGTGATTAGAAATGAGCTGGTGGGTGTCAATAAGAAACTAGCGGTTGCTACGGGTAAACTGGATGATGTTCTGCACCAAAAGGATGAGGGGGATCGTATCCGGGAGAAACTGCGTGTCGAGATTATCAATCTGAACGATGTGTTGGCAAGTGTACGCTTTGATCTTTCCGCTCAGCGAGATCGGACGCAAGAAATGCAATTTCAACTGGATCGTGTCCATGTTTCGTTAGATGAGAAGGATGCGAGGATGCACAAGATCGCCAAGGAGCGAAACGATCTGGCCATGGAAAGCAATGTTCTCAACAAGACCATTGAGACATTGGAGGGTAAGTGATCGTATGCATATCATATCAATTCCAGCTAACAGCTTAATCCTCATTCCATAGATAATGTGGCAATGAAAGCGGAAAGATTGAGCAAATTGCATGAGCAGCTGCAGCATAAAATTGAAGAGTCCCAAGGGATCAAACAGCAAATGGAGACAATACACGCGGAGAAGACAATGCTGCAGAGAAGCTTCGCAGTTTGTGGCCAGGATCGACAGACATTGCACAACATCAATGCCAAGCAGGCATTCCAAATCACACAGCTATGCAATCAAGTGGCAACCCATGAGAAGGATTCGATCACATTTCGAAATCAAATTGATCAGCTGCACACGCTGGTGAAGCACAAGCAGACGGAGATCCATGGCAAGGAGCGACAGCTGAAGAGCGTGCGCATGGAACTCTACGAGATGAAGATGCGATCGGGACAATTGCAGCACACCATTGAGGAGGATGAGAAGCGCTTCAAGAAGATCACCATCACCTTGGAGGACGAGAGAAAGAACAAGAATCTGGCGGGTCAGCAAATGATACGACGCAATGGGGAGTTGCTTGTGCTGCGCGAGAAATTGGACATGATGCAGTTGGCTCTCAGTCGTGGCACCGTTCAATACAATCAGCGCATCGAGGACATCCGTCTGCTCAAAACGGAAATTGTCAATTTGCGCATGTCCAAGGATTGCCTGGAGCGATCCGTGTCCAGCACGATTGACATGCGCCAAGAGGTTGTGCGGCTCGAGCGTCAGCTCGTCCGTGAGCGGTTGCACGTGGCAGCCTTCACGGAGGAACTGAAGCATCCATATCGCATACATCGATGGCGTGTGATACGCGGCAAGGATCCCCACAAGTTCGAGCTCATCTGCAAGATTCAGGCGCTCCTCAAGCGCAACATTCGCCTCACCGTCGAGCGTCGCAACCTGGAGAACAAAGTTCAGGATGTGCAGCGTCTATACGATACACTCAAGCAACAATTGCAGTATGTCAATGATCCCGGCATGAAGGAGCGTTTGTGGCTTCAGCAGCGCATCAATCAGCGACAGATGCGGAAAGTGAAGGCGATGAAGGCTGAGCTGGCCATCAATGAGATTGATCTGAAGACCCGCGATGTCATCATTGGCGAATATCAGAATGCCCTCAAGAAACAGAGGGAGCCCAATTCAGTCGTCACCAAAGGAGTTGCCTTCAATCCCAATGTGGCCGAAAAGTACACGGAAGAAGTGTTCCAAAGCAGTTCCTCAACAGTGTAGTGTCATCTTTTTATTGTATTCATATGAGGATATATATCTATATCTATAGCAACGTGCTGATCATCTTGAAGCCGGCACCCAAAGTGCGTGGAAGCTGTGCGGGAGCTGAGTAGCAATGTGCCTGCATCTGCTCCAGCAGCTGACGCTCCTCCAGCAGCTTCTGCTTGCGTCGCTTCTCCTCCAGCAGCTGCGTCTTGGTCTGTGCCAGGCTGCCTCGCATCTCTTCCAGCTTTATTTCCTTGGACTTGTCGTCCGCCTCCCTGGCACTCAGCTCGGCCATAAGAACCTTCAGCTTGCGATCCTTGGCGGATAAACTGGCCTGCAAGCGAATCATAAACATAAGTCACGATATGAAAGTGTTGTAAACTATTATTGAATAATATTATATATTTTAAAACAAGTGAGATTGATTATCTTCAATTATCATGATCATTTTCATGATCGTTTTTATGTCAACTATGTACATATATGATAAAGTAGTTCGATTCTAGTCAATTTTGATCAGGTTATATAAAAAAACATCAAATGTTTCATCTAAGGAATTGGTTTAAATAACTAAGAAATCGAACTTCTTTATGCAAGTTTAAATTTTGACCGATCGTTTCTATGGCAGCTATATGATATAGTGAATTGTCTTGTACAAACTTTCGCCACGATGCATATAACAAATAGATAATCTGTGAGATAACTTGAAAATCAATATGTTTTATTATAAACCATTATTTTTGTCCGATCTTTAGCTTACAAGATTTTTTAATACCCTATTCGTAATATCGGACCGCTATATCATGTAGCTAATATACCAAACATTAATTTATGTATGTGAAAACTTTTTAAAAATCATCATTCTTTTAATTTAAAATTTTCCAAATTAAATAACTAAAATATTGTGAGTTTGATTGACAAAATATGTATGTTCAAAAACCAAAAAGTTTTACGTATAAATTTCTCATTTTCCCGCAGATTTTTCTTATGGTAGCTGATATGATATATCGGCCCGATTTTGATAAAACTTATAAACTTATCAGGCCCATTCCGATATTCACTTTCGGCAAGAATTTTCGGGAGTGAATTTCTTTAACCTGTTCATATTTAATTTCGGCAAATTTTGACGGAAAGAATTGACTACACGAAAAACGACAAATTTTAAATACTTAGTCTAAAATTCAAAGAAAATGGAAAATGCATTTTATTAAATGCTATAAAATAAATAAATGAAAACCGAAACAGGCGCGTATATAGTTTAAATTTCTTTCCGATATCGTCAGATTAATGCTTGCTAAGAATTTCTGACTAAAAAGATTTTAATAGCCTTTGAATAGAATCTCTTGGGAATACCTTGATGGTGTTCAGCTCCGCCTGCACCTTGTGACTGGGTAGCTTCAACATGAACTCCTTTAAAGCCGCGTAGAGCTGTTGGGCCTCGTTGAGAGCACGTTCCTGCTCCAAGGCAGCCACATTCTGTCCCAGGAGCTGTTTGCGCAGAATGTGAATGCGTTCGAGGAGATCCATTTTTTCAGGATCCTTGCCGCGTAAGAGTCGCCAGCGATGGATATTCATGGGCGTCATCATTTCATCCTGCAGGGCCCGTGCCTTGATGCGTTCCTGGTTGAGAAGACGTTGCATCTGTAGCAGCTCCTGGCGAAGATCGGCGGCACTCTCGCGATCAGCACGCAGGACATTGCGTTCCGTACGCAAATTCTTAATCTCCACGGCCATCAGACGCATGTCATCCTGGCACTGGGAACACTGTCGCTCCGTTTGATCGTAGGCATTTTGTAGATTCTCCAAATTGTGCTGGAGGCGGGCGTATTCCTCGTTGCGCTTGGTCAACGTCGCATTGATGGAGTTCTTCTCATTCATGAGATTGTCGACATCCTTGCGCAGTCTGGCCAGACGCTGTTCATCCTCCTGCAGGGACTTGGCATGACGATCGTTCTCCTTGCGTTTGTCCAACAGCTCCGCCTTGGTGTGCTGCTGACCCAACTGGGCATGACGCACATCGTTGCGCAGGAGACGACGCTCCTTCTCCATGCGATCGATCTGCAACTGCAATTTGCTCAGCTCTCCATCCCGGTAGCTAATCTTGCCCTTCAGCGTTTCGATCTGTGCCAGCAGATTGGCCAACTGATCTCGCAGCTTTTGACGATCCTCGTCAGCAGCTTGAAGGGATCTCTGCAAGCTTTGGCGCTCATTTGTCAAGAGATCGTGTTGTTGTTGAAACTTTGAGCACTTGGTTTCCAGGTCGCTGATCGTGCGCTTCAACTCAATCTCGTAGTTCTCCTTGAGGTGAATTTCATCTGTTGATTGACAGGATTAAAGATATTAAGAGTGGGAACTGTAAAAGATTTAGAGACTTTCTCACTTTGAAGTAGGTCGACTTTGTCAATCCAGTGCTGAATCTCGTCCAGCTTTTTGGACTTTTCCTTCTTGTGCTTCTTGATGTCCTCCAGTTGTTTCTTAACCTTCAGATCCATGCCACTTATGATGTCCTTGAGAGCACGCACCTCATGCTGCGACTCCTGATACAATGCGCTGCTCTGCTCGGCGGTTTGATGCTCACTTTGCAGATCCCGCTTGAGCACATCCCGCTCCTTGGTCAGATTCTCGTTGTTCTTCTCGAAATGATGCACCACACGTCGCATCGACTCCAACTCCTTGTCCTGTGTGCCCAACTGTGTTCTGCAAAATACTCAAATTATTCAATACCTATGCGAATTTTGAGAACATCCTAAAAAAACCAAATTTTTGAAAAAAAAAACTATGAGCATAAAACTCAAATCTTTTAATTGGAAAACATAAATAAACTATCCATATTTAGATCGAATTTATTTCGGAAATTAAAATTAGGAATGGAAAAAGTGAAAAATACGCGAAATCAAAATTAATTAATCATACTTAATTTTTTTTTAATATAATTTTTAAATTATTATAATATTTTTGATTTCGAAATTCCCACGTTTTCTTAATACTGTCTAATATTTTCGTCAATTTCCAAAAATACTCTCAAATCATTTTTTTACTCGGAATAATTTACTTAATAACTTTTCCTTTTTTTTTCATACTTATTTAAGTTTTCTTCAATCTCATTCTCAGTTTTTTGACTTCGTTTTTCTAAGTGTTAAAAAAAATTTGCAGAATTCGCACTAGATAACGAAATTATTATCTTTAGTAAATTAAAGAATCGGAGGAAAAACAAATACATATGTATAAGAATAACTTAAATAATATTAAACTTTAATATACAATATAAATAAATAAATCAAATAATTTAAAACTTAAAGAAACAAACATTCAATATATTGTGATTAGTGCAGTAATTTAGAAGGGAATTCTTGGAAGATTGGATACACCATAATAATAATAAAAATTAGAAAATTAAAATATTTTTAACCTACTTGAGTCGCATGTTCTCCTGCTCCACTTCCTGTTTGCACATCTCCAGGCCGCCGTATTTGCGTGCAATTGTCTCCTGGGATTTGGCCAGCTTTGCGGCTTCTTGGCGCTGCTTGATGAGCTCATCTTCGCGTACCTTTAGAAGATTAATGCGCTGGACTAGCGCACGTTTGTTTTTGTCCCGTTCCTGCACCGTATACTCCAGATCCACAGTAATCTTGGCCAGCTTATTGCAGGTGCTGTTGTGCAAAGTGTTGAGATGCTCCATGTTCGTCTTCAGCGAGAGAATTTGCAGATTCTGACGCACTTTCACCTTGGTGAGATGCTCGTTTTGGGATTTGATGTGTGCTATTTGCTCCAGATACTTTGTCTCCTCGCTCTTCATCGTGCTCAGCTCCTTGGCCAGAGCATCGCTTTTCCTCTTTAAGTTGCAAGCATCGCTGGAGGTTTCCTGGAACAAAAGGTAAATTGGATTGCTGGAAAATCTAGAAACTCATTTGGCTGATCACATACATCTAGGAGCTTGAGCAGCTCCTTGTTCTTGCCCTCCAGTGTCTGGATGGTGGCTTCCACTTCGGCCGTGTAGACTCGTTGAAGTTGCAGTCGTTTATTGAGATCTTTGATTTCTCCATTGAGTCTTTCGCATTCCTTGCTATCATCCCTTTTGTTGCTCATGGCAATGCCCTTCTCCTTCAGATGTATCACCATCTGCTCAGCGGATTCCAGTTTCTCTCGCAGTCTTAATCCATCGTCCTGTGCCGTCTGCTCCCGTATCTGTGCCGCATCCTTCTGCTTCCAAGCACCCTCTATTCATTGAGATGAGTAAATATATTACCAGGTTAGTCTAGTCAATTCCTACACTCACCTATAACACCACGCAGTTCCTCAATGGTTGCCATGTCCAATTTGCTTAATCGCGCCCCATTCTCTAAACGATCCTCGAGTGTTGCGATCTGTTCCCTCAACTCCTGTGATCTTCCTTCCTCCATGCGTAAATCATTCTTGTATCGAGTGCCACAGATGAGCAGACGTTGCACATTGTCCGCATTGTTTGGAGTGTCCTTCTGACGCAGCGCCTTGGTTGCCTATGAATTAATGTCAATCTGTTATACAGTGATAATTCGAATTCCAAGATTACTTACCTCAGGCATCTTCTCGCTAAGTTCCCTAAAGAAGTCATCGTCAAAATCTTCGGGCACCAGCGGCTCATCCTCAGATCCTGAAGCCTTCGACATGTTTATAAGAATATAATTCTATTCTGCGCAACTCTTGCTATTGACAAAACTCGATGGCATAGAAAATCGGCGTCTTGGCAACAAGTTGTCATACCGGCACAAGGTTTCCTAGCAACGCATCTCAACACTCAACAGGTTTATAACTAGTACATTGTTTATTTTAAAAGTTCCTAAAACTTATATCAAGTTCGTGCTCATTATCTCTATGGAAACGCTGAATTTAAAGTCTTGAAGCCTTTTACAATATTTAAATAATCTATTTATGAATTGGAATAATGTTAATAAATGCTGTTCTAATGGAATTTCTTTACTTAATATTATTAAACTAATTAGATTGCTATTGAGACATCACAAGAAGCTTCAATTCTGCGTGCTAACGCTGACTAAGGATTATGGCCACTCATCCTCGTAAAGAACATCGTGAACAGTGTGAAAGCTGAGTCCATTGCCTTCGGGTTTGTGCCACGATGGCAACAGAACTGTACGCCAAAAAGATCTACAATTTAACTTAGACATTATAATAACAAATATATTTATCATTTCAGAAGATATTCACCTGCCGCGCACGAGGCCTAGAAAGAGTTTCCAGTTCTTTTTGGTTCCAAAATTATAGGGATTAATGTAAATGCGGTTTTGCTTTAGAAGACGCTTCGTTTCCGCCTCATTAATGTGCGCCTCGACGCTTGTCTCGCCGCGTGTTATCAGTTTTGCGTGCCAGGTGCAAAGACTGCCCAAAGCAATGACCACAGCAACATTGATAAAGGCCATAAACCACAAGGCACGTCGACGTGACGGTGATGATGTTTCCGGATCCTCTATGGGTGTGGGCAGATTGTGCACAGCTGGTGGCAGCAGGATGTCATCATATTCATTTGGATGCGTCTGCAAGACAAAGTTTTAAACATATTCTGTCATTGAATTGATTTGCAGTCAACTTACAACAGCTATAATATGTCCACTTAGATTGAATTTCACTGGGTGACCTTCCAGGGGCTCCAACTCTGTCCAGGGCTCGCTGTGATCCAACCAAAGATATTTGTGGCCAATCTCCAAGCCAGCCACAATGAGAAACAGGCATCCGACCGTTGTGTACAGCATATAAAGGAAAAAGTAACGATGATTTGCATAACCGACGCAGTTATTAAGCCAGGCTGCAACAAATTGTGTTCCATTCAGTCAAATGGGATCTACTCGGATTTATGTTACTTACGACAATGATGATCCATTTTCAATATGCAGCGATTGCACACGGAGCAGTGATGAGTCCGCGCTGGCTTTGGCGAAATGCACTTGGAACACATGCTAACTGCCTCCACATGGGAAACACCTTCCGGCGGGTGACCAGCGGGTGTTATCACAGCCATCACATAGTGGAATATGATATTCAACAGCAGCCAGTTGCCAAAGATGAGCAGACAAATTGTCATAAACTGGCTCTTGGCCCACCAAAAGGGGAAGCCAATCCAATAAGCAATGCTGACAACGGATGCGGTTAAAAGTGCAACGCCAACAACGAAAAACTAAAATTAATTAAATTAGCTATAAGTAACAATCAAGAGTAAACAAGTGTTACAACTCACCGGGCCAAGGCAATACGTATAATTGTCTACAATCCAGAAGATTGGTGTCATGCACACATCGGTCGCATATCCAGAATTCATGTGGGCATTGAATGTGAGGGAATGCCAGCAATGCTTCATATAAGACCAGCGTAAGCGGAGTCTTGAGCTGCCGGCAATGAAATACATTAATATACATACTCGTACCCATCATATATGGTTACTTACATTAAACTCAGTGCAGAGTTAGCACGCCAAGTTATCCGCACCATTCTTAGCACTTTTTTCTTATAATTAATGTATCTTATTAAAATAATGCGATTTGCATCCTTTCTTGTTGTTGTTTACAATCAGCTGTTCGATATAAACAGAAAACATAGGTGGCGTATTTTCCGGAAACAAACAAAAGATGGCGCCATATTTTTGAAACGTGTGGCAGCATTGGTATCCAGAAAAGGCGTTACTTTTTGCCACTTTCTCTACATTTGAACTTGAAATATTTAAATTTACATCTTGATTGAAACTTTTGTTTTAAATAAAAGATATTTTGTAATTTCTACATCAAAATTTAAATTAAATTATTTGTAAAATTTTAAATTAATTTTATTTAAAAAATAATTAACGTTACGGACCCAGACTATTTCGAAAATCTGAAATTTAAATCTTTTTGTATAAGGAACAGTAGAATTCCGGCAACCGTTGAGTACATCTTGTTAATCATAGAACCGTCCAATTCCAGAAGACCCATGGGCATTAACTTGAGATTGATTGTACACACTTTCAGCCAGAATGCATCCACAACTTGTTTAAAGCGTACATCAGCGTGCTCCAACTTCATTTGTTGTAGCAAGTTACCCGCTTCCTTGGCCTAAATAAGAAAAGAATTTAAGAAAATAAATTAATTTTAAATCGAAATTAATCAGCCACTTACTTCGTTTAATTCTTGCTGACTTACGCGAGCCATTAAAACAATTTCCAGGAATGGAATCAGTAGGAACACAAAGTGGGCCAATGATCGAGATACGTCATAATAACTGTCTTCAATTGTAATGTAATTGGCAATAGCTTGATATTGCATGTAACAACCGAGTGTCGTACTGAACAGGTTGATGGTCATCGACATAACCAGAGAAAATGATGTAAGCACCAAATATTCTCTTGAGTAATTGGCTACAATCGTATATTTGATGGCCAGCTCATCCAATTGATCAGCCAGCTCACAGAATCGTTGCATGCGGTAATGTGGCCTGAGCAGGAAAATTCCCAATGGTGACTGCATTCGGTTGACCTCGTGGAGCATCTCCCGCAGTAGCTTGTTTATTTGCATGAACAATCCCTGGGCTATTACAATGCCCCCAAAGAAACAATTGTTTAACTGGTTACCAAGGATGATCGGTATGATTGTCCTGCTCGTATTAATCCAACTAAGCTCTGGATGTGTTTGTTTCTGATACAATATCAGAGTCAGTTGCATAATCAAAGGAAATGCAAACATTTTAAGCATTGCATAAATCACAGAACGACTGTTGGACATGAATGAGATGTTGAAGTAGTTAATCGTGCTGAATAATGGAATGCTGTTCAAAAATTCTAGAATATTTCCCATTATTACCCATTGGGTCACATAGTTCAACAAGACAGCAATGCAGTTGATATAACAATAAATCTGAATAGGATCCAGTTGATTAAGTTGTCCACTTGTGAATTCCTTCCATATGTGCTTCAAATAGAATACTCCAAAAATTGTGCCCACGGCACAGCAATAAGCCACCATCGGCTTGGAAAATATGAACCTTCTACGTTTAATGCTAAATCGGCACGGTAAAAGTCCGTAAAGATTGTTTTGCAATACTGTTATGCTAATGCAAACTAAAACCACCTTGCTGATCAGACTCCAGGAGCAAAGAAATCCCGGCGAATGCCACGAAAAACTTATGCGTCGTGCTGCCACTTTCAGGAATCTCATGGTACTAATACATTAAACATAATCAATGCTATAAATGTCCGTTTAATTAAACAACCCCCAAGCTGCCTTGGCTACATAATTACTATGCTCATAACAAAAGTACTTAACAAATTAAAGTTAGATAACGTGCATACATTTTATATTAGCCTTTGGTTATTAAGGAGAACTGTTTACGCAATTCAGGTTCAAAGCACGGTTGATATTTTAGTTTATTTATATTTTTAGTTTTCACAAAGTCCTTTAGTTTCAGTTAACGCACAGTTCAAATAAACCCGCCATTGTAGCGTTCGCTTTTATCGACCGACCTCCACAATAAACAGTGTAGCTTTAATGACAGGGTCGATTTTATTGAACTTTATCGATTACTTTAACGAAAATCTTACAGTCAGATCATTTTGAATGAGGAACAATAAAAAGCCGGCAACCGTCGTGTACATCTTGTTGACCATGGATCCGTCCAACTCAAGAAGACCCAGAGGCATCAGCTTGAATTGAATTGTGCACACTTCCAGCCAGAATGCGTCTACTTCCTGCTTGAATCGTACATCGGCATGCTCCACATTCATTCGTTGCAGCAAATTTCCCGCTTCCCTGGCCTGAGTAAGAAAATAAATAATCGTAAGTTGACAGATACACGTAATAAATCTACTTACTTCATTTAGTAATTGCTGACTTTCGTTTGCCAGCAGCACGATTTCCAAAAATGGTAGAACCAGAAATACAAATTGGGATAATGCCAGTGGTATATCATAGGGTTTTTCCAATATTACGTAATCAACAAAAGCTTTATATTGCACGTAACAACCGAGCGTCGTACTAAACAGATTGATTCCCAGTGAAATCACTAGGGAGAAGCAGGCGAAGCTCAAATGGTTCAGGCAGTAAACGTTAACAAGTGCATATTTTGTGGCCAACTCATCCAAGCGATCCGCCAGATCACAGAATCGTTGCATCCGGTAATAGGGTTTGTGTAGCATCATCTCCAAAGGCGTTTGCAATCTATTCACCTCCGAGAGTATCTCGCTGAGTAGTTTGTTGATATGGTTAAATATTGCCCTGGCAATCACAACGCTGCAGAAGAAACAATTGTTCAAGTGGCTACCAGAGATGATCGGAATCATTGTTCTGCTCGTGCTCGTCCAACTCAGCTCCGGGTTTTTGTGTCTCTGATGGAACACAAGGGTCAATTGCATCACCAATGGAAATCCAATAATTTTGAACAAAACTAATGTCATGGCACGAATCATCGAGATCACTGAGACACTGAAGTAGTTGATGATTCGGAAAAGCGACGATTGGTTTAGCAAATCCGCAAACTGCCTCCACATTGTCCATTGATACAGGTAGTTGAGCAACCCGCCGCAGGCATTCATATAGCAATAGATCTTAATAGCATCGTGTTGATCGATTTGTCCGCTTGTGAAATCCTCCCAAATGAGCTTCACATAGAATGCTCCAAAGATCGTGGCAACGGCAAAACAATAAACGGCCAATGGCTTGGAAAACCTGAACTTTTCATTCTTCATGCGAAATCGTGCCGGAAAGTAACCGAAGAAGGTGTTCATGGATACCATCAGGGCGTAACCTGCCAGAACTACTTTGCTGATCGGACTCCAGGTTCTAAGTCGTCGAGGTGTACGCCAGGATTTGCGTATGCGACGTGAAGCCGCTCTAAGGAATCGCATGATACTAAATCATGGCATAGAAGCTACTATAAAGGGTAATTATCCTTAATTAAGCTGTGTCCTTATCGATGTTACATTATAAATGCAATAAGCAATTAAAATATAAGTGAAAATGGGCATTTCCATAACTACGTCACATCAGAGTCGTATGATAAGATGGAAATTATGTATAAATAGAAATTATGTTGGAATATATTTAGTGAAATGGATGAAAACCATTTCGATTAAAGGATGTATGATGTCCAAAAATAGAAAATGGTTTCAATTCAAGTGTAAATAGTTTAAATAAGTTACTTAAATATGTTTCAAAAAATTCCAATAAACATATTAAATACACATACTGTATTAAGAGTACAATTAAAAGTGACATTAGAAAACTAATTAGCATTTAATAAATTAGTGAATGATATGCATATTAAATACATATACTATATTAACATTAAAATTAATATGACTGTTACATTTATTTTAAATGGGCTTATAGTCCAGTTTGGTTTCCAGCTTCTTGTTGTCGGCTGTCTTCCGCACGGCCTTCATGAAGTCCTCGTGGATAACGTATTCGCGGTCCTCGCGGAGTGCAAATAATCCAGCTTCAGTGCAAATGTTGCGCAAGTCGGCGCCATTGAACATGTCCGACAGCTTGACGACGGCTTCGTAGTCGATCTCGCCACGTTTGGCAAGAGGCGCAGCATGAATCTTGAGTATGTCCAAGCGAGCAATTTCATTTGGCAGTGGAATTTCCAGTTTGCGATCCAAGCGACCAGGACGCATAAGAGCCGGGTCAAGTGTATCTGGACGATTGGTGGCCATTATAATCTTGACTTGTCCAAGAGCATCGAAGCCGTCCATTTGGTTCAGCAGCTCCATGAGAGTGCGCTGTATCTCGCGGTCAGCAGAGGTTCCTTCCGAGAAGCGACGCCCGCCAATGGCATCAATCTCGTCCATGAATATAATGCACGGTTGATGATCGCGTGCATAGGAGAACATCTCGCGTATGAGACGAGCACTCTCCCCAATATACTTGTCCACAATCGCAGAGGAGACAACCTTCAGGAAGTTGGCGTCCAGTTGCGAGGCAATGGCACGTGCCAAAAGTGTTTTCCCAGTGCCTGGTGGACCGTAGAGCAAACAGCCCTTGGGCGGATTAATGCCAACGCGTATAAATAGCTCGGGATTCATCAGTGGCAACTCAATCACCTCACGCAGCTCCCGAATTTGGTCACTCAGTCCGCCAATGGCCGAATAGTCGATATTGCCAGGATCCTCATGCGACATGTTATACACCAAGGGATCCACTTCGCGCGGCAGGTAGCGCATAATCGTCAACGTGGTGATATCCAAGGCCACACGGGTTCCCGGCTTCAATTTTGCCTTATTCAACTGACGACGACAGCCAACTACATAACGCGGTCCATTTGCAGACTTTACTATAAAGTTGTCGGGCGTCAGTTGCTTGAGTACTTCACCCAGCATTTGGCCAACGCTCTGCAAAGCCTTTAGGTCATCCTCGGACTTTTCAAATACCGCCTGGGACTCCTTATGCTTATCCCGCAGCGCCTTCAAACGTGACTCGATATCGCGGTGTTCCAAAAGTTTTGTTCGATATCCGATTAATGCAGCAACGCGTTCTTCATCCATTGCAGGTCGGGGATTTGGTTGTGGGTTTGCCATTTTGCATTTATTTGTGCAGCTCGATTTCAAATTTTATTTCAATTTCAAATAAATTCCCTACGTTCGAGCAACGCTTCAAAACTTGCAAATCATGTCTAACGATTCTGACACTTCAAAATTGAATGAAAAGCGAAGCTGCCGCAAATGACAACTAAACCAGGGCTGTAAACATTTACATTTGCTTACGTTACACCGTTTTTATTTTCAAGATATATTTATTACGAGTAATATTTGTTCAGCAAATAATTAATTACTTACAAAATATTAATATTACATTTTTTTATATACATAAATATTTATTTACATCAGCTTTTTAAAAATATATTGCTGTTGCACATTTTCAAATAATGTATCGATTACGACAGAACGTAACAATAACATAACAATATATCGATATGTTAGTCTTCTGTTAGCACGTTCTCTTATCTAAAAGCGCGCGAATAAAACTTTAGCTATTTTTAGCTAAAATTTTAAAATAAAATTAATTTTTGATGAAAATTTTTAATTCGAAATGAGCTAAGATGAAGGGGATCAAGGTTTCCATCTCGTCACTCCTCGGGCGAAGAAGTTACAAAAGCTTCATAATTAAGAAAAATTTCTAAATATGAATTTCGTTCTTTTAGTCTTTGGCGTTGCCAGACGTTCTTTTTGCTGGGTGGCAGCTCGGTTAAACAGTGGGACCGCACTTAACAGCTGCTTTCTATGGTTGCTATTGTTGATTATGGTGGGCTTACATTGGGGCACAGAGCATTGTATTTGACAGCCACCACTGTGGCACGGAACAATGTGAACACAAATGCTGTGAGCAATTTTGTGAACATTATGATGCTGTGACGCTCTCTGAAAATTACAAGTAGTGTTCACATTGAATGCAGTCATTTTGTCTTGCCAAAGACAGCGCTGTGAAGCACAATTTATGTGACGCCAATGTGAACACTTTGACTAACAGAAACTGCCGCAGTGCGCCCCAATGTAAACCCACCATTAGAGCTCACTGTTAAGTAGCATTCCACCTGGTTAGTTGGCCGAATTTTTGTAGTCCACAAACGCGTCGCAGATGAATTTTTTTCCGTAAAAAACGCAAAAATCTTGCTCTGCCGTGTCCGTGCTCCAGCAAATAATGTTTAATAATGTGTAGTAAATCGGTGAATACTCGTATAACTATAACAAATTCAAATGCATTGGAAATGGCACGACTCCAGTGTGTGTATGTGCAATTGGGTGCTGGGAGAGCGAATGTGTAGACATGAAAAATGAAATAAAAGCAAAAATTTACAACGAACTGCGAAAAGCAGCAGCAACATCATCAACAGCAGCAGCAGCAGCAACAACAACAACAAAAGCAGCAACAATAACAGCGCACCCAGAGCAACGTCAGCTTCGTTGGTTGCGGTCGTCGGACGGATGATTGTTTTGGTCGGTCGGACGTTCGTTCGTTGTTAATAATTTCTCCGGGGGCTCCGGTGCTCCGCTGGACAAAGTGCGAATAGAAAGTGTACAGTGTGTGTGTACAGCGTTCGTGTGTCTGTGTGCGTGCGATTTATTTATGTTGTTTAGCAACGAAATCAAACGAATTAGAATTTAAGAATGTTTGTGTGCAAATATTAAGTATAAGTAGAAGAAGAAGAAGAAAAGGCAAGTGCAAAATGTTTACTAAAAAATCACATGCAGATGTTAAAAAGTCGACGGCCAAGTTGCAAGATTGCAAAAAGGATTCGGCCTCCCGCCTGCGACATCTGCGCACAATATTAGGTAATGTACATAAATTATTTAATAATAACAATAAAACTGGTTAAATGTACTTATAAATATTTATGTACATATAAATGATTGTTATTTACCTTGAGCTCGACAGACAGGTGGGCGTTTTAGCCATGGCCATATAAATGAACCAATTTGGTTGGTTATTAACAAATGCTGGTTATTATTATGAATAAAATAATATAAAAAAAAATAAAAGCTACGACCCACAGCGGTTAAAGCAATTTCCTGTTGAAGAACTACAAAAAGCATATCTCAACAAATGGCAAACACATTAATTTATGCAAAAACTAGAAACAAATGCAAACACACATATGTACATATAAATATGTACAGACACACAACGCGCAATGTGTGAAAAAACGTCAAATGATAAACGCGGCAGAAATTATTACGGAGCTCTTCTAACCAACTGGCGGCAACTGTTGACTGAGTGGCAACTTTGTTGTTACAATTTCAACACTAGCCAAATACATATATAAATATAAATGTATGTATGCGTGTGCAAGCGAGTGTGTACATATGTATGTACATATATGTACTTGCTGTGTAACTTTCTTTTTGTGTCATTGAACGGCGGAGTAAGTTGGAAACCACCCAACGTGGAGCAACAAACAGTTCCAACAGGTGCCTCGCACCCACTCATTGTTCCATTGTTGTTGTTATTGTTGTTGTGGCAAATTACACGCAGTTACACACACACACACACATACATACACACATATTGGCTGTTCTTTTTTCCAATTGTTTGTAACTTTATCAACATCATCAGCGTCGCATTTTGTTGCCGCTTCTTTTTTTTCGTTTTGGCCTTCTAGCATATGAGAAACCAGTTTTAAAGGTTTCTTGGCCTACTCTTTTCCCTCAATGTTTAGCTTTCTTCTGTTTTGCAGCGTTTCGCTGATGACAGCAAAGCCGGCAGTCGCCTCTCCGACCTCCCTCTTGCCCACCTGTCCACCTATCCACCTTCATCCCCTTTCCCGCTTCCTCTTTGCTGGCACTGATTCATCAAACGTTGTTTTTTCAACGCATTTTTTCGAGCCCACTGAGCCGCCATCAGATTGTGGTTTTCATTTGTTCATTCGAATATTCGTTCGTCATGTGTGTGTGGTTTAGTTTATACATATGTATGTATGTTTATTTTCCAAGTCTGCAATAGAGTATACAGTTACTCAAGTAATTGTACTGACAAAATACAAAATTCACATATTTATGTTTTTTAATTTAACAAAAAAATTAGCTTAATAACAATGCTTATTGAATTTGATCTCTGTGTTTTACCAATTCTACAAAAACTTAAAAAAAAACAGTTTTTAATAATCGCAAATTTGTAAATTATTATTTTATTTTTTACTTTTAAATTTCAAATTATATTTCATTTAATTAAATTGATAATTTAAAATCTTATTAATCAAAACTTCTATTTCAATTTATCAGCTTTAAATTTCAAATTTTATTGCATTTAATTTAATTGATATTTTTAATTATATTTAATCTAAACTATTATTTTATTTTCTCCGTTTTAAATTTCAAATTTAATTTAATTTAATTAAATTGATATTTAAAAATCTTATTAATCTAAACTATTATTTTATTGTATCAGTTTTAAACTTCAAATTTTATTTCATTTAATTAAAATTTTAATTTTTATTCCTTTAATTTAATTTAATTAAATTTATAATTAAAAATCGTATTAATCTAAACTATTAGATTATTTTTTCCGTTTGAAATTTCCAATTTTCTTTCTTTTATTTAAATTGATCATTTTAAATTGAACTTTCTTATTTTATTTTAAGCTCTAAAGAATGTCGTTTTTTTTTGTCGACTGCTTTTAGTACAACATAAATAAAAAATCAGCTATAATAAAAAAGTAAAATATATTTGCAAATGTTGAAGATTCTATTTTTGCCAATTAAAATGAATAAAATTAAAATGTTATTCTGTCAAATAAATTACTTGACTTACTGTAGTTAGAAGAGTCGAATACCCATATGAATTTATGGTTATCGGAGTTCATGCTTTTACTCGTATGGTGGCTCTTTGTTTACTTATTGTAGTAATCAATGACGATGGCGACATTGCGTCACCAACTTCGCCTGTTGGCCAAGTCAGAATCAAATGGGCTGATAAAATCAAATGGGCTGATAAAATCAAATGCAATTGAAATTGGGTTCTTAGAGTTTAAATCACAAATCTACAATATCTCTCTTCCTGATTTCTCTTGCAGATAATGTGGATTACGAGGAGTCCAAGTCGCTGTTTGAGACGAATTACAGTCATGTCTATTTTATACTCTACGACACCTTCATCCAGGCCGAGGCGAATCTCAAACAGAAAGGTAATTTATATTCAGAAACATACATTTATCACACATATGTAGAGTATTTCCTCTTCTTTTTTAGTATATTTATTTTGTATACTCTTTGTCCTAATTTTGTTAATCTTATTTTCTGCTAATTAAGAAAGCAAACCACATTAAAATTAATGGTTGAGCTCTTTTTTATCTATGTTTATGATGTTTTTTGCCCCATTAATTTATGCAGAGTTAAATAAAGACACAAAAAGATTTGAACGCGTTTCTATATACATGATTATGTTTAACAAAATATTTACTCTAAATTCAATTCCTTCTATTTTTTTGCCCTCTCTATTTTATACCTTAAACCGGCAGAACTTCCGTTTCACATTGGTAAGTTTGTGTGTGTGGTTTTTGACTTATTGATCTATTCAGTAATTCATCACATTCCCGAGTTTGCTTTGGTATCAGATATTTGCATATATCTACGCATTTGATTCATCTTTATCTTAAATAATTGCCTTGATTTTCATCTCTCTTTTTTCCCTCTACCACACTATTATTTTAACGACTTTTTCCTTTAAAATTCTTTATTTGAATTCTTCAACGTTGACTTTTTCCCATAGTTTGCAGTTTTATATCATTATTTTGTAAATTCTTTGAAGAGTGGCAATCCGGAACAGATATCCAAAATTATTATATCAGATATTTACATATATCCATGTTTGATTTTAAATATTTGCCTTGATTTTCATCTTTCATTAAAATTTGTTTATTTAATTTCTTTAACCTTGACTGTTTCCTAACTTTTTTCAATAGTTTGCAGTTTTATATCATCATTTCTAACGGCCTTTCATTAAAAAATCATTCATTAATTTTTCTCTTATTCCAATAGTTTGCAGTTTTATATCATCATGTTGCGAATTCTTAGAAAAGTTTAAACCCGGAATAGATTTGCAAAATTACTATATCAGATATTTACATGCATCCATGCTTTATCTTAAATATTTGCCTTGGTTTTCATATCTCTTTTTTTATCATAACAACTTTTGCATTAAAATTTGTTTATTTAATTGCTTTTTCCCTCTACCACATTATTAATTCCATTTTTCATTAAAATTCTTTTATTTAAATTCTTAAACGTTGACTGTTTCCTACCTTTTTCCAATAGTTTTCAGTTTTATATCATCATTTTGTGAATTTTTAATGTTGAAAGTCGGAACTGATTCTTAAAATGACATTATCAGATATGAACATTTCATTCATCTTTATTTTTAAATATTTGCTTGATCTTCACTTTGTTTTCCCCTCTACCACAATCACTTTTCTAACGGCCTTTCATTAAAAATCATTCATTTATCATTAATATCATTTAACGAATTTTTAGAGAATGTGAAAATTGGAACTGATCTGTTAAATTACTCTATCAGATATTAACATGTCATACATCTTAATCTTAAATATTTGCCTTGATTTTCACTCTCTTTTCCGCTATATTCCATTTCCTCTTATTCCAATAGTTTGCAGTATTATAAATATTATTTTACCGATTCTTAGAGAATATCAAAATCGGAACAGATCTTTTAAATTACCAGATATGTTAAATTTACTCAACGACTTCCTCTCGCATAATCTCATTTTCACTCTTCCGCATTAATTTTTGCGATATCTTGGAGAATACAAAAATTGGAACATATGATAATTCATCGACTCTCCCACATCTTGTGTCCATCAGCATGTGCTTGCTTAGGAATCTTGGATTATCTAGGATTTCAATGGTTTTAATGTGATTTGTAATATTTTTATTATTCTTTTTCCACACAGTGCATAAGGCGCATCGCGAGGAATTGGATGGATCGTTATGGCTGCTGGAGAAGATACTGTGCCTGCTCCCGGAGCTGTTGGCACGTCGATGGCAATGCCATTCCCTCAGCCGCATCATGGCGAAGCTCCTGCATCTGGGCAACTCACCCAAGCTGCGACGCGAGGGAGTCAAGTAAGTGAATCAATAAATTTCATCTAAAGATTCCTTAATCTCAATTAATTCTTTTCTAGATACTTTCTGCTGTGGTATCAGACGCTGGGAGAGAATGCGCCGGGTTATGTGCATGCCATGTATGCGGATTTGATACCCGGCCTCATCGTGCCCCAGAAGGGCGTGATGGGTCCCGATACGGAATTCAGCGCCACAGATTTTCTCTCACATCCCAATATGAAGGCAGATGGGGGCATGGCCTCCGTTTTTCATGACAATGCATTCTCGCATCCCGTGCAGAGTTCCGAGGTGGTCGCCCTGTTGCCGCCATCGTCAAGTGAGAAGTCTGCGCCGCCCGATCCGCGGGATGGACTCGAGGTGCTGCTCAATAGCATGGTACAAACGGCGGCCTGTCTCCGCTGGAGGGACAATCGCGCCCAGAAGGATCATCGAGCGTTTGCCTTTCTGCTGCAACGATTTAAGGATGTCTTTCTGCCCGTATTCTCGCCCAGCTTCGATGCCAGCACATCGATCTATAATCCGCGCTTGGAGATGCCCGTCATGCGTTCCATACACAAGAAGGAGGAGGTGATGGCCTCCTGTGTCGTTGTGCTCATCAATTGGGTATCGCGTTTCACCCACGAGCGGCTGTTGAGTCATCGTCTGGACTGTGCCCTTCAAATTGAGGGTGTGGATCATGCGAGATTGCTGGGATACCAACAGGGACTCATTGTGCGCGATGTGTTCTATGTGAGTCGCGAGAATATCAATTTCGTGCACGAGGTGTATCGTCAGGCGTTCCTCTTGAACTTCACATCCAAGGCACAAATCGAGGCCATTCGCACGGCCATCGCTGTCTATCGGGATTGGATGACGGGCAGCACGCCGCCTCCGTTTCTCCTGGAACCCTATGACGACCAGGTGGCGACAACACCCTCGAGTCTGTCCAATGCTGGCGGCACACCGCGGAGTCAACGCCTAAGGACTCCCTCGTATGTGGGCGCCATGCAGGGATCCAAGGAGCAGCAGCAGGTGGTGCGTGCGGGAATGCAGAATGTACTGCAGGTGTTTGTCACCAATGCGGCGAATGTATTCCTTGTGAACACTGCGAATCTGAACATTTGTTTTCCCACACGCTCACGGGATTATCGATCGACGCCGCTGCAGGAGCAGACGGAGATTTGCAAGAAGGTGCTGAATGTGTATCGCACCATGGTGATGAACACGCGCATGGAGTCGCGGACCTGGGAGCAGCTGCTGCTTGTGCTCCTGCAGGTGACATCGGTGGTGCTGCACCAGAATCCACCACCCAGCGGCTCCAAGAGCGCCAATCTGGGCGGCATTCTCGGCTCGGCGATCTTCCAAACACTCATTGTCACCTGGATACGAGCACACACCAATGTGCCCGTTAATGTGGTGCTCTGGGAGAAGTTTCTCGTCGTGCTGCAGTCGCTGACGCATCGGGAGGAGCTCATCGTCGAGTGGAGCAAGACGATTCAGACCTTGACTCGGGTCTTCTCGCGTTATACGTATGGGATTAATCTGCTCGACCTGCCGCTGGATCGTGTGGCCGAGAGTCGTGGCAAGCGGCGACGCATTGGCAGCGTCTGGCAGGGATCGGGAACTGGGTCGAGTGCCAGTGCCAGTGCTGCCACCAGCGTGCAGCGGGAACGCGAGAGCATCGCCGAGTCCAACAGCAGTCGCTCCGACGAGAATTCCCAGGCGGGCAGCAACAGTCAAGCTCCCTCGCTGCAACCCTCGAATCGCACCCATCACCAGCATACCCAATCCCATGGAGGCAGTGGACATGGCACACGTCCTGTTCCATTGACTCCCATGCTCAGTCGCAGCTACAGCGAAGGCAGCTTGGCATCCGCCGCCAGAAATTCACGTATACGAAGGCGACGCACTGCAGTGCCCAAAGTGGAGGCTCCAGTGGACATCAGGTCATGTCTGGATGCGCATAATGTGCAGGATTTGCGACGAGCCATGTCCCTGGATTCATTGGCACCGGTGCGCAAGAGTCGAAGACGTCGTGGCTCTCAGCAGGCGGTGGACGATGTGGATGGCTATCAGGATGGGGATCAGGTGGAGGATAACGAGAGTGGCGCCGGTTCGCGCAGTCCGTCGCCCACGGCCAGCAGCGGCATCGAAGGTGGCTCCATCAAGGATGCCCAGCTGCAGATCGATGTGCTCGGATGCGCTGCGGATTCGGCCAGCCTCGAGGATGGCAACTCGGGCAGCTTTGGTGCCGGCAGCTATGGCTCCGAGCGTCGCTCCATAATGCTGGGTGGTGCGGCAACTGGTTGGCTGCCCGACTCCACGTCCATCATGTGGAAGCGCATGTTGGGCGCTCTCGGAGATGTGAATCGCATACCCAAGTCGGAGCTGCATGCGCAGGTCTTCAGACACTTGCTGGAGATGACGCACAACCTGATCAAGATCAAGCAAAACCAAGGCATCTCAACGGATAACCAAAGCACACCGCCAGCTCCAACTCTGGTGCCGCCGATTGGCGTTGTGGCTCCTTGGTGCTATGGCGCCTTGTCCCTGGATCGCAGCTTTAAGAAGGGCAAATTGTGGGCGCTGCAGTTGCTCTGTGCTCTGGCCCTTCAAGGTGCCGTCGGCATGTCACAGTTGGCTCTCTTCTATCACGCACTGCATCAGCTGTTGACTGGCGAGGATCGGGATCTGATCTATGCCATTATGAAGCATTTGGAGGGACCACGTCTGCTTAGTTTGTTGCTGCCTGGACACACGCTGCTCCTGCTGGACTTGGTGCATGCCAGCGCCATCTTGTTGACCTCCCTGGAGGTAACACGGAGCACGCCCCGTGCCGAGGTGGCTGCTCTGTTGGGATCGCTGCTCTCGTATCCGCCCACGCTGCTGCCACGCCCAGTGCTGCAGCCGACGGCCCAACAGTTTGAGCTGATGGAATGCCCTGATCTGCAGGATCACATACTCAACATAATGCTGCGCTGTGCCCGTCGAGAACCGTCGGCAAAGGCGCGTTGCATTGCCCTCTGCCAGCTGGGCCAGTGGCTCCTCCTGCGTCTCTCGCAGCCACAACGCAATGTGGCACAGCGTGGACACTTCCAGCAGGCGGTGCCGCATCCCAAGGATCTGCTGCTGCCCAAGGATACGCATGGGAATAGCTTTCATCCGCGCATACGCGAGGTGCTCCAGGTGCTGCTCCAGGCGCTGCAATTCAAGCATCACACCATCGCCGTCATCGCCGTGGATGCGTTGAAGTTGTGCGCGGAGCGGGGTCGTCAACTGGCGGCCATTGAGCGTCTGCCGCAGCTGATCATCACGGCACTCTGTAAAGCTCTGGAGATTCAGAATGTGAGCAAGCCCAAGGATGCGGACAAGGTGGTGCTGACATCGCTGATGCTCTGCCTCGGCGAGTTCTGCATGTCCATTCCCGCTGCTCTCATGCTGGAGCCGCACAACGACCAAGGCGACACCTTGGTGCTCCAAGTGCTCCGAGTCCTGTTGCAAGTCGCATCCGGAGCACCGCGTCACGAGCGGGTTAAACTGACGGCGGATGATGACTTTGATATGCACATTGCCAGCGATGATCTCCAAGGTGACGGACGACTTCCGGAGGCCAGTTACCAAACATCCGAGACAATCCAGGCCTGCATTTCGGCCATACGACTGTGTGCCCGGGCTGTCGCCATGCATCTGGTCACCCACCTGGGTCACTTTCCCATGGGCATTGGTGCATCACGTCTGAGTTCGTTGGTCGAGGAGCAGGATGACATCTACAGCGGCGGCAGCATTGGTGGCAATCATCTGGAGCGTCGCGACTCCGTGGAGTTGCCCTCGGTGGTGAATGCCCAGAATATGCAGCTCTTTATGCTTAATCCCGGATTGGTGGCCAGTTTCATAGAGCTGCCCACGCTGAAGCTGCCCGGTGGAGGCATCACGGCGGGATTGGTCACCGCCGAGAAGCAGGTGCGTGTGCTCATGCGTGATCTCAACGGGAAGGCCTGTTGGGATGCCTCCATCCTGTACTCGGAGCCACGCAAGTGCGATCCGTTGCCAGTTCATGCTCCGTTCAGCTCGGAGCGTTATGATGGACCCTCCAGGCAGGCGAAGATGGATTCCATGATGGGACAGGAGCTACAACTACCCCGACACACACTCCGACATCGTCCAGCCGGCGTGCTGCCGCTGGCCAAGGATGTGGCACCTGATCTGGACCAGCTGGATGATATGCTTGCATATATTGGACACACCAGTCCGGAGTGTGTGCCGCCCACAGTCTCCGAGCTGAATGCGCCCAGTTGCAGTCCATTGAGCAGCGCCCAGGAGGCACAGGCCATCTCTGTTATACTCAATCAGCGTGTCCTGGAGCAGGAGTTTGTGTCGCAGCACACGCAATCCGCACTGCGTCATGCTGGCTCCCATACATCCTTACTCCAACCGGATCAACGCTCTCTGCACAGCGCGTCCGCCTCATTTGATTCATTTACGGGCGCTGGGAGTCTGCCCAATCGGATCGAGACGCCTTTCCAATATTGCAGGTTGCTCTTCGCCCATTTGGGATTGGCTGGCTGGGAGCGTCGGTCGCGGACGCATCTCCTGCAGCGCAGTGAGAAACTGTTGCGGGAACTGCGCAATGTGGATCTGCAGAAGTGCCGGGAGACGCACAAGATGGCTGTCATCTATGTGGCCGCTGGGCAGGAGGATAAGACGAGCATTCTGCGTAATACGAATGGCAGCAGCATGTACGAAATGTTTGTGTCCGCCCTCGGATGGGAGATTGATCTGGAGACCCATAATGGCTTTCTGGGCGGTTTGCCACGTCAGGGTTGTGGTGCAACGGCTCCGTATTATGCCACGCCCTTCCTGGAGGTTGTCTACCATGTGGCAACGCGCATGCCCTCGGACTCATCGGAGGCCATGCTGCTAAAGACTCGGCATCTGGGCAACGATGAGGTGCACATCGTTTGGAGCGAACATCATCGCGATTATAGACGCGACATTCTGCCGACCGAGTTCTGTGATGTCCTCATCGTTGTGTATCCACTGAGGAACGGTCTGTTCCGTGTGACAGTCAATCGGAAGCCAGAGGTGCCTTGGTTTGGGCCACTTGCCAACGAGAGTGTCGTCAGTGGCGCCTGCCTGGCCACCTTAATCCGTGCCACGGCCATCAATGCGAGTCGAACCAAACGCGCTGCTCTGCCGCTCTACCAGCAATTGTAAGTGATACCCTTTTTGTAATCCCTATTTAGAGGGTATATTCAATTTTTGCTAAGTATGTAACAGACAGAAAGGGGAGTGGTTAATCCCATAAAGAGTCCGATTTCCTGTCCGTCCGTATGAGAAAAAAGATCTCAGAGTTGGTAAGAGCACCAAATTTAATATTTATTGGCATTACAAGAGATTCACCCTGAAAATGCATTATATTTGGATAATAAAGACCGATGATATTCAAGAAACAATTAGACACACAGAAGAAGGGCTTGAGACATGTTTATCTAATATCTTTGAATTTTTGGGAAGAGCAATTTTTGAGCTATATCTTTGAGTTTTTGGGACTCTGTTATGAAAGGAAATTCAAATCGTAACCGAACCGTAACCGAAAAAAATGTTTTCCACTGTTCCGAAACCCATAAACCGAAACTCTTTAAACCGAAATAACCGTTTAGTAACCGATTCACTTATAAGGGTTAATTTCGGTTCTGGCCGTCGCAGCTACTGAGCAACGTTGATAACTTTGAACTGCCATAACTTTGTCAAATCTCAATCAATTTTCAGGCGCAATGTAAATTTGAGCATGATTTTACCTCTAAATTCGTTCTGCATTTAAATTTTGTTCATTTTGAAAAATTTTTGAAAATCGAATTTTTTCGAAAATTTACAGTGTTACCCCTTTGTCTTTTTTGATTTTTTCGAAAAATTTCGAATTTTTAAAATGAAAAAAATTTCAATGAAGAACGAATTTAGAGGTAAAATCATGCTTAAATTTACATTGCGCGTGGAAATTGATCTTCCAAAAAAACTTTTTAACAAAGTAAAGTCTAGTGACGAAAGTCTTTCCCTGCCCCAAAATTTCTGATATCCCATTTTGTGACGAACGATATTAAACTTAATATATAAATAATTATAAAATAAAAAGTTTGGCATTCGGAACATTGCGCATAAAGATCTTGATTCTGTATACCTAAAAATAATTTTAATGCGCAGTGCCGAATGCCAAACTTTTTATTTTATAATTATTTATATATTAAGTTTAATATCGTTCGTCACAAAATGGGATATCAGAAATTTTGGGGCAGGGAAAGACTTTCGTCACTAGACTTTTACTTTGTTAAAAAGTTTTTTTGGAAGATATCAGAAATTTTTGGAATTTAATATGATTCTGACA
>JAWNLU010000112.1:0-191493 GCA_035042165.1 Drosophila kuntzei
TTAAATTTTTAATAAAATTATGAAACTGAAATATAAAATTAAGATTAAATTATAATATAAAAATTTTAATTAGCTGAAAATATAGAAAACAAATTTAAGTTTAAGCTTAAACTTAAACTTTTAAGATCAGATACTTCATAATTCCTTAGTGAAAATTTAACTAATACGAATATTTTAAAATAGAATTTCCTTCTCATTGAGTTATACCCTTATTAAAAACTTCATATCTAAAAGAAGTCTAAGCATTTGAAATACATGCAGAGGACATACATACTTGCGATATTCTCAGTAATTGATCCGATAACATTAAGCTACATCAACTTACTATGCCTTTTGCAAGTTTGCGATGAGAATATATAAATATAACCCATATCGGGTATCCCCCTATTGATATCTTCAATTCAATATTTATAAATTTTGTCTGTCGTTATTGTTGCCAATTTGCAGATGAATGCAAAAAGTAGTTATAAGGTATAATGATTGATGATAAAATGATGAATGCTCCCAAAATTGTGAATAAAGAAACTAACTAGAAGTAAATGAGCAATAATTCGATATTTTAATTATCAAGAAAAGATTGATGAATATTTAAATGCTGGATCTTCATCTCGTTCCGTTAATTATGAAAGTGATTAACATAAATAGATATTTCAAACGATATCCAATTATACGTGTAATTACTTTCCTTAGCATCTTTATTTTTAATCAATTTATTCGACATTTGTAAATATTTCTTTTTACCTTTTTTCCATTATTAAATGTTCAACTGTAAAGTATTTCCGTCTCAAATATTACGATATGGATATTTAATTGTCAATCTCTATTATAAATACGTAGTATTCTCTTGCGAATATCTTATCATTAAACAGCCGCTCAACGAGAAATTATCAATGGAAAACCGCAACGCCTGAAGATATCCAATGCCAAGGCAGCCGCCATTTTTTCTGGCTTGTTTGACAATTGTTGCGGTGTGTCTGCAACATGGAAAACATGGCCGCCATTTAGTTCATTCGTGCGAGCAGCTGCAGCAGTAACCGGAAGCTGGCGGCACGTGACCATGACAACGATGCCTCCTCCATGCACCATTCAGTTGCATGTAGCAGCTCCTCCTCTAGATTCAGAGCACCGCTAATGTAGTGCTAGTTGTTATGGCTCTTGTTAGTCCCAAGGAGACAATGCAATACTTCTAGTTGTTATTCTCATGCTTCTCATCTTGTTGTTGTTGTTCTTCTTCTGTTTGTTGTTGTTTTTGTTGTTGTTGCTTCTGCGGTGCGTGCAGTTCACAAGTTTTCAAGTCTTCCTCTCGCTCTCTGGCCAAATGAACTTGAGCACAAAACGACCCAAAAATGTACCACTTAAAGTTTCACTATGTTAAGCATCAACTGAGCAGCGTTGTGGTTCTATTCTTTCCGCTAAATCGGAGATTTACAAATTCCAACGGCGGGAAAAGCTTTGAAATATACATAAATATATTAAAAGTCAAATAAATATATCCATATTGCCTAATCCTATAATAGTAGTATTCCGAGAAGATTCAGATTTGGTGTTGATTATATGTATTTAAGCACATCCGAATCAGTTTCAGGAACGACACTTTTTGCACATTGTTCAGATATGGACTTCGTGAACATTTGACAAATAATATGTTTAAAAGATGCTTTCTAAAAAGCATTTAACATATCTTTATTTAATTAGAGCACATTTCATGAAAACTAACTTCTGCCTCTGAGCAGATTTCGTTAAAACTTTTAGTGTGACCAGAGCTTATTTCCTTTTTCACACATTTTGTATGTGAAGCTGATCGCCAATACCAAATCCATAATAAAACTAAATCTGAATCTGTTTTCAGGAATACAACTATTATATAATTATACTATTCTTTCCACTTTTTAATAACCGCAGTGTATAAAAACATTCATATGATATACATATTGAGAATTGCGTTTTATTCCTTAGGAATTTAAAAACACATTCTAGAATAACATGACAGGCATCGAACCCAGTTATTTTTCAAACTGAGGCTCTGCATATGAGAAATGGCAACACTCCAATAGAAACCGATTAGCGATCGTAAAACTTCAATGAACTTAAAAAAAGTATGCTAAACAAAAACTGAGTGGTTGGTTAAACTGTAACCTTAATGAATTTAACTTTTTTTTTCTTTTGATGATTACATAATGTACGTAATCTGATGGAGAATGGAATTTTTAAAATTATAAATTTCTATCAGGGATTAAAACCGATTAAGCAGGGATTAACCGATAAAAACCGATTGAAATTTGTAACCGTAACCGAAAAATTGTTATTCCGCTGTACCTAAACCCATTAACCGAAACTCCTAAAACCGAAATAACTGTTTGGTAACCGATTCATTTATAAGGGTTAATTTCAGTTCTGGCCGTTGCAGCTACTGATCAACTTCGAACTGCCATAACTTTGTCAAAACTCAATCAATTTTCATGCCCAATATAAATTTTAGCATGATTTTACATCTAAATTCGTTCTGCATTTAAATTTTCTTTCATTTTGAAAACTTTATAAATTTCGAATTTCTTGAAAAATACAAGTATGTACATATGTAAGAATGTAAATTTTCGAAAAATTTTGAATTCTCAAAATGATCAAAATTTAAATGCAGATCGAATTTAGATGCAATATCATGCTCAAATTTACATTGAAGTTATTAAAAATCAGTAAAATCAAAATAGTCCAAATGTTCAAACCAAATATACCAAATTGATATGAGATCAAATTATAATAAAATTGACATTACACTGGATCATTCCAGTAACCAGATAACATTATTTTCCAGGCTAAAAACATCACTAAGATGATGAAGATGAAGATGAAAACCGCATCTTATTTTGGTCGACCGAAAACATAAATTCTTATTTTTTTTGTAAACCGAAACCATACCGGTATCTTAAAACCGACACTTATAAAACCGATAACCGTTACGAAACCGATACTCCAAGATTTTGCATAACCGATAACCGAAAACCTTAATTCGAGCATAACCGAAACCGTAACTGAAACCGATATTCGTTTCGGTTTTAATCCCTGATTTCTATATACTTGTAAATTCTTGTAAGTAGTGCAATTTGAGGATGATGAGTCTCAGATACACATATGTTTTCAGGTACGAGTGTTTCAGTTAATGTAAATAAAAATGCCTTATGAGACATTTCTTGAAGTTTTTCCAACTTTGGCAGCTGTCGCAGCCATTGCGATTTACTGTTATCGCTGGCTATGAGAAGCAGCAGGTGTGCCAATCCACATACATACATATGTACATACATACATACAGAGATATGTACGTAAGAGTACGGAATACTAGAATACGAGTTGATGTCAGAGCATTTGCTTTTTACTTGCCTAATGCGACACACACACACAAACACACACACATGCGCATGAAACTCAATTCAAAAATACTTAACAAACATTTATTTGAATTTTCTTATTTTTTTCCGTTTTTCTGTTTTTTTTTTTTTGTATTTTCTGCATGTGGCAAAGCTGCTTCAACTGCTGCTTTGTTGTTGTAATAAAAATGCAAATAAGTTGGATGGGTTGCGTTGTCGAGAGGCGTATGCAAAGTGCCAAAAGCGAGAAACCAGCTTCCCCCAACTCGCATACAGCAGCTACACACACTCCCACACACACACACACACTCACACACACATAATTTTAATGCCAATTCAATTTAATGGTTCATTTCATATGAAAATTGTAAAAAGTCATTGCTGGCCGAAAGAGTAAAATGCCACAAGAGAACAGAAAAAATAAAAGAAACCTAGAAAAAAAACATGAAAAAAATATTATTCCATTTAAGCATGTTACATAGATTTTCAGATACCCTCTAAATTCCATCAGTATTTAAGCAAATATTTAATTTCAACTTAATTTTTTACACTCATCAAAAGAATATATATATTTTAATTATTGAATTATTAAATTCATCAATTAAATAAACTTGTACATTTGTATAATATCCTGTTTATTCATTTATAAATTTATAGGATGCAAATAGTGTGGAAAACTCAACTCGAAATATTTTCCCTTTTTGCCACTTGGTATTTTGTCATGCGTGGTTTTTCTTAGAGCTTTTCCGAACGTTGGGGTATTGGGGTGGTATCGTGTCCATTGTGTTGATGCAGCTGCGGGTAACAAAAAGAATTTTTCTATAGATATATTTATATATATATATATATATGTATATACATATCGTATCGTAATATATTTGCGTGTACACACGACGCATTAAATATGCGAAACATGCATTTGCATTTTTATATCACTGAGCTGAAAGCGAAGCTGAATGCTCCCCTCACTCACTTCCTTTTTTCCTTATTGTATTAGAAAAATCATAAATAGAAAGTATTTCTATGCGAGTTCCCTACAGTCCCCGAGACTTTCTCCCAGTTCACACGATTCTTCCGTTTCAACATTTTTGATTTCTTTTTTGCAGTTATTTGATTTCTTTGTCATTCTCAATTACTGTAGTTATGGCAAATGGAAGAGTACAGAAAAATGTATACAATTGATCAAACTGTTGACAACAGACTAGATATAAGAAAGTTTAGTTTTTCATGCGAAAAATTAAAAATAATATTGCTTAACCCAACAACAATCATTGATTTATAATTTTTATTAATTTTGCATTACAAAACAGGCAAATCGATTAATACATTTTATCTAACACCTTATTGACATTAGTTTAGTTTGGTATTTGGATATTTTATATAGATATTTATATTAAATATTTCCATTAAATAATTAAGTTTTTAATAGATTTCTAAAAATAGCATTCTTTTAATGAAAATTATATTATTTAGGGTACCTATTCGTCATGAATAACCCACAGGAACAATTTGTTGTTCAGTTTTGATTTCGTAATTTAAACGTATTTAGCAATGGCTTCATGTGTGATATTTGCAGCCCATAAAAGTTGGGACGTCAACTTTTTGAAATTTGGTCACAAAGAACTGTTTCTGGACAATTAATAGCTGTTGGAGGCCCTTGTGGGCTTCGTAACCAATTTGCAAATGAACAAATGACTGGAAATCGTATGTTGTCACTTATGATTTTGGGATAACTTTCTTCAAAAGACGAAAAAGCATTCAATGGCTTCATCCAGTACCCATCGAAAGTTAGTGAATTTATGTCCAGCCTTACAGATCTCAATTATATCGGAAGTTAATTAATTACTTTTAAAGATTTCACAATTTTGAGGGATGTATTTCACAAGCTCAGACAGACGCTGAGCTTTTATCAAAACACGTCTTGTCACTTCAATGATTGCTGCAAAAGAATAAGAACAACCTTGTTCCTTTCAACAAATTCTACATAAGTAGAGTTGCCAGATCAACGATCTCATTAGTAATTTATGAGCAGCAGTGTTGCCATCACTTTTAAAAAGCTAAAACATATTTAAAAATATCCAGATAAAAAGCCATTGTAGCTTTAAGTTGGTTTTGTTATTATTCAAATAGTGAAAGGCATTTTGTCGAGCTCAACAAAAACTTCATATCCCTCAGCTCTGTAGAATTGACTTATCCCAGTTAATTATACAATTTTAAAGGCGCTTATTTAATAATTATGGTAATATTCATCTGCACTGTGCAATCCATGCATGTATATATAAAATTGTTTATAACACTATGCAAGTCGAAAAAAAAAATATTACCAAACTCAACGGTTTTCCCCTATTTCGGGTCCTAGGAATCGAACTGGATCATTACTTTTTTGTGTTACAACGATGGTTCTATACAAAATTTTTGTTTAAAGTTTAACGAAATTGTTTGGTCTCTAAGTTCCAAGGTCTTGCTTTGATGCCATGCATTAATATTACAAAATGTTGTCAGAAAATTTTTAAAAACCAAGAAACATTCCCACTTATAGTATATACACCGCATTACAACTAACTCTAATACTTCTATCAATACTAATAAAAATACTAATACTCATTGAACTGATTGGGTTTTTCTGGGTTTTCCCCAATCCTTGCAACAAATGTTGGATCATCATTTTTGAATACCCCCAGCTTAAACTTAAATTTATATTTTTCTTTTTCAGTTAAAAATTAAAATTTATTATATTATTTAATTTTTAATTTTACTTTTAGTTTTATAATTTGATTTAATATTTAATTAATCACTTCTGTCGACTGCTTTTAGTTGACGTTAAATAAAATAAAATAAAAAGCCATTGCAACTTTCAATAATGCTAGAATTCCCGTCACCCGCTAGATCACAATTATTCCCGCGTTTCCTATTCGAAAAACGCCAGATCTGACGGGAAAAAGCAGACTTGGCATCACTTATGAGCAGTGCACTTTTGCTGTTGAAACAATTCATTTATATCGATTAAGTATCGAATATGAATTGCTGTTTGTCAACAATTACATATCACCCCTGGTGGGCGGCCAAATAAGACCATACTACGTGTGGCAAGAAAACGTATTTAAAACTTTAGATTTAACAATATTTCGATTTCTACATGTAAAGTGTACAAGATATGAATATGAAATTTGTGCACAATATATTTCGATAATTTCCGCATCATTTATACTTATACTTTATCTCTTGTTGTCGTTGAAATAGAAAAATGTATTTCTCTAATGGCAAAGAGGGAATGAATTCAAAGTCAGCGGAGTATGCTATTCGAATCCAAAATCTTGTGCCAAACGGGGACCTTTTTTTTAAGTTGTTTTAAGCCGAATAACAACCTATTGAAGCGAAGTAAATTGAATTCGTGTAGATTCTAAGTAAAATCCAAACACTTTTGATCAATTTAGGTGTAATTTAAATTTTACTTCTAAAGAATAACATTTTTATTAATAAATAAACAAGTAATTATTATTGTAAAACTATAACTAATGGTTCTTGTTTATAAATAGAAGATGTTTAACTTTTACTTGTTTCCAAGCAATCAAGTCTACATATATCCATTTATTCTCTTAAGATAAGGTTAACTATCGTTTAGGACTAGAAGGATTTCTATATTCCATGGGGATTCTCGTATTTTTTTTTATATATGTATGTACATTGGATTTTTTTCTTGCAGTTACCAAATTGAATTCACGTTTTTTCGACTATCTATGTAGAAGCTGCCGGAAATTCCTTTAGCTGTTTTAACCTTTCTTGTTTTCCTTTTTTTGTGGCCTGGACAGATTTTGCAGCTGCTTTGCATTGGGTTGGTTCCTCGGTCTGGGGGTTTAAACTTTAAATGTCCTGTAAGTAGGCAATGCGCCGAAAATATGCGGCACGCTAATGGATTTTGGGCTAATGGAAGCGTCGACCTTTAAAATGTAAATAAATGTTTTTTTTTTTTTTTGTGTTGGTTCAGGCCCTGGCCGTGGCGCACCTTGTGCTTAACCCCTTGGCGCCCACGGTGAATGGCGTTGGCATTACCGTTGCCGCTTTTAATGCCGCGTAAATTTTGCAGGATAATCCAATAAAGAGATTTTCGCTGTGGCTGCTGTCGTTGACGATGCCGTTGGCAAGGCATCGCTAAAAATTTCACTGGGACAACGAACCAACAATAGCAACAACAACGCACAGAATGGTTTTGTAAAAGTTGCCAACAAAAAAATCTGTAAACAATTGTTGCGACTCTCCTCGTCGGTGTCGCAATATTCACATACTCGTACTCCTTCCATACATATAGAGGGATACTCCATAAAATGCTTTCTCCACATTTGGTTAGTTAGGTTTTCCTTCAAATTGAGCTATTATGTTGCAAATGGTTTACCGAATGGCACGAGTATTTATATGTGTGAGTGTAAATGGGCATAATAGACATACTAAATTATATATTTCTTAATAGCACATGAACAATGTAGTTAATTTATTGCACTAGTCAATAATAGTGTTTCAAACACATTTTATGTATATTTATTCTAATATGGTTAGTAATTTCAATATTTTGTTTTTCATTTTTCAATTTTTTAGTTTGTATAAATTAATGTGGTATTATATTAATTTTATAATCAAATTATTATTGTAGGTATAATTAATTTCAATTTATAAGTTCTATACTAAAAGAACTGTTAGCTCTCCCTAAGCAATCTGTGGAATTTGTAGAAATTCGGCCAAAAGACTAAAAAACTACATGACCTCTTTTGGATTTCTTTCTATTTATGGATACAAATATAAATTTGAAAAATAATTTGATATATTTTCTGAAATAGCCATGGTATCAATTAATTTATTTGGAAATTCGTTTGATGTTAATCAGAAGAGTATCACTATATTTATTTCATTTTCTACCTTGAGAGGCAGGCTTATAAGTAGTTTGAAAGTGCTACGATTAAGAGTATGCTAACTTTCAATCTCCTATCATATTAATTATTTCAATATCGAAATCGTTGTTGGGAACACATTGAGAACTATTTGGATTCATGAGTCTGTGCTAAATCAGTTTAACTACTCGAGAGACAGTTTTGCAATCGCAACGAATTCAAAAATGCGCTTTGGGAATGTCATCAGCAGCGCATTCAAATAATTGTCGAATCCCGTCAGAGACTTTAATATAGGGAGAAAGTGTAGAAAGGAGAGTGGGAGGAAGAGAAAAGAGAGTGCGAGATAGAACATCAAATTAAACGTTATTGGGTTTAATTTTTTTTTGCAACACATTTAGATTTTGCCACAATAAGACCTCTCAAGTGGATGTAAAGGCCACTTGACGTCAAGTTAACTACTTGAACAAGTCGTGAGTGTAATTTCCGAATAATAATTCATAACAACAAGAACAACAACTATCGACATAAAAATTGTTTTTCAACAACTATTAAATCATTGAAGCGTTATGGCGTATGCATATTACGTATACGCACGGTTAAACAAACATTAATCAAGTGGCAAATGTAAATTTAAATAATGTACAATGTTTTTAAATCATTTTCAATACATACAATTATTATTGTCTGTCGACTGTCTAAGTATTTATAATATTTTTTAAGAAGTAGGAGTTTTAAGCTCGGCTTTAAGTTCAGCTGTCTGCGATAAAACTGAAAACGAAAGATAATACTTAAACATCAAATGCCATTCATTTGCTATTGTATCTTTTAGTAGTAATTGTTGATGTTGTTGCCATCTCATCTCATCTCGTTTCATTTGATTTCATTTCACATTGCATTCAAAGGAAACAGAGAGAATGAGAGTTGAGTTTGAGACAAAACAAATAGCAGGCGAAGCGTTGAGCAAATTCCTTGAGCAAAAATCAATAAATTTCAAAGGAAATAATTAAGCAAGTAATTGACTTGGATTTCTTTTAGGAATTTCCACATAAATCTCGCTGCTAAGCTAGCCAAAAACTGAGTATGTCTGCGTGTGTGTGTGTGTGTGTGTGTATCTGTGTGTGTGTATTTGTACAAGTGTGTGTGTTTTAGCTAAATTACGATCTGCTAGCAAAGGCAGCAGCCGTCTTGTTAGTTATGTCCCGGCATGTGAACTCAGCCAAACTGCCAAGAGGTTGTGCGAAAGCTTGCAGTTGAAGCTAAAAGAGATAGAAAGAGAGAGAGAGAGAGAGAGAGAGAGAGAGAGAGAGAGAGAGAGAGAGAGAGAGAGAGAAAACAGTAGTCCAGTTGTACTGCAGCAGATGAGCATCTACTATTTTGCAGTTTCCACATGCTTGGAATGCTAACACTTACACTTTAAGTCGTTTTCGTTGCGGGCTCCTCTTATAAATAGACAAAATAAAAGTTAACGCCTCGAATATTTCGAAATTAAAGCCAAAGGCAGTTGGCCAAATATGTTGACCCACACTTCAATGTGTACATATGTATGTATATGTATGTGCAACTTCTATTTCTGATATTGGTGCTGGAAAAGTGTTGATTGTCTGGTCAGACTGACAAAAATGTCGTAGCTAACTAAAAGGTTTTATCTCGGCTTCAAGCCAAAAAATGTTAAGCCAAGAGTGAGGGAGTGAAAGTGTGAGAGAGGGAGAGAAACATGTAGAGGCCATCTTAAATACTTCTCGCAAATTGAACTGTCGACATTTTTTTTATTTTTTATTAGCAAATAATTGGCTGACATCATAAGCAAAGTATTTAATAATTAAAATACAAAATATATTGTCTAATAGATTGATTGATTTAAAGTATTAAGCATTTTAACAATCGTATTAACTTAAACACTTAATCAAATACGTTTGTAAATAAAAATGAATATATTTTTGGAAGAATTAGTAAAAATAAACTTTGATTGTATAAGAAACCCAAAACAAAAATACAACAAAAGAAAGCAGCTACTAGAACATTCAAATAAGAAAACTATGCGAGATCCTTAATTAATAATGATTCTAAATAAATTCAGCAACAGAATGTATGTATTATAATATATATTATTTTAAAATATTTTTTGAGCATAATATATAAATTCTAAATTAGATTTTGTAATTTAAATTTCAAATTCTATATTCCTAATTTGAGTGTTCAAATTTTTATTTGTTTATTTATATACAGCATTATTAATGTCAGGACTCAAATTCATAAGATATTCTTATTTACATCGTCCATTTTCCAATCATTATTAACAATTTCTAGATATTTATGTTCCCTTTCAATAAGAATAAGCTGTCAGTCAGTAGAGGGCTTGACATTTTTCTAATTAATTTACTGGAATTCGAGAGCTTCTGTTTATATTTAACTTTTTACTTTTTACTTTGGTTATTGTCCTTTTGCTAAAAGTGTAAATATTTTGAAACGTGCTGAGGAATATAAAAAGTTGCTATAATTTTATTGTAATTTCTTTTTGCGATGCGTGCATAAAAAATTATGTAAATCGCCTGTGGCGACAACAAAGTTGCTAATTGTGCGAAAAATTGTGGGCACAAAGTATTATGAGAGTTTTGTCTACCCGCATGACTTTACAAAAGTCTTCTCCCTTCCACTTCCACTTCTACTTCAGCTTCTGTCTCTTTCTCTTTCTCTTTTTCTATCTGTTTCTGTTTCTATCTCTGTCTGGCAGTGTCGCCGGCAGCCTGTCAAATTGTAATTTATACGAGACAGCAACAGCAGCAAGTGGAGCGGCGACTGCAGCTTAACTTTTACAATGCATCAATAAATAACATTATCCTTAATTTCCCGCGTTTTTCCGGTCAACACAGCGACATTTAACCAGCCCGCAGTTTGGACACCCTGCTGAGCCAGCAAATGTTATTGAGGAGAATGTCGAGGAGCTTAAACTGGCATATCTTCAGAGAGATGCTACCTTAAAATGTAGGTCAGCCATTGTTGCTTGTAACTGAAAAAAATAAAATGCAGAAGATCTTTGATTAAAACAAAGAGAAACTTCCTTTACTCGAATCTATACATATCACGTCAGTTCGCGCTAGTAATGAAAGCAGCACGAAGTGTGGAAATTGGATATCAGAAATTTTAGGAAATGGAAATGATTTCGTCACTAGACTTTTACTTTGTAAATAAGTTTTTCTTGTGTTCAATATTCTACAAGTCAAACTCTCTATTATTCGAAACTTATTTAACTCAAAGCATGTTTTGGAATAAGAAATAAATATTTAATAAAACAAAATTAATATAAGAAAATATATGGTATTGCCCAAAAATTCAAATCAAAACGTGATTTTATTTTTTGAAAAATCCTCTAAGAGATTTAACTAAACTGTGTTTTACACCTTAGAATCTATTTAGAGCGATAAAGATACAAATAACAGTCATAGTCAGTAATTTAGAAATTATACCTTGAAATTCCTTCGTCTAGTTATCAAGTTATTCTCTAATTTTGCCTCTTAATATGTTTCATTATTTATAAATTGACTTAATTCTATTTCAAATCGTAAAATCACTGCCTATGCCAATATATGAATTTTTCACTTTGGCAACTAGTAAGTTGAATGCCACAAACATAAACTCATTAGCCGATAATCATTTCCACATATTCAATATGCGAACCAGACGGTTCTGAGAGTGAATGCATCAGATAAACGGACGCGAGAATGGGCAACATCGCTTAATTAAGGTTTAGGACTACGTCGGATGGTTTGTCTATGCCACGCCCATACCTCCGCCCAATGCCACACACACACACACACACTCATACACACAGGCACGCACTGAAAGAGAGAGAGAACTCAATGTAATTATGTGCTAAGTGCTTCGGGCACTAGACAAATTCATTCGATATTGCACAATAGACAGAGCATTGAAAATCTCGTGGACGAGAAACGTGAACCTCAACATGGCTGCATATCAATAAGCCCATCATTATAACCGAGTTGCCAACTGTAGTGCAACTGCAATTTTGGTTATATTTACGCCAACATACTCGTAATTAACAACAGAACCCCACATTATAGATCAATTTGCAAATCCACGGACACAGTTGAAATTTCAAGTGAGAGTTCGACTTTGACAGACTTGTAAATACAATTTGTTGTTAAATTCGTAATTCGCCTTCTATCAATTAATCACTCGTGAATCTTTCTGATAATTTCTGGTTTCAATTGCCAACAAATAGAGCGAATACGGACTTGGTTTTAAATCATTAATTCTGTAAATCTAAGCCATATTTAGTTTACAACTTTCCATTAGAATATATATTGAAGCAACAAGTTAGGGAGTTTTACTAATGGAAAATCTACTGAATTTTTCTGTTAACTAATTGAAAACTTATTCAGATTTCAGAAAAATCATCTCTTTATTGGTAATTGGTCTATCAAGTTTGTATGATCGAATGAATAATTTAATCGATCACAAACTCAATTCAAGTTGTAATAGCCACATTGAAATTAAGATAACTGTTCAACAACTGTCGGAAAATCTATTTAAACAAGCGAATTTGGAGGAAAATTATCATATAATTTGTTTGTCCATAGTTAGATTCATTTAAATTTGATATTCCGAATGATTGCAAAACTATACACAATTCATTCATAAATACCCGATAAAATTAGCTAATCTGTTTACCTAAGATGTGTTGCACGATGGGAATTACAAATGCCGAAATTGTACGTATAGATGCTTCTCAGCTGCCAATTTATATTAAGGGAGCACACTAGATGTCCTGAGAGCAATGTGTGAGTTGCCTCGGGGGAAAAACAATGGGAAATGTCAACAAACTATTTTCGTTTAGCATTTCATCCTCTCACAGCTTTGTAGACTTGATGTAGGGCTTTATTTAGCAGCTCATCGAAATTGGTTTTTAAAAATAGATTAAGACGTGCCAAAAGTTTGTTAGCTTTATTTTCTGCAAACATGTTTCGCCTCATTGCATAATCGAACAGAGAACACAAACAAACAGAATGAATGGGAAAACGAGGAAAAACATCAATAATCACACCAAACTCGATCAATAAATGTTATGAAAATAATAGATGCGATAATGTTCATAATATTAAACAAAAAAAAAAGGTGAAGAGAATGAAAAATTTCGAATAAATATAACAAAAGTGAAGAGAACCGAAGCCGTCCTTTACAATTCCTGTCAGTTTTTTGTGCTTTGGTTCCTTTGTTTGTTACATTGCATATTTAGGATTTTTATTTTTTGCCTCACTCTTATTACAGGGTATTGTGGGGTATTCTTTAATCCGATTTTAAGAATGTGAGAAGCATTATACTTAAAGTTATTGAAAGCTTCAACTTTCAGTACCGCGTATTGCATCTACGCAACTGTACAACAAGAGCTATATTTTATAGAGTATGTTTAAGTGTGGCATTGTTTATTGCTAGAGTGCTTCTTTTTTGTCTACTTTGTCTGCATGTCAATGTTAAAAATTTTATTTTTTACGTTTCAATGAACTTTTAGTGCGACATTAACAAAGCGTCGAGTAGCCAAAAAACGAATCCGACGACTTTTCTCCAGTTCCTTTTGCCTTTTTTCCATTTTCCTTTTTTGCAGTTGTTGTTGTTGTTGTTGTGCATTGTCGTTATTTTCACTGCCTGCCATTTTTTATGTGATACAAACAACAACAAGAAGAACTTTGATTGTGGCCTTTCTCCTTGTCAATTGGACTTTTTATTTTAATGCAACAAACGAAATCAAAAACAACTTGTTATCGATGTTGTCATTGTGCCATATTTTCATTCAAACGGCAACAAGAAGAGGAGGTAACGTAAAAAGGACAGTGGACGGTGGAAAGCAGTACACGGAGGGGGGGGGAGGATAGGAAATAGGGAGATGCGTTGTTGTCGTTCGTCAACATTTCGCGTGATTGACTTTTCGGGTTAAATTAATTAAGCGTGTACGTTTATATTGTTGATTGAATGCTTGCACAAAAGATTCGACCCGGTCTGTCATTTCCCCTTTCCACCAGCATCCCACCTAGGGTGGAAATATAATAAAATTGAGATTAAAGCAAAATCGAGGATATTTGTTGGGCATCAGCAAAGTCAACGTGATTTTAGACCTTCTTTATGAGAGGTCAATAAGGAAATCTCCATCACAAAAGTCTTTCGTCTTCCGAATCGGTTTAATTTCCTGTGACAATTGCATCAATTAAGTATCTAATTTAATGTTAACATATTTAAAAAATTTTCTAATAAAATTCTGACTTAAATAGCGCATAATTAACCTCAACTCTGAACTCGGAGCTCGAAACTCTGAACTTTCAACTGACTTAAAGACAAATCCTGTGTTCGAGTTGGGTTCTGACATATTTTGACTGCAGTAAAAGTTTGGCATAAAATTTACTAATTTTATAATGTGGCAGGCAGACATTTATTTCGACGCTAATTACAAACATTTAAACTTTTAATTAGTTTTCAAACAAGCAGAAACAACAACGAGAAGCAACAGAAAACAACAAAAACTACGCATGGGACTAAGGAAAATCAGTAAAATAGGAAAAATTGTGAGTTGACTGAAGTTTTGTCTTGGTGTTGTTGATTTGCGTATGCAAATGAATGATTACGATTAAATAGTATGTATGCAGAGTTAGTTATAGCTAAAATGAAAACTCGCGACCAAAACAAGCAAATAAAAGAGAAATAAAAATCAAAATAAGCATACAAATGCCATAAGCAAATCCCCAGAACTGATTGCCACTCAACGTGAAATGCTGAAAACTAAAATGGAAATTGGCCAAAATAGAAGTGGCCAAAATAAGAAGCTAACAAAATGTTACTTGACAACTGATTTCGACATAATCAAATTTTCACTTCTACTGCCAAATTATGCTCTAGCAATCTTCGCCTATACTCGTAAAGCTAATTGAAGTAATAAATTCTTTGCAATTTCTCGAGTTCTCCACTTGATTGTTCGGGATAATCTTCCAGTTCTTAGATACGAGTATCTTCAAGTACACTGAAAAAAAGACCAACTTCTAAAATCAAGAACATTCATCTTAAATATTTTGTTCTTAAAATAAGAACATTTTAAGACCAAATTAATAATACTAAGAATATTAATCTAAAAATTCGCAGTTCTTAAGAATTACAAATCTTAAATTGTTAAGAAAATATAAATATGTCATATTTAATATGAAGATAATAATTGGCACCGTGGCGCTCTGGTTAGAGTCGCAGCGACCACAATCTTAATTTTAAAACACTTTTTTTATCAGTGTAGTGACAACTGAAATATTCGCATAAGAAAGAACTTAAAGCGTACACTGCAAAGAAATAAAAGTCATCTTATAAAATCAAAAATACAATAGTCTTACAATTAGGAGTTTTTCGCTATTATTACGAATTGTTGATTCATCAAATTCGTTTATATACAATTTATCTATCGCTCTACTTTTTGTCGATTCAACAGTTTTAAATTTAATAAACTTGTTTAGTTCATATTTGGTACTTTATTTCCCTGAAAATTCTCTCCCTAATGTACTCGTTGGTTCAACTAATTTCACAGGCAGACACTTTATTCCCATTTGCATTCACCGACATACCCGACTCCATCTCTAGCTTCAGTATTCTCGTAAACCTTTCTGGCTGCCGACTAAACTAATGTGCCGCCATTAAATCGGCTTGCCCAGGACATTAGCACAGCCCAAACCGAAAGTTGAAAGGATAAAAAAGAAACGAAATTCAAATTAATGCACAAGTGATCAGGCTGAGTTTGGTATTGGAATTGGAGGCTAGGCATGTTGCTGACGATACCAAGCGAAGCGTTAAAAGCCAACCCAGAGCTCGACCTCGTTGCAGTCTACGCTCCCCGCTCCTCTGCATCTCCGTCACGCCCCTTCAAAAAAAAACCCCTCTGCTGCTGTTGCTGCAGACAAGTGTGCACTTGTACTTGTAGTTTAGCCAGCGTAAAACATATAAATAAATATGAAAACAAGCAGAATTGTGTTTGACTAAAAGTGCACAGCATCCAGATACCCCGTAGAGTAACTACGAGATACATTCAATGTATTCTTCAGTATCAATCACTATCTATGTTTTAAGTATAATTAAATTAAAAATCAAATTGCTTTGAGGAAATGCATTTTATTAGCGTCATTTCTTCAGCTTTCTAGAAAAGAACATTTATTTAAAAATTAAATTTTAAGCTGCTTATCTATTATAATGTCTGTGCTTCTGAAATTGCACAGATTTCGATATTCGGAAACATTTCCTAAGTCATAAATTGCATTTCACATTTCCTAAGTTCAAATTGCAACAAAATTATTGATTAGAGACATATTTTATATAATAAATCAATTAAAAAATGAACTTAGTTTAGTTACATAAATTTAAAATATTAGCAACTCTCTTAATAAATATGTAGATATTTGAAAGATATTTTTGTAGAACATGTCTGTGCTCAAATACTAAAATCATTGTCTGTGTAGACTTAGTAATGCCCTATTTCGACCTATTATTCTTGCAGGGTATAATGAAAATCACATAGAGCAACAAAAGCAACAACAACAAGATAGCTCCAGATATTGTCGTCGTCAGTGTGAATGTTGTTGTTGTTGTTGTTGTTGCTCTTGTTGTTGTTGTTTTTGTTGCTGTCTGAGTGAACACGAGTTGTCACTGCCGCTGCCACTGTTGCTTCCCCTGCAGCAAATGTCATGCATTTGAAATTTTAAGCACAACGCTGCGTATGATCAACGTTCTTGTTGTGGGTTGTGTGAGTGTCCCGACAACCCAACAATAAGGGGTGTAGCAAGGGGGGTTGACATAAGTAAGCATACATATATGTATACACTGAAAAAAAGATCAACTTCTACAATCAAGAACATTCATCTTAAATATTTTGTTGTTAAAATAAGAACATTTTAAGACCAAATTAATAATACTAAGATTATTAATCTAAAAATTCGCAGTTTTTAATATTAGAATTAAAAATCTTAAATTAATAAGAAAATATAAATATGACATATTTAATATGAAGATAATAATGACACCGTGACGCTCTGGTTAGAGTCGCCTCTTCAGTTTGGTAACAATTCGAGGGCTCGAAACCCGCTCTCTAGCCAAGAAAAAAACATATAATCGGAATATTTATAAAAAAAGAAAAAAAATTCTAAAAAAGTATAAAAATAAACAAAAAAAAAAATAAGTTTAAAGTTTAAAACTCCTGCCTAATTTTTTTATTTGGGTTGAGAATTTAAGACTTTTGGGTCTAAAAACAAGAGCTTATTCTTATTTGAAATGTTCTTAAAATCAATATGTGTTTTCTAAATTTAAGAATTTTATGTTCTCGACGCATTTTTTAGAACTAAATTCATTTTTTTTATCAGTGTTTTATATATCTGTTTGTATGTGAGGTGTAGGGTCTGCACATGAAATAATGACAACGACTATAAAATTTAGTTGGCTTTTTTGCGACAAACAGACGGAAACAGTGACTAACTATGACAACTGTGTTCCATTTAACGCAATCGCTGCGATTTCAATGGAAACTTGAAACTATGAAGATCAACTGAAAGGGTACTGTATTTATTTATATAATGTCAATTCGGCACTAGGAATTTTTCATATAATATTTTACGTTAAAAATATTTTTTAAATTAGTATAACTGACCAAAATAAAGTGCAATAGAAAATTAAAAATTAAAATTATTAAAACACAAATGTTTATTTAATAATATTATTTAATTATGTCAGCTCTTTTTCAATTTTCAAAGAATATGAATATGAATATTAAGTTCAATTACATTTTCTGCTGCTTTATTTGTTTAGCTTTTATTCATTTATTATTTGTTCCTATCTCTAAAAGTATAAATTAACTTTCTGTAAATAATTGACATTTAATTTTTGTCGAAATTTTTTCTTGGAATTTTTCACAAATGCAATCGCATTTAGTCAAGTGGCTTTTGACGCTGCTTTTCTGCTGCTTTTGCTGCTGTTGTTGTTGTTGTTGATGTTTTTCGAGTTTGTTGTTTTTAGCCACTGACTGACTGTCTGACTGGCTGGCTGACTGTCTTGAATTATTATTCATGAGCGCTTTAATTTATGCTACAGTTAGAATTAGTGCGCTTTGCAGTTTTCGCCATTCGCAGTTTGTCTCACATACATATGTCTCTCTCTTTCGCACCTGTTCGTCTGTGTGTGTGTGTCATGCATATGTATGGGTTGCTGTGTGTGTGTGTGTGTGTGTTTAGTTTTCGTTACGGAAGTACTTAAAATGGCATTAATACTTTTATGACTTGTGGCCTAGGCAATCTGAGGTTAGATTGCACCCACCAACATTCACATCAAATATTCATAAGTGAATATTCATATGATTACATGAGTGTGTGTGTGTGTGAATGTATTTATTGTATGCATTTGATATGAACAGCTAAGGAATTAAATAAGACAAGATTTATAAGAGACAGAAATAGAGATAGAGAGAGAGCTTGAGAGTTGTTATTATGTTAAGATTATGTTTTGGTAAATTTGCGTTTTGTAATTGAATTTGCTGTGTAACTTACAAATAGAGATGATTTTATAGTCTATACACTGATAAAAAAAAATCTTCTAAAATCAAGATTTGGTCTCAGAACTAAGAATTTTGGTTTAAAAAATGCGTCGAGAACATAAATCTCTTAAATTTAGAAAATACATCTTGATTTTAAGAACATTTCACATAAGAATAAGTTTTTAATTTAAGACCAAACAGTCTTAATTTCTCAAACCAAAAATAAAAAAATAATACTCGTGTTTTAAAACTTTAAACTTTTTTTTTTTTAAATTTATACTTTTCTTGGATTTTTTTTTTATAAATATTCCGATTATATGTTTTTCCTTGGCTAGAGCGGGTTTCGATCCCTCGACTTGCAAGCACACTGAAGCGACGACTCTAACCATAAAACCATTATTTTAATTTCGAATTTTTCGATTAATATTCTTAGTTTTATTAATTTGGTATTAAAATGGTCTTATTTTAAGAACAAAATATTTAAGATGAATGTTCTTGATTTTAGAAGTTGGTCTTTTTTTTCAGTGTACTTTAACATCTTAGGTTGTCAATTCAATACAATACAATTTAATCCGGAAGCTGAAGTTCAGCTCTTAGAAGATACACAAACAGAATACACAAAAGCTTTTCAATATTTTGAAAGAGTATCTCGTAGTCGAATTCTTTATGGTCCTGTGGCGGATAAACTCCCTTAAAAGAACCATCAATAATTGTTAATTTTATTCTCGAGCAAATTAGCGCCTCATTTGTCTGTTTGACTGAGACGAATATAATGTTCAATTATTAGTGGAACAGCAAATTATAGAAGTTAGCAACTAATTGCGTTGCTCTCTCTCTCTCTCTCTCTCTATCTTTCTCTCTTGTTTGCTCTACCTCTTTCGCACACAGGGAGAAAGCTGGCAAAGTCATTAAGCAATATAATAATAGGTAAGCGTAAATTGTCGGCTACGACTGTCAAGGACACGCCGCAATCATTACTCAACACTGGATCACACACACACACACACACACACACTTACACACACACACACTTACACACACACGTAGACAGTTCTCAGTTTTCAGTTCTCATTGCTCTCGCGCAAAAGTTAATCATACGCTGCTTAAAATTACAAATCACCGCAATCAGCAGGACATCAGGTCCAAAGGACGAAGGACTCTGCCCAAAACGCAGTCAGTTCAGGTTCTGGCTATTTGTAGAAGCAATCCTGGACTCTTATGTTGTTGTTGATGATGATGATGAGGCTGCTGCTCCTGCTGCAAGGATAATAACAGACGGCCTGCTGTGGCAGCTTGAACCTTTTTTTTTTTTATTTGCGGTCACCTCCGCACTTTTCAGGCAGTGCTCTTAAGTGTTTTAAACAGCGACCATTTAACGGTAATTATTGCAACACTGTGGCACATTTTAAGTGCTACTCCTCTCCTCTCACTTCCCTCTACGACTATTGCCAGAGTTGGCTCGAGTTGAGCACCTGATGCTGCTACTGGCCATCGTCCACCTGGTTACAGTTGGCTGCATAAATTTCCGGCGCAGCCTTTTACTTAATCCTGTCTATTTTGCAAAAGGATTATCAAGGCAACTTTTTAATTCGCGCCACCACCAGCACCACCAGTACCACCAGTCAGCCAGTGATGTCAGCAGTTTTCTGTGGTGGCCTTTTAATGGATCTCGTTCCTTGCTCCCCCCTTCTTTATACCTGCCCCATCTCTCGCTATTCACTTAATGCCCATTGAAGGCCATTTGATGCGTGGCCAAGTGAGCGTCGGACTTGGGAGATTGTTGGGCCAAGTGATAATAATTTAAAATGATGGATTTAAGTAGCCATTAAAATTGAAGTGAGCAACATTGAAAGTGTTCTCGGAATGCCACAGCAAAATGAGATGCCAAAACAATAGTGTTACAATTGGCAAAAATGAGCCGAAAAAAAGGAGATAGGTACGAGCAGAAAGATAGATAGACAGACAGAGTTGTTTACATAATCTCTTTACAAACTCAAAGTACAGTACAACAATCAGAAGTTGTATTTAAGCCTTCGCCGGAATTTTCATTAACAGAGATTATTTTATACCCTTCTCTAATTCCATTTGATGGGTTCTGGTTAAAGTGCACTCTGCACTTGAGATTCTGGTAGCTCGACCTTTTCATCGATTCCTTCAGGTCTTTTTCGGTATGGGTATATCAATTTTCTGAACACTTTTGCGACTTGATTTTCAAAATTTGGATGAGGATTTGGAAACTAATATTTTGAAATGTATGTAACAGGCAGAAGGAGGCGTGGCAGACCCCACAAAGATCAGTATTAACAGCCGAGTCGATTTATCCAAGTCCTTCTGTCTGTCCGTCTGTTTGAACGCAACGTTCTCAGTGACTATAGAGACTTCAAATTTGGTACGTAGGTTCCTAAATACCGGGCGGAGATAAAGATAGTTTCTAATTTTTGGATCAGACCACTATATCATATAGCTGCCATAGGAACGATCGGTCGAAAATCCAGTTGTAGTATGAAAAACTTTTTTGTTTTCTGAGATATCTCAACCAATCTTACAGAATATGTAATTAATTGGTCATCTACGTCAACTATATGATAGCTGCCATAGGAATGATCGGTCGAGAATCAAGTTTTAGTATGAAAAGCTTTTTTGTTTTCTAAGATATTTTAACCAATTTGAAAGAATATGCATGTTGGTTGGTCTTATACATCCTACCCAAAATTTGTCGAAAATTTAATACATCGCTCTTTCAGGGCAACAAGTCTTCGGCGTGCCGAACAGCATTCAAGTGCCTGGGCTCAGGATATCCGACAGTCGAGTACACTCGACTATAGTCGCACCGTGCCACGAGCGAAGCGACATGGGGGCCGAGCCCCCTTTTTGTTGATTCAACAGAGCAGTCTTCCAGTTCTCTAATCTCGAATTTTGACTCATGGGAGTGCATCCGAAACGTCATTCTTTGTAGGATACGAAGATGATTTATTAACCAGCAAGACTTTTTTAAATGGCAATTACTTAAAAAAATGTTGTGCATCAATAAATCTTTAATAATTATTTAAATTAAAATCAATATTTACGATATTCTCATATCATACCTTTAACCGGTATTAATCGATTGAAATTGGTAACCGTACCGAAATTATTCAAATCTAAATAACCGATTAATAACCGATAAATGAATAATGCTAAATTTCATTTTAATCAAGCAATAAATTCAAACAAGTTGTTAAGGTGAAATTATCGCTTTTTAAATTTTTGTTTACATATTAGCGTTTTTTAAAACATTTTTTTTTTTAATCTAATTTTGTAATTTTGTGAAACGAATTCATAGCGGTTTTTCAAAACCGAAACATAAAAAAATACGGTAACCGTCAAGAAACCTTTAACCAATGATTTTTCGTAATCTATAACCGAATACCGAAGTACAAACATAACCGAAAACCTAACTTAATCCATATTCGTTTCGGGTTGATAGCCTGGTTTAGTATAATTTGCGTTAATTCTTTTAACGCTTAGAAACTAGTTTAGCCGCGTTCAAAGAATATTTGCGATTACAATTGATCTGTGGCCATGGGAGATAATTTGAAATGATGGATTTAAGTAGCCGTTAAATTGATGTGGGAGGCAACAACAACAACAAAATTTGTTGGAATGCTTATGCCTGAGGCGTGACGTGGCACAACTTGCGGTCTGAAGGCATCAACAAAACGCACACAGAACTCCTGGAAATGTGAGTGTATGTGTGTGAATGTGACTGTATGTGTATGTGTGTGTACCCTTATGTGTCACAGTGTGTGTGGTTTAAATTTAATGCCCCGTTCAATCAATTTCGTTCGCCCGTCTTTTCCCATGGATTATTTTCTTTTCAATATTGTCGCTTGCATTGCCAGTGGAGAATTCGTATTGCGAATCGAGAATCGAGTACGTCATTATCCTTTCACGGTAAAGAAAACTCTGCTGCTGCCGCTTTCCATCTGATCTCATCGCCTTCTTTTTCTCTCCTGTGCCCAACTCAATTTTCGCATTTACTTATTTATTTATTTATTGTCATGGTTGTTTATTGTTTTTGCTCATGATTGGCTTCGAGTTTGACTATAGCTTTAGTTTGGATTCGACGTTGGGCTTTGGCTTTAACTTTGCATTCCCAATGCTCATTCTTGACAGAGTCTTTTAATTAAATGGGTACGAGTAGTTGCAGATTCAGTTGAGTAGGAAATTACACTTGCATATATGAAAAAAAAATATTATTTTTAAAATGCTCATATTCATTTTAAAAATTCTCACTTTGCAAAAGGAACAATTTAAAAATATTAAAATATTCTAAAAAGTGTTTTCATTAAAACAAAAACTAAAAAAAAATTATAAAGAAAATTCCAGTGCCTGTAAAATGTTTAAGGATGTCGAGCGTATAATATTTAATATTTGAGATTCGAAAAAATTAAAGATCATTTTTATCATGCATACATTATTATAATATTTGTTTCCCTGCGAAACATTTTAGAATGCCGAACGTGTAGAAGAATTGTAAAATTATATCAAAACACTACACTTTTCAAAATTTGTGGTTCATCAAAGGGTATTTTTATAGTCAAATACATTTATAAGTGTCCCAACTGTCCCTTGAAAATTCTGCTGGCTCATATTCTGCTCTTATCATCCATTTCCTCAACTCCATTATTTTTTTCTCTCTCACACTCTCTCTCTCTCTCTCTCTCGGTCTTCTTCTTATTGGATTAGGTTGCTCGTATTTTGTATAACTCGCTTCGAAATCCTTCTTATTGGCGCGTAGATTTATGGTTTTATGCTTAAATGATTGTTTGTTTTGGCTCGGCTCACGCTCGAAAGGAGGGAAAACAACGCCCATAAAAAAAAATGGTATCCAATATCAAATGCAAAAGTGATAATCAAGTTATAAATTTAAATTGAAACTCATAAATTGCGCGTGAGAGCGTGAGAGAATATTTTGTGAAGTTGTGTAGTTGCAAAGTTTTTATACCGCATTTCCATTTGTTTCGTATTTTTCGCTTTACTCGTTGAAGGGCATTTCCCAGCTACTTTCTGCTTTATCGACCTATTTACACATGTACATACATATATATATTTTCCTTTGGTATAGATATTTATTGCCGGAAATCACACATTTCCGCTTGGTTTTTTGGGCTCTGCTATCAGACGACGTGCCATTAATGAGCACCACAATTAAATTTCATTTTCGAAGTGACACAAAAGGGGTAAAAAATATATATGTATGTATACATAAATGTATACAGAATATTAAAACAGCAAATCCCTCCATTGTGTGTGGATGTGTCTCTGGACGGATGTGTGTGTGCGTGTGTGTGTGTGTTGCCTTTATTTTCCAGGCATAATATAAAACATCCTGTTGTCGGTTGACAGCCGCCTGGCAACTGTCTGTTGTAGTTGTTGTTGTAGTTGTTTTTGTTGTTATTGTCATAAATAACCCAGCAAGATGTGTAGATTCAGGTGAGTGTGTGAATTGTGTGTGACTGGCTTAAATTTGCTGCATTATTTGCGTCATTTCCGCAGCAAATCAACACAAAAATTTCAAAATTCCAAGGACACCATTCAGACAGCACACACACAACTGACAACAAAAGGCAACAAAAGGATATATACATATATAAATATATTCAAAACGATTTTCATATACATACATATATTTATATCTACGAAAGCGTGTGAATATCTTTTTTCTCCCTTAGTGTGTGTACGTTTGTGTGTGTGTTTGGGTGTAATCAGCCAATCAATTTCATATATACATTTTAACACTCGAATGCGCATCGAAAGAATGAAAATCCATTCCGCTTTAATAGCCTGAAAGCTCCAAATTATACCACACGAGAATAACAATAATAATAGATTTTAATGTAAAATAGTTTTTGGCACATTCTCAACAATATTTTAGAATTATTCATTCGTCTGCCCGTTATAATGATACTTAATAATGACTTTGCGTCTTTAGAATGTTTAATATTTAATTTATTTGAGATTTTAAATTCTTATTTCTGAGTATTTAAAATGTCCACAAAATATTTAAGCATTTATAATAACTTTGATTCTGAATAAATAAAAGTCAACATTACTTTTTTCAGAAGTGCTGAATATTCAAGGTAGGTATCGAAATATTCTGATTATTTATACAATGCATCCCCAAAAATATTAAAAGTTCATTTGTAAAAAGTAAAACTAACTTCATTTTTATTTGCACGCTTTAAGTTATTTGGAATCAAGTGTTTTATTTATGTACAAATATTATTTCGTAATATTTGTATTTGTATATTTGCTAAATTTTGAATCCTATTTCTGCTATAATCACTATAATCACTCACATTAAGACAACAGCAATCTGAAGCATTATTATGGCGAAACATTACTGCATTTTTTTTTGCTCATTTCCATGCTGAATCCCTTCCACAAACTGAACCCCGCCGAAGCGCATTACCTTCTGCTTCGATAAATAAACAAGTTGAGCTACTTAAGATTTAAGTTGCAGTTGTTCTCCTTGTTGTTGTCGGACGAGCGTCGAGTTGTAAGTGTGCACAAATTTATAGTGGGTACTTTTTACCCCATGCACCCTTGCCCCTCACTCCCGTTGCAGCAGCAGCTCTAAAGTTCCCTTCGTATTGCTACAAAATGCATATTACGTATACGCCATGTATGCGCATTTCAAGCATGAAACTCTCATGCACAATAAACAGCAGCAGCAGCAGCAGCTACGTCGACGTCGACGTCGACGCTGGCGCTGACTTCAACGCTTCTCAGCGAGTGCGTGTAATAATAAACATATAAATGTTTATGTTAAATTAAATTGAATGCAAAAAGGCGGAAATGTTAAAAAATGTTAAAATGTTATGCGCCTTGTTGGCTTTGAACACATGCTCCACTTGTTGGCGCCCCTGCCGATGTCGACAATTTAAGATGATGCTTTAAAGGTCTCCACTCTCTCTCTCTCTCTCTTTATTTAAACCCTAAACGTATCAAGGGCCACATGCCACGCCCCTTACTGGCAGATCCATTTGGCGGTTGTCAAGCAAAGTGCAGCCATAAATACGTTAACGTTCGATATGTTTCGGTACTGGGAATGCCAGCTGCAACAACTAACCAGGCTAAGTGGCTGCACTCACAAAGTTGCCACAGGCCATGGCCCATATATCCCCATTCCCTATTTTGGCATGCCACTTCATGCTGCTCATATGTGTATCCATCAACTTGTACTCCCATCCGAAGCAGTAAAATTTTGTATAAATGAAATCACTTAAGCAACTTGACGCCGATATGGCAACTCTGGCAACAGAGCCTCTCTCACTGCTTGTCTTCCCGTTCCCTCCTGCCTATCTTCTGAAGGTGGCATCTATTTTTCAGTAATATCATTTGCACTGGCGTCGACTTTAAGCAAGTTAGAGAGTCACATGCAGCAGGTTCTATAGGGTGCTCACTTGTAAAGCAAAGTCAACGTAAAGGCATATAGATACATATAAGGATTTTCGACTTGAAGATACCCTTTAGGCAGCTCAAAGATACACGAAATCTAACTCATCTGATTAAAAATATTTGTATTTAATATCAAGATTATAGTGTCTAACTTTGTTCGTAAATCATTTCTCAATCAAGACTGGCAGAATTATTATAAATATTACAAATTTGGCTAATAAAAATAATAAAATATAATATATATAAGTAGGAAATGTCGTCCAGATAAAAAACAAATACTTTTAAGAATAATAAAGTTGAAATCTCAATAAACAATAACTTATTAAAGTTTGAAAAACATACTTAAAATAATATAATTTAACATAGAAAGTTTATGTATTCCGAGAATAATTTCTCACTCTTGTCTGTCTGAAGCTTATAACCAAAAAAAATAAAAGGAAAAGAAAAAGTGAAACCATCTGGAACCGCAAGCATAATATGTCCAGAAGTCATAAAATTATCAAAACAAATTACATATTCGAAAAATAAACTCAAAATAAAACAAATAAACGACAAAAAACTTTGCCATAACAATTTGCTTTGCATAATAACAGAGGATGAAAAAGATAGCCAATTGGGGAAAAGCTGCATTTTCATTACGCTTTCCAGACACGTGCGAACATCGTAAACAAGAAAAGCGACATATCAAGAGACAGAAAGCAACCGATGTGGGGTTAGCTTGCTTTAATCGTATGCAATTATAACAAATAAAAATGAGTTCACAAAAATTTTAATATTGTATTAAACTACTGCAGTTTGCCCAATTTGCGAGCTATAAAGACCCTTAGGCGATAGACGCCATACTGAAGTGCAGAACAGCACACTAGAAGAACTGAAGTCAATCCAAAGGTCTTCAAGGCCTCACTGGGTTTCTCATAGTTCAGCATTTTATATATAAAGGTTCGTCCGAATCTGGAAAAGGAAACATTTAGAAATTACTAGATACATAAAGTATTTTTTATAATTTCTTTACGGATCCAAGCCACCGAGCAAATAGTAAACATAGGAAAATCCGGCGTAACCCAATGCCAAAATCAACGGATACAGAAAGTGTAACAGACGTGACGGATGAGCAACTAACATGTGATCCACAGTGAAGAGCAATGGAGGCATAGCATGAATCCAAATATTGTAAATACGATAGATAAGATCTCGATTCCGTTCGTCGCGATGCAGGTAGATCCAGTAAACAATGGATACGATATGCGAAAGTATTAAATTGATCCAATAACAGGCCCAGTAACACTTCACCAGGCAACTGCGGCTTACTGTGGGAAACGGAGCAAAGTAAAACGATATAAAATACTTAAGACAATCTCTTTATAAGACTACCGTCAATGATGAGATCACTTTATATTTGTATTACTTTTCGGTTTCATAAAAAAGGATGGAGTATAAAATAAATGAAGTGCGGTGTTTGAATTGTAAACGAAAGGAAATATGCTCTAAGATTTTCCTTTTATTCAAGGTATTATTTGATTGATTTTTTTTTATAACTATTTTTATTCTAGAGATACATGGATATCTTATATTCAAACCACTAGTTAAAAATACATTTGTTTGAACTATACATTCATATACTTATCTGTAGAATTCATTTGATAAGACTTGACTCTCAATTTACGTTCTTAATTTTTTTATACTTGTTTCTTTACTTTTCTTATTCATTATATAATAAATGCTATCTTTAACACTAAGATAGGATATTAATAACATAAAGCGACTCTCTGAATTGTTGTGGGACTAATTCATGCGAATTTCCTGATCTGATTGCTTGAATATTAAACTCACCCATCTTCTCTGTATCTCTATGATGTATCGAAACAAATATGGCTCCACTTATGCTGGTAACGCCGCATAATATGAAATTCCAATTCGTTAAGTATATAAAAACCATTCCTTTATTGAAATAAATTATTAAATAAGAGATTACACCTGTCCCAAAGAAGACAGCCAAACTCCAGCGATATATAAGAAAGCCGCATGATTTGAGCTCTGATTGCCACTAAGAGAGTTTGTTTATCAGAATAGAATGGAGGAGTTTTCCGTTTTAGTTACTAACTTGAGATCTAAAGAAATCTTCGGGTGCATGATGATGTAGTCCAAGGCTCTTTATTTGTAACTCTTCCCTCAGCTTCAAAGGTTCTTGTCGTAACTCAGTGGATTGGGTCATATTCTCTGTTGATCTTCCGTCATTGAAAATTTAGCGTAGTGTTTTTAGCTGAGAATGAAAAATTTTGAATATTCAGTTTACATATTTACGAGTATAAACTGAGGGTTATATCAAAGTGGGGTTTTTATATAAAACGCTTAAGTTTAACAGACTTTCCTTCATCTTTCTTTACGTCTTCAGTCTTCTTATCTGAGTTGCATAATTAACAGTTACATGTGTCTGCGCCCGAGCATGAACCTGAGCCTTATTGCGGTTCCAGCCCTGATGTGCTGTGCGGGAAATTACGACATGTGCCTGACATCATTTCCCTTTTCTCTTTCCCATTCCCCCTCCTCTATCTGCCATTTCCCCTTAACGTGACCGAGAGACGACGATCCCACGGCGACGACGACGACGACGACGACGACGTCCTTTTGAGCCAAGCAGACACTTTTAATTGAGAGACACTTGGATGAGTTGTAGCGCGCAATTAAAATGCCATTACACGTAAAAACAAGACTTAAGCTCAAGCACAGTGGGCTGAGCATTAACGAATAAGGTGTTAACTAATGAAGAAATTTGGCAATCGTTCAGCATAATTTCGAGAGAACGATTGATTATTTATCTTGGTTTTCGTTAATTAATTTTATTATTTATTTAAAACATGCACCAACCTGAAGTATTGTTAACATAATGTATTCGAAGAAAATCAAATAGTTATTGTTTACCATTTAAAAGTTTTGTATACAAAAGAGAATATACTCTTCTCCAAAAAAACGACTGCCATAAGTGTTACCAAGTTTTTTCGGGGAAAAAACAGCTGTTTCTGATATAGCTTTTAAATTTCCTTTTTTTTTGTCTATTTGGCAAATTCGTCATTGATTACCTTATTATAGTCATCAATTGGACCTATTTTAAATAGGCACTTTTGCGGTATCTACATTCTTGCTTAACTCAATTCCAATTAATAAAAGATCTTCGCACAGTGATGACACTTTGCCGCAAATTTGAGAGGTAATATAACAGATTATCGATACACACCAAATACCAAGACAGAGTTAATAAATTTGTTTCTCGATTGCAGGACTTGCTCACAGTTCTTTGTTAAAAAATTAATCGCAAGGCAGCTAAATATATATATAAAATAGCCAGATTTCGAGCAAGCAATTTTGAAATTACTTTGAAAAAAGCCAGAACTAACTAAAAGATGTCTTAATTTGCAACACTGACTTCGATATAGAGTTCTATCGTATCGATTAGCACAGATTCGATAAAATGGATCTCATAACTGAAAAAATTAAATGTCGTTTTCTGCTTATCGTTCATTTGGTTCATTCACTATTTTGATGATAAAACTTTAATTTCTTAGTAGAGTCGTTCATCGTAGTTCAATTAAAGGATTTAGTTCAGTAGTTCAATTTTTAATGAACGAACTAATCTTTCATATAGTTCAATAGTTCACTGAACGATCTAAAATGGGATTCGAATCACTGAACGATCTAAAATGGACCAAATTACCACTGAACTAAATGACCTACAATCAGGGATTTAGTTCGTTCGTTCACTTTAAGGAATAGTTCAATTGATCTTAATCCGAACGATTTGATACAACTCTATTGCTTAGTAACTATTAATTTATAAAATTAATAATAGTTATTTGAAATACATATTCGATTCAAGTAAGTAACATCTTCACACTGTGCAGCATCTGGGTAAGTTCTGCATCAAGGCTTCGGGATTTATGTGTGCATTAGCAGGCCTTGGGTTGGATGCGTTCTGTTGAAATGTCATTCCCGGGGCTTGCCTTGGACAAAGTTACCTTTCTTGCCATTTACTCTTTCTCCGCTTCTCTGGATGCTCTGATTTACTTGGTCTATATCTATTTGTGACCACCCTTGGTGACAGCTAGACTGTCCTGACTAAACTTTTTTGCATACATTTTGTTTGCCTGTCGATTTTTATACGTTGCAGAAATCCGCAGTTCTATCAAAATCACATGTAACAGCCTCACCTGCGGACTTTGAAAATGCAAATTTCGAATAAAAAGTTCACCCTGCCAACTCGTTTTATTCTCTATCTGTCTTCTATCTTTCCAAACATCCTTCATTTCCTTTTGCTTGTGTTCCATTTTCGTGTGTTAGTTTATTTCTGTGGCATTCCAATTGATTTGCTGATTTGCGCATCAATCAAAGAAAATTTGTGCTCCAAGTTTGCTTTCATGTGGGTCGATATGCGGGCTTTCATTCGTTGTTCTGGCAATATATTCAATAGGTATGTTGGTTTCCAATAGGGACTGCGATTGATGTACATTTGTGGCTTAACATTTCGTTTTTTGTTTATCCTGATTGCAAAAAAAGAAATATCAAAGCTCTGTCAATTATGTGGACTCAGTTGATACTGCGAAGTCAAGTAAAAGTCAATTATCCCGCACGGAATTGATTTAGATTAGCCAGGGCTGCAAACTTGATTCACAGATTGATTTTTGAAATCTCTTTAATAATAACGATTACATTATTATTGTTCAAATTACAATCTTGTTTCTGATTATATATGTACGCAATAAATTAAAATTTATTTCTTTTATTTGTACAATTTTAATGGAAATTCAATTTTAATGGATATTATTTGGTTTTTGAAATGATTGCCAAAAGAAAGAGTTGATTATTTTGATAATAATCATTTTTCTAGCACAGTTTCACAGTTTAATAACCAGTTGAACTCTAGGATAATTGTGAGTTTTCCTAACAAATAGACACGCAGGTAATGAAGCAAATCGTCGATAGTCAGTAAAATACGACCTAATTCTTACTAATTCTTATTCGAATTCTTTACTAATAAAGTCAGTTGCTTGTTTTCTTCTTAAAACTCGTCATAATATTTACTGTGCTTCTTTTGGTTAATTAAATTTGTGCAGTGCCAGATCTGCACATCGCATAAACCCCAATTTCATTGGCCTAACACTGACAATGGCAGCCAATAATGATTTGTAATCTGTGCCAGTTACTATACACAGGACATAGGACCGAGGACCGAGGACTGAGGACAGAGGACATAGAACCAAGGACCGACCTAGGACATCGTCCATTGGAATTGGCAAATGGTGGCCTGGCATGCCGCCCACGAGCTAGGCACAAAATTTAATTTCGAAAGACCCGGCGCATTGGCATGCAGGTCGCAAACGTCATCATCATCAACATCATTGTCAGTTCGCTGGCAGTTTGCCATCAAGTTGGCGGATTGGAGGCTTTAAAGTGCGTGTCGTGGAGTCAAGTCAAGGGTTAAGTGGGCGGAATGTGAGAGAGGAGGAGAGAGGTGACCTGTCATTTTGCCTTATCGCCATTTACCAAGCACTTCCTTTAACATACTTATGTAGTACGAGCATAGTACACTTTAAGGCGGCCCGTTATCCTATGGCAAGGTAACAATTTCTTACCCCAGTGCACCACCGTTAGCTTCGTGTCTCTCACGTGTCATTATCTTAATTTAAGGCAACCAACAACCACCGCACCAACTGTCAAGGGGAGGCGTCTCTTCAATATAGAGCTTCTTTCAACTCTCCTATACATACATATATCTCTTACTTGAATACACAATTATGTGGTTCACAGTATGAGTGTGTTCTTCTGTGTGTGTGTGTGTGTGTGTTTGCAAGTGTATACGGTGGGTGGTAAAAATTAAATTTCTCATGCTAAGACACAACGATATCGTTGCACATCATTATACAGTCAGGCACGGTCCGCAGCTCGTTACTATGCGTGGCTATATCGCGACTTCAGATTCGTCTCGACTACCCTATACCCAACGAGAGGGTATGTCGACTTTCTTATAGTGTCAGTGCATCTAACTTCTTTACTGGGAACTTAATTTAAACTTCTAACTCTATGGAACATGATGTTCAGTCATAGCAAAAGTAATAGAAATTGTCTTTCAGATATTTTTCAAATATAAATTAATTTTATACTTATTGCATTTTCTAAAGATCTTTTTATTTTTCAATGAAATTATTGTTTTGAAGAGTATATCACAGTCGGCATATCCGTGAGTTCATTTAATGCTCTTGTTTTTACTCTGTTATTAGACTCCTGGGAATTCTCGCTTGCAATTTGCAATCTCTCCTTGAGCGTGTGCTATGACAGTTTTTCTATAAGTATATTTATCAAATGAAAACATAAATACATGAGAGCATATCATCTAGATTCTAGTATGTTTGTCTTTATATCGTCCTAGTGGGTGTGCTTGGTGTGATGTGTGTGATGGCCTAATGAGGCCTGTGGTGCCTTGTCATATGATTCCACTCACTACAAAGCATATCAACATTTTATTGCACATGAATTTCAAATTTGCAACTTGCACAGTTTATACATATACTATTGTATATATACATACATGTCACACTTGATATGCCCAATATATACACATACATATAGATGTATTTGTATAAACAAGTTTGTCCTGATGCGTTTTCATTCGTTGTGAGGCGCTTGTCAACATTTGCTGGTAAAATGAGCAAATGAATGCAATTTGAATATATATATTTATACATTTTTTTTGACATAACGCGAAAATCTAGAATTATAATAAAAGTAAATAATGCAAAATGTTGCGTCTGTGAAAGTTTTATAATCCTACAAGAGAGTTATTGTTGCAAACCGAAAAAATAAGAATCAACAATTTTTGTCCACAGGGGAGCAATGTTTCGAAATCTCGAGAATATCCCTTCAAATATTCAAAAATAGTTTGGAGTTGAGCAGAATATGATAAAAAAACTTGATTTAAATACAGTTTGTGGTATTTTCAGCTTTTAAATTAAGCTTTTCACGTGTCGAAATATAAATAAAACTTTTCGACACAGATTTTCTTTAAATGCCTCGAATAAGTGCAAACAATTGTGAATGCATATTGAAAATGTGCATTAATGAGGGCGGGCAACGTTGGCTCACACACTCACACACACACTCACACACACACTCACACACACACTCACACACACACTCACACACACTCACACACAGACACTCACTCACACAGACTGGGACAATCAATTATGCAATGCGAAAAGTCAAGTCGTGTCCACGGACATGGAATACAGAAGCAGAACGAAAAATCGAAAGGCATTTGCGTCAATTTCTCAATGAGAATCTAAAGGGGATGGCGGCAAACCAGTTAAGAGAATGAGGAGAGGAGAGACAACCTGCAATGCGCCATAAGCTGACTACAGAACCCCCCAACCTCCTACTCCAATAATCTACTCTAGGAGAGGCTCTTCTGACTTGGAAAGTCAGGACAACAACAGGCTGGCAAGCAACAACTTTTTTTATTGACAAAAAGAAGAACTGTCGACTGACGATTTTCATTGAATATTTGTGTCCGTATTGCCACGATGAGAGTGTTTCAGTGTATGTGTGTGTGTGTGTTTTACCAGTATCCTGAGCATGTCAGAAGTTTGGGCCAAAGGCTACAAAACAGTTTACACAGCAACAACAAAAGCCGCCTGCAGGGTCGCCTCACAAAATTTTGCTGACCTCAATATTTGTTCAACTTTTCAGCAACAATTTCGTTATGCGATTTGCCTTCTTTAACCGCCCCCTCACCTACGTCTCGACACTATACTCAATCGACTTCGCTCCTCCCTTGCCAACTGTCTGCCTGACTGGGCTGTCATAAATGCCTGCACTTTGGCAGTTGTTGTGCAGCGAAAGTGTTTCTGGTTTGTGCAAGTGGCTGAAGTTGCTCAGTTTTGTTGGTTTATTGGTTTGATTTGATGCCAAACTTTTGCATTGCCTCTGCTTCGAATTCGACTCCTCTTTCTCCAACAGGAGCAATCTCAGTTCTCGCCTCGAACAGTCAATTTCATGCATCAAACTACAATCCAAAGGTTGAGCTGCAGGTTATGGATAGGTCAGGTTAGCATGGTCCAATTTACAACCATATATGTGATAACCATCATACTCACAAACATGCGTGCCGTGAATCGGAACATCAGCAGCAACTGCACCACAGGCCCCAGAAAGAAGATTGGCAGCAGTTGCAAACTTAGCGAGAAACCGCTTAGAATCCACCATTGCCACATCGAGTACACAAAGCAGACGCACATCGCCAGGTTAGACATAATCACCAGACTGCTGACATAGACCAGCTTACAGCGCTAAAAGTATAACAGGAGTTCTATCTCAATCACAATTGATTGATGAACTCGGAAGCTGTCAATTTTAAGGTATTTTGATTAGACCTAATCTGGATGCTGACGTAGACTAGCCTACAACGTTAAGGCTATAACACGAGATCTACAATCTGCCTCAATCACAATTGATTGATTAACTAGGGAATCTGTTAATCTGCAGGTAATTTGATTAGACCTAATCTTGATGCTGACATAGACCAGCTTACAACGCTAAAAGTATAACAGGAGTTCTACAATAAATTTCAATCACACTTGATTGATGATCTGGGGAATCTGTCAATTTTAAGGTATTTTGACTAGACCTATCTGGATGCTGACATAGACCAGCTTACAACGTTAAGGCTATAACTGCAGATCTATAATCTATATCAATCACAATTGATTGGTGTTATCGTTAAGACTATAACAGGTGTTCTATAATTGAACTCAATCACAATTGATTGACAAGAGAAGCTGTAAATTTTAAGGCAAAAATATAACACAAATTTTTCATTCCGTCTTAATCACAAATGATTGATGAGTTAGGAAATCTCTCAATCTGAAAGCAATTTGATTAGAAGTTATCTGGATACTGACATAGACCATCCTACAGCGTTAACAAAAATTGGGAATTCTACATTCCCCCTAGTGAAACTGTCAATCTAAAGGCAATATATCTAATCTAGATGCTGACGTATATAAGCTTTCATCGCTAAAAGTATAGTAGAGGCTTAACAATCCATCTCAATCATACTTGATTGACGAGCTACAGAATCTGTAATTAAAAATTTAACTTGATTGGATAATATTATTAGCATGCTACCTATGATCAGCTTACGTAGCTAAAAATATATATTGATTGATCTGTCAATTATATTTTAATTTGATGAACTTAATTTGACTACCTTAATAAAAAACTTCATAAAAAACTCAAATGCTGTCTAGCGATGAAAATTAAAATATAAAATTAAAAAATTCCATTGGAATTGAAATTGATATTCAGTTTATGAATATATTGAATGAGTCTACATAATAACTATTTAGATTAGTAAAAAATAAGGGCTTAAACGCAAGAAATTGTCACTCACCGGCACAATTAGAGCTAAAATGAAGGGCAGCAGTAGGGCTAAGTGATGTCTGAAAAGTGTTTCAAAGAAAGTCCACATTTTTGACTTCAATACTATGTGAACTTCCTCATAAGCCTGAAGCTCAGCAGGCGTCTCGTATACCAATGGAACATAATAAAAGGTATTTACCGGACCCGAATTGTTAATGGAAGCTGTGTTAGAAGATAAACCGTGAAAACAAGCGATACTCACAAAAATTAAAAAAGAAACTCACTTTGAGCCATATGCTTGAAACGATTTATGATATGGTACAGGAGAAAGTTATGAATGACAAGGAAAATGGCTTCCCGCTTAAAGGGATTGATGGATCGCTGCTTAGAGACATCAAATTGACCTTAACATAATACTATTGCCAATTTGCGATTACTTACGATATACATAAAAAGCTGATATATTAGTACAATTATAGTTACTAAGCCACCATTCACATCGGCCATAATGTTTAACGAACTGTATGTAATTTTGATGATTTCACTAATAATTTTGTTGAATGTAAAAGCAATGATAACAAAATATTAAACATTTTCATCACGACATTGCAAAACACACTTAATTAAGTGTTTTAATAAAGAACACCTGGCCGCAGGTCTTTCTTTGAGTGCTTACAACTTTCAATTATCAGTTAGTTGCATTCGGTCAAGAATTACGATTAATTTAATTAAATTTGGCAACATGAGTAAATAATTGAAAATACGAGTGTTGCATCTCAGCATTTAAGTGTCTTTCCTAATTGTCTGACCGAAAACAATAGCTTCGATAAGAATGAACAATTTTGCAATAATAAACAACAATAGAATTTAAGATAATTTATGTGAACTTGAATAGCAGCTGCCCCTTGTTTGAGCCTCTTTCACTTTAATCAACTGTATGCAGAATGCTCTCAAGTCATTTTCAATAAATACTTATTTATTTGAATACAATAATCTACCAAAAAAACTTCTTTTCAAAGTAAATATCTAGTGGCTATTTCCCGCTAAACTAGCTATTTCCCACAAAAGTCATAGAACAAAAATTTCTAGATTTATAATAAGAAACAATTCATCATCATATATTAAAGCTTTTTTTAGCGTTTGATTCAAACAGACACACTGAAATTTCATCTCATATTTAGAAGGCTATTAAAAAGTAGCAATTAATAAATCTTTTGAACCAATTAATTTAATTTAAAATTACAAAGTTTAACCAAATGGCTCCAAGGGCCCCATTAGCTACAATCATTTAAATTTTTTTCCCTCCGTTGTCCCCCAGTGTCACCAAATGCTTCCCCACATTGTCACCAAATCTGGGTGCTCTAGCTCTTATGCATAGTCTCTGAGAAACAACTGTTAAAAACAAAGCGGAATTCAAATTGTATGTATATTCATTGCTTATACATTATTTAATTTAAATTATTTATAAATAAAATTGTTTTTTTTTAGTTTCTTGCTTTTAGAACTAAATTTAAGCGAGCTCCCAAAAATAACAAATTTATCTTCAGATATAGTAAAGGCTCGTTCAATTTATTTATTTTGAAAATTCAATAATATATTTAAGTATTTGAATTTGTCCCATATTTTCTACTGCTTATTTTTTGACATTTCTTTCGCATTTTCATACTAAGCTGTAGATAATTTCTTATAACTTAAATTTAGCATGAAACTTTAAAAAAAATTGTATTCCGCACTTCTGAAAAGGGTAGGTTATAAGAACAATTTGATTGGAAATTTAATGTGTTTACTTAATCTTGATGTAATTTTAACTACTTTATCTTAAAGTCATTATTATTTGAAAGATTTTCTTCATTAGAACATTTTTTTTTTTGCAAAATATACGATTCGTTCCTATAATTTGATCCTTTGAGTCCCAATCCAGTTTAATAAGATTGCTTGATGCTTATTATAATTAATACTGTTCGTCGTTCAATTGAAGTGAGAAGAAAATTGAAATATTTTACTAAACTGTCTAAAATCTTTATTTCGAATAAATTGATGTGATGTTAATACAATTCAATTTAATGCTTTGTTATTGACCAATTGTGTAGTTATGGTAAATAACTTAATTATTATGATTACAATTACATACTTATAATAAATACGAGAGATGCTCTTGTTAAATCACTTTGTGTACTTTAATAACTTTGAAGTATATACATAAATATACATCTATATGTACATATGTATGTAAACTAGCAACTGCAACTGCAATGACAACGTTCATAAAGCTCATTTTGGTGATATCGTTATAAATAATGACTGCGATTAATTATGATGTAATCCTGACTCTGCTTGTTGGTCGATTTTCTTTTTTAATTTTTGTTCTTTTTTGGTATAAATGTTGCAAATTTAATTAAACATTAATCATAGCACCAAGCAAAGGCAGCCGAGTGCATTAAATTGACGAAGAGCGCATTAATTAACGACGCGTTGGCTGTCCTGGTAACTGGGCCGTAAAGGATTTGCGTTATTAATTGAACGATTTCCCTGGCCATGTTCTTCTTACAAAGAACGTTCGTAATACCCATAATACCCATAATACCCATTCTCTATTGATGTCAGCGAATGCAACCATCCATTCATTTGTACATTTGAGTATTTTTAGGTATTTTCAACCGTGCCAACTTTTTGGCACGACTGTCACGTACGATACGGATCCGGATTTGGATTTGGATCCCGGTTACGCATCCCGAACGAGCGCACATTTCATCAAAAGAAATTGAACTTGAATTGATTTTGCACACATACTATCCACATATATCCGTATGTATGTGTGTGTATCCATTGGTCACAAATACCTTGTCCTAATGTCTGTCATTTGGTTGGCCGAAATTCACAAAGGGGCGGTAATTTTGGGGCGTTAAAACAAAGCGCCAACTCGATGGCAATTTTAGCCATCAATTCCAATTTCTTCTTTTATGTCTTCTTTTTTCTCCTTCGTGATCCACGTTTTCTTGGCTAAGTGAATTTTGTATTTGCAATAACATTTAACCACCATTGATTTTATTTCGATAAATTTTTTAAGTACTTAATAGATTTTATAAATTATTTATGTATAACTATAATGTAAACGAAAAAGTTTTAGTCCATTAGTTTTCAGATGCCATATGAACAGGTCAAAATATACTTACATTTCTTATATGCTCTGCTTAAAAAGAGTTTAACGTCAGATAAGTTTATGATATGGTGTGCATTATTTTTATATCTTTCATGTTAGATTTTCAAATAATTTGTAAATAAATAAATACAACACAATATTTATAATCACTGAGGACGGCAGTCCGCGCTAGTGACGAAAGCAGCATGAACTGTGCAAAAGGCGACTAGCAATATTGCAATATACGCGAAGGATGGAAAATTTTCTACGACTGTCTGATCAGGTCGAGTCATATACCGATCGAAAGGATAGTCTTAAAAAAAAGTCTTTCATTTCTGTATACCTAAAAATAAATTTTATGCACAGTGCCGAATGCCAAACTTATTTTTTTTATTTTAGAGTAATTCATATATTGAATGTAATAAATTTCATCACAAAATTGGATATTCGAAATTTTGGGTCACGGAATTGGTTTCGTCACTAGACTTTTACTTTGTAACGAAGTTTTTTTTTTAAAATGTTGAAATATTGCTATAAATTGCTGTTGCCGTGATTTCATTAAAATAAAATTGAGCAAAATCAAACAATGCATAGACTACAATTAATATTTTCAAGATATTCCATTTCAAGATATCATCTCTGTTCCCCTGAAGGAAGAATCGGCAGGTAAACTATATTGAGAATATATTGAGAACAAAAAGTTCAATTTAATAAAAGTTGTTTTTTTTTTAGAGATTTTATGATTACTGGAACTAAGAACGTCATCTGATTGCAGCTTAATACAAATAAGTTGTTCACGACTAACTTGACACTGATGAAACTTCATTAAACCTATTAATTTACGATTTTTACAGTTCATACAAATTCTTGTTAAGCTGATCAAATATTTCATTTGACTAATCTCGACAGCAGCAACAAGTTTTAACAAAAAAATATAAATAAGAGAGAAAGACACAAATAGAATTTAGTCGACGAGATTGTTTCAATTCCGAGTAGAGGAAAATGCAGGGCCACAGACTCATTTACACTTTTTCGGCTAAAACTGTCAGAACCTAAGTAATTTATGCATACAACGGCATTTAAATGCGCTCAACGTGAGAAGGGAAGGAGTAAGAGAAATTGTCTAGGGGTTGAAGGCGCGGAGAGGTCGAAGGGTCGACATTGTCAGTCAGTCAGTCGGTCGGTCGGTCGGTCAAAATACTGACAGCAATGCGCTTAATTTGGGTTTACTTTCATTTTTCACAGCAGCAAAGTGTCCCTTTCATAAAGGCAGACAGGAATAAGAAGAGACTGAGAGTGAGAGAGAGGAAATACCTAGAGAAAAGCGAACGGGAAATGAACATAATGGGTGCCAAAAGCCAAAGAGACACGAGACATTTTATGCGACTTTGGGGAATTGTTTAGAAAATTGACAAATTATGGTCGTAAGTGGCACGATTAGTTTTTCTGGTCAAATGTCCCAAGGTTGTCGCCTTTTCGCTTTGAGGGACGCCCCTCTTGCAAAACCAACGAGACACCCAACCACTATACTATACTATATGTAAGTATTTATAAATTTGAGTCTGCACCAATGCTGTTTCCAGTTCGTCGCGTATTATTAATAATTCAAATTCACCATCTCACAGCAGGCTCAAACACGCAATAGCTCGCAATACGTGAACTGCCCCGCCCTTCATCCGCCCCCATTCACGCACGTTCCCCGTCCCGCACCACGCTCTCTGACTCGTTCCCGTTTGCCATACAGCTCATTATATATTCATGCAAGTTAAGTGCGAAAGCTCATATGGAGGAATAATAAATTGAATTTAGTCCACGAACCTGCACAATTGCATAAGTAGTTACATGTGCTGCCTGCCGTCGTGCCGTGAGATTCTTAGATACAATTGTATCTAAACGATAGTTACGTATCTTTGATGGTTCGTCGCCTCATTAAACTGCAACTTGAATTGGAACAAATATGATTTGCTGATAATTTTAATCCGTTTGGAAATAAACCCTTTTCGATCCTCTTGTGAATTCATAATTTGTTTATCTGTAAGATTCAATTCAATAAATTCACTTATATTTTAATGTTTTAAAGAATGATTATCTCCTTAAATGTATACAACATTTCATTCCAATCTGCTAAGCAAATTAACAAATGTTCAACTATTGATATTTATATAAAAACGTGCAGTGATTTTTATAAAATTTATTTAATTGGCTGTTCGAATTTAACATATAATTTTGAGATAGTTTCAAAGTGTAAAAGTCGAAAAAAAATTGAAGGAGAATTTACACGATACACATTTAATGCCGTTGCGCAGAGTTGCCACAAACAAGAACTTATGGCATCGTAGTGCAAACCCGGCGCCTCTTATGACGACAACTCGTGGTCACCTTGCATGCCTGAGAACAGATAATATTAAGACCTTTTATTGTTAATTCTGCGATCATAATACCTGGCGACGATATCGATCCTTCTTGCATTCGGAAAGACGGCACCAGGCACGAGCTGCCTTCATCACCAGATCCTTGGGCTTCAGGCCGCAATGTTTACGTCGATAGACGCGTAGAAAATTCAGATATCCATTGTTTGTAATGGGCCCTGGATTTTGGCATTTGACTTTAGCGCAGCGAGATCGACGCTTTGGTTTGCACCGTGGCTTGGGACAATTCTTGCGCCTTGGAGCGCATCTTGGTTTAGGTGCACATCTTGGCTTTTGGGCACATCTTGGCTTTGGGGCACATCTTGGCTTCTTGCGCATAGAACAACGTGGCTTTTTGGAACAAGCATTGCGGCCCTGTCTCATACCGCATTCGTCGATTTCATCCCTGTGAACCTTTACGGGCTTGCTCACCGTTTGATATTTATTCTTCTGGGTGATAGACATCCTATTCCACTCTTTTCCGCCCTTTAACATGCTTTGAACATCATAACCATAACGGGCGCCATATTGTCCTATAAAATTGGTGAAGCCATTGTTTGTACGAGGTCCTTTTAGCATGCTCCTCTGGGGTTGTAACGTATTGCAAGCCTTCATTATGTCCTTCAAAGAAATAAAGAGAATGTAGAACATCGGATGGTATATCGACATCTTTTAAAAAGAATATCAAAAATATAGAATATCATAATATTATGATATTGTGAAATATTGACAAATATGAAGAGGAATTGAATACGTTAAATATAGAATGTCATACCCTATATAAAGAATATCCTAGAACTTAAAGAAGGTTCAGCTAAAGAAAATTATTCTATGATTAAAAAAATATGGTATATTGTCGCTTAAATGTAATAATAATATATAATATAATATATTATATAAATTATAAATGGAAAGATGCATACATGGGATACGCAGGAAAATTAAATGAGGGGAAAATATAGTTTAAATTAAGGTATCAGAAAAATGTTTACCAATTAGAATACTAAGGGAAATAACACGATAGAAGAATGTAGAATATCATATGTCAGGAAGTAAGAATATGACGAAAAATTAACAAATATAGGTTGTACATATCGTCCACCTCTCCAAGAACGAATATTACGACAAATGAGGGCTGAATATAGAATTGTATATCTACATCTTCATGTTACTTACATACTAGCTCCCCATTATTTAGGGCAGATTTCTACTGCACAACTTTGGTTGCAGAGCTGTGTGACTAAGATGATGATTAAGACGAGGAATTACTTGGCAAGTGAGCAGGTTGTGGCTGCTGTAACTGTAAACTAGGGGAACTATGGACAACTGTGTGGAGTTTCAGTGTCGCTTCGGGCAACCAAAACCCATAATTAATATCACTTTACAGTTGCAAGAGTAGATTTTGAAGCAAACAGCTTTACGAACTGTTTATTTAATTGTTTTGGCCAGCCGTTCTGGCTTAAGACCACCTATGGGCCATGTTCACATTTGTACAAGGGATGGGGATATTCCACTTGTTCTTCTCTGGCTCCATCTAGTTCATGTTCATTCGTGGCATTTAATCAATACTTAATATTACAGATAATAAAATTTATGTTTTGGCGAGACAAATATTAATTTTAAAACTATAGTTCCGATGAACAGATCTTCAATTGTATGCAGAAAGAATTCAAAAATTTATAGATAGCTTTTCCATTATGAACTAGTTCATGCTTGTATAGGAATATTCTGAGTAGCCTGAAACTAGTTCTGATAAGATAATTTACTTAATAAAAGAGAACTCTTGTTCTGTTTTGCATACATGTTTTGGTATTTAATTAATATTACCGAGTATATAGACCGTAATTAACTAAATAAACAATAATTTATCTAAGCCTCTGTTTATACTAGATGCAAAATGCATTTGCAAAATTATGAATTCTTGTGGCCAGGCTTAAATCTTGATTTATGCCCAGCTGTGCCCACCTCGTTTTGTACCCAGTTTCTGTGAATTGTGGACTTTGGACCATTATACGGCCCATTTGCGAATGTCTCTGACTTTGCATGCAAAGTTGAAATCTATCCTTTGCCCCCCCCAAGGAAGAAGACCAATTATATAGAATAGGTATAAATAGTATTATAGTCTGTCTACGACTGGCAGGGGATTTGTTGCTCCATTTGATGGGGAGCTGCTGACGAAAAGACAACCGAAAAGCAACCGCCCATAGTGAGGTGAATGAAGTGGAGACTTGACGGTACTCAAAACTGTGTGTGCAGCAGACAGCACACTGTGAATTAAACAGTGAGGCAGGACAGCAAGTAAAAATCACTAGAAGAAATGGCAACAGTCGCAAAAGAGCCTTTAATTACACAGAGTGAACAAATTAAGTATTTCGTTCTCAAAAGCCCACATTTCAAACTTGATTTCTCACTAAGATTGAAATTCGATCTTATTTCAAGTACGACCATTTAAGTACGAAATTTAAGTATTTTAAGCGGGGATTAAAACCGAAACGAATATCGGTTTCAGTTACGGTTTCGGTTATGCTCGAATTAAGGTTTTCGGTTATCAGTTATGCAAATTCTTGGAGTATCGGTTTCGTAACGGTTATCGGTTTTATAAGTGTCGGTTTAAAAATACCGGTATGGTTTCGGTTCACAAAATAAATAAAAATTAGTGTTTTCGGTTGACCAAAATAAGAAGCGTTATTCATGGTTCTACACGTAAGAAGACTTGATGTTCTTATTAGCCTGGAAAATAATGTTATCTGGTGACTGGAATGATCCAGTGTAATGTTGATTTTACTGTTTTAGAAATTATATAATAAACAAAATAAATAAATAAATACAAATTGTTTTAAAGGGATTAGTTATATTTAACTTTAAAGCAGGGATAAAAACCGAAACAAAATTTAAATGCAGAACGAATTTAGAGGTAAAATCATCAAATCAAATTTACATTGCGCATGGAAATTGGTTGAATTTAGACAAAGTTATGGCAGTTCAAAGTTGCTCAGTAGCTGCGATGGCCAGACCCGAAATTAACCCTTATAAATAAATGGGTTACTAAACGGTTATTTCGGTTTAAAGAGTTTCGGTACAGCGGAAAAATTTTTCGGTTACGTTTTCAGTTACGGTTGCAAACTTCAATCGGTTTTTACCGGTTAAAGGTTTCGGTTAAGGTTTTAATCTCTGATTTTTAGTATTTTCAAACTTCAATTAACGTTCTTGATTTGAGTACAAATGAACTTGATCCAAGTTCTCTTAATTCTGTGAGTACGTAATCATGTTAAAATATAAACATGATACTTGAACTATTTGGGAATTCGCAGCAAGCAAACTCTAAAATGATATAAGAAATAAAATACTAGATTTACTCATTTCTAGAAATTTTGGAGTTACTCGATTCAAGATTTTTTTGTTCTTATATCGAGACTGTTAGCACTTGGTCATAGAATTTCAATGCTCATTTTAAGTAATTCGTAGTTATATCACGTATTATTTTTAAGTATCGAAAATACTTCATTCGAGTTCATGCATACTTATATTTAGTACGGCTTTTTTATGTGTAAAAAACAGTCCACAAATAACCTTATATGTCTCACAAGTAAAATAAGCTGAAGCCAACAAAACTAATATGTACACTTTGCCTACAAATGAAGCTCACGAATTAGATGCGTTTCCACAAACAGGGATATGAAAGATCAGATTTTTACAATTTAAAACCTAATTTTACTAATTTTTGCCCACTATGCAGCTCTTTTCGAGTCGCATAATCAAAAGTGCTTTGTAATAAAGTCACTTGCGATAGAATCACGTGCCTTGTAAATGCCGGCGGGAAAAAATGTGGCAGCTCTTTGGGCGTTGATGCTTTTGATTAAGAAATTGACAGCCAAGGATGAGAAGTGTTGCAGGGGAAGCGAAGAACTTGACGATGAGAAAGGTAAGTGCAGAGGGCGTCGAGTGATTATCATTAGCCGCCAGAATAGTTGCCATTTAGCACGCACAACGAGCAACATCAGCAACTAGCAACGAGCAGCTGCAACAATGTTTGAGTAATTGTTTGCTGTTGCTGCAACATCAGCAACATCAGCAGCAGCAGCAGCAGCAGCAACAACAGCAGCAGCAGCACTGCAGTCGTAGATGCAACAAATTTGCATACATTGGAAGCCACCCCCGATACTTGCCGCACTGTCAACTGTAACTGCCGGGTGACTGGGTGGTTGCACGTAACAACAACTGCTGCTGCAGTAATTGCAACAAACAATTAGCGTCAGTTGGATTTATGTTTACGAGCCTCGACTGCCACGGCATTATCCTGGCAGTTGGTGCGTGAGAGCATCGGAAAACTTGAACTTGAGGCTCAATAAGTATTTATTAGTGCCTTTTTTCTTTAAAATTCATTAAAGTGGTCGTGGTTCTTCCATTGAGCTTAAAATTCTCTCTATGTATAATCGACAATTGGTAATTCATATCAGACATCGAAATAAAATCGAAATTTTTATCGAAATTATAAAAGATACTCCCCAAAATGTACGCATTGAATTATTACAGGACCTTTTCCTCATTAGACAAGTGAGAGGAAGAAAAATTACAGATTCACACTTACCTTTTCTAGTAAAACTGAATCCACAATAATTTAAAATTATAAAAATAAAAAATTATAAAAAATATTGAGTATAAATAAAATGCGTTATTTCAGGCACAAGCTTCAGATGTATACTAAACTATATTACAGTTGAGTAACTAACGTTAACATAAATAGAAAAGTTCCGCTTACTAAGATTTCAAAAATTATATCATTCGAAAAGGTGAACAATTTGAAAAAAAAAATTGTTTCTTAAAAATTCGTTTTGAAGTTTAATAACACAAAAAACTCTGAAGCCCTCTTATGACTATTGATTTGGAAAATAACCGAACGAAGTTTCAATACTTCTGCGATTCAGAGAATTAATTTTCCGTAAATATTTTCGGAGACACAAAAATTGGTGCCATAAATGTACGAGTATTGCAAATTTTAACAAAATTATATTTTGAATATTTTATACATATAGGTGTAAATCTTTATATACATACAAACAATTAATATAATTAATATTATATATATTTTAAACATTTTGATAAAATTTATAAATTAATTCAATTCCATAAATTAAAGTTTGATCAAAGCTCTCAACAAATATTATAAAAATATAGCTTGACCGGACGATATTTAAATTTCTTGGTTTCTTCATGTAATAAGTAGCTTGCTGTTTTTATATACACACTATATGCATGTTGTTCCCAATTGACTTTTGTCATTTGGGGGTTTCATCAGCATAACTCCCGAGTTAACTTTAAATTTACCATTAAGCAGATGACTCTACACTTTGCAAATAAAATCGTATGCTTTAGACCCCAGAGATAAAATAGGAAGTGTATCAACCTTTAATAAAGGGTAGACGTCAGCTTTCAGCGACTGCTCAGATTTAATAAACTATGCGATTAATAAATGCAAAATAAAAGCTGAAAATCTCAATTCACTTATGTCCATGAGAAATGGTTCCAGCCAATACAAAACAACAATGATATACATATACAAAATGTGTTTTAATATTCGAAATTTTGAAATTACAGAGTTAACTCATCAGAATAGTTTTGCGGTACAAGTAGGAATAGAACATCGATTGATTAAGTTTGGGTTTTTGTTGACTGTACACATAATCCTCAAATTATAATCTAATTGCAGACACGACGCCGCTTGTGACGGCAACTCGTGGTCACCTTGCATGCCTGAAAAGGTAAAATATTAGAAATTGGGTATTGGGGAACTTTCAGGATCCTTACTTGACGCATCTTGGCTTCTTGCGCATGGAACAACGTGGCTTAGGAGGTGGACAACATGACTTTGGTCGCGATCGGCGCTTCTTAGGACAGCACGAATCAGACTCGTTTGAATTAGGTTCCGGCTGAGGTTGAAGTTGAGGTTGTATTCGAGGTTCTGCATCGACATTATCCATTAGTTGATATTTTCTTCTCTTTGCATTAGACAGTTTATTCCAAGCTTTTCTGGCTTTAATAGATACATCCATGACGTCCACCCCAAAATGTATTTTCGCATATGATTGAGTAAATCTAACATAAGGGTAGCTCGCAATACTTCTGTAAGATGTCCGCTCAGCAATCATATCTGGAAAAGTAAGCAAGATAGGAAAATGCGTTTCTTAAAAGATGAAAGAGACTTGATGTAGCCCTGAAGCAAAGTCGTGCTTCCTTTTCTGTTGATTTATGTATGTAGTCGCGAAGTGTAACACGGCCTAGGTCAAAATGGCAGCCGCAATTTCCATTGCCTATGTAATGAATGTTGTAACGCCATGCAAATGACGTCATTACATGTGGGGCGTGTATCGCTTCTAGACTAGTCAAGGCGTCGGAAGATATGGCACTTTGAGCGTCCCAATATTTGCTTTACAAATTCACTTACCTTAAATTATAAAATATTCGCTGTTACACTAAAACTTAACACGTTAAAATAATTTAAATAAATTGTAAAATTTCCCAAAAAAAAAGACTAGTAAAATAAAAAGAGAATTTAAAAGTAATGCCTAAATTGAATGAAACATTTGGGAGTCGAGATCCTAAGGTAAACTCAAATTAGATTAAAATGCCTATTGTGTTTTTATACCCGTTACTCGTGAAAGAGTTATTGTATTCATTGGAATGTATATAAAATTTATTCGTCCGTTTTTCCGTCTATCTATGAAAATAAAAATCACAAACTTTTGTTAAGTCCCTTCCGCTACCGAAATTCGGCAGTGTCTCCACCACACTCACAATTTTTAAGAAATTGTGATATTTTAATAGTGAACTTTTCACTTTTAGTATTACTAAAAATCCTACTCAATCGTATCAAAATCGGATACACATGTATAACGGATACGGCTGTTTTAAGTTATTAAGAATAAAAAAAGAATGCTATAATTATTTAACCGTTGATGATTAATTAACTTTTAATTAAATTGAGAAACGAACGACTGCAGCGTTCCCATTTGTTTTATTTGTTCGAAACTAAGTAACAATCTGGTAACCCTAAACTAAGTATGTATTGATCTGGCATCCCCATAATTATTTCACCATAAGTTGAATTATTGATTTAATGACGCAGTTCGCTTTGTAACGTTGCGTCGTAAAGAACATTGAATATTTGAATAAAATAACTTTGTATAATTTCCAAGAAACAATTAAAATTTACTTTCTTTCAAAACTGCTATCTTTTTGTTGGACAAATTCCAACATTATCCTTATAATATAAAAATTTAATTAATAAAAATATATATATATTTGGAAAAATCATGTAAATACTAATAATGTTAATATTAGAATAAAAATTATCCGTAGATTGAAAGATCGTTTTATATCGCGTAAATTGCTCCACTATCTAAGTCCCCACCACAGAAAAATTCCGCTACCCCGGGGTAAACTTCGGCTGAGGGGTAGGTGAATTCTGTCGTCTAAATTCCGCTGGTGCAATCCCCAGAAAAGTCATCAAACAGAATTGCCAGATAAGGTGCGGCGTTGTTCAACACTTTTGCCACAACAGGTGGTATTTCGTTACCTGGTGTAGAAATATGTATATGTCTTGTTCATTCTTTTGACGAGGGGTTGTGGAATGAGAAGAACAACATTAAAATTTTAAAAATGGAAAAATAGTGAACTATGAGTGAAAATGCGGCGCCTGGACCTGTTTACAACGCAGGACAGAATTAATCAAATTCTGGAAGTGGGGAAATATCCAATAATTTACGATTTGACCGACAAAAAGCATTTCGATGGCATTTTTTTGAAGACGGAATGGGAGATTGTAGCTGAGCACATCAACAGATTTCCTCATTAATTCAACAAAACTTGTCATTTTGTACCTTTCAATTATTCACACAGATTTGCCCTTTGTAAAATGTAAACAACGCACAGCTGACGCACCAGTCGGATCAATCGACATTTGGTTTCTTTTTGGTGTTGCGTTGGTCGCACTAAATTCCAATGGTCGGCTTCGAAAAATATGGCATTTTTATTTCGCTAAGCCCTAGCTTTGGTGGGAACTTAGCTTAAAACAAAGATATCTTATGAGTAGTCGAAATCTTCAAAAAAAAACTTCTTGACAAAGTCAAAGTCTAGAGACGAAACCTGTTCCGTGCCCCAATATTTCTGATATCCAATTTTGTGACGAACATTATTATATAGATTACTAGGGAGCTCCGCCCCCTGCTCTCTTCGCTCGCGGAAATGAAATTTAGTTAATAATGTTAATTAAGTTTAGTCAAAGTAACCTTTAGTATAAGTTTGGTTGAGATTTCTTAAGAAAGAAAAACAATTTGCATACTAATCGATAATTTGCATTATATTGTTCCTATGGCAGCTATATGATATAGTAATCCGCCTTTTACCAAATTTGGTCAGAATGATGAATGACAGTCCCAAACATATAATCTGTAAGTTTGGTAAAGATATCTTAATTTATATAATATAATGCACATTAACCTTTAGTTTTTAATAAAAAGCAATTCCATGACCTTTTGACCTCGGGTAAACACATTTCCAGGTGGAATTTTACAAAACGCCGTCTTATTGCACGATGAAATTGTCTCAGCTATGTTGTGTGAAAATTTCAGCTCTTTACCTTTATCCGTTTGGCCTACACGTTGATGTGTCAGTCAGTCAGTGAGGACAAAGAGTTTTATATATATAGATTAAAAAAAAAGGTTGGCATTCGGGTTTTGGCGGGTTTTTCCGCTTTCCCGCTAACCTAAATTTCCTATAAGGAATAATTCCTCATTAAAAAATTTAAGCTTTTCCACGCTATGATACGCACAGACAAACAGACAGCATAAGTGACTTTTTATTTAATTTTGGAAAGTTCACTGCAAATTTCAAATTTGCAACGGCTCCATCCGCTGCAATTATTTAAAATTATGCACCACCCACTTACAACTCCATATCTCTTGAACCAGGCGAGATATCAAAATTCTTAGTAGGCAATTTTGTAAGTTAAGACTATCGATCGGTATGTAACTAGATCTGCTCGGACATTTTCCATTCTTCCTGTATAATATTGTTAGTCACTTTGGCACACTACGTGTCGCTTTCGTCACCAACGCGGTGCCGTCCGTAGTGATAACAATATTATGAGAATAGTAAGATACATGAACATAATGCAAACAGGAAAAGACAATAATTTGAAATATTCATTTTTATTACATGGGACACGTCCTCTGTGACTTTGTGCCTTTGGCTTAGATTTAGATTTAGTTCTCGAGGAGGGGAGAAGGCGTAAATTATGTGTCTGGGTAGAGGAATAACCATTTTTATTTCCACTACTCGTAAAGAGATTTAAGAGCGGTTTGTTAAAATTTGATGCCGCAGGCGGAGTTTAACACACACACACACACACGGCCTTGGAAGTGTGCGAGTATGTGAATAACTGAAAAGGATTGAGGACGATTCGAGATTCCATGTACTGCAAGTATGTATGCTAGAAGGCTTTCTATTATCTGTAGAATGTTATGATTTATTATGTGTGGGTTCAAGTTTATGCCGTGCCCATAAATTGCGGCCCATTGCAAAAGGGTGCAAAGGCCTTTGCCTTTGCCATTGCCTGCCACAGCCGGCAGCAGTTAAGTCAATTAATTGGCTTTAGATTTATTAGTTCTATTTTTCTCATTCCCTTGCCGGTTCACACTCCTTCCCCTAACTCCATCTCATATGGAACGCGTATGTGTTGTGATTTATTGTGCGAAGAATTCAGCAGAAAGAATCATTCTCCTAGACACGCACACTCGCCTCATATTTGAGTTCAGGTAATACTCGTAGAATAGGGTTAGGTGTGGTATTTGCATATAAATAGATATGTCACTTTAAATATTAGATACATGCGAATCGCCTACCTCTCTAGGCCCAAAGAGCTTGCGTGCTGAGCCAAACAACAAATGGTCTCAACGTTTTTGGGCTCACTTTGGCGTTTTGCATTAAATTAGTCTTAGTGTCAAATGTGACGCAGCAAACGTTGCTGACACTCATCTTAGCCACATTGGATGTGCTAAATTATTAACTAGGCCAACATTTAGACAAACATTTAACGAGCACGCGAAATTTTTCAAAAGCACAGTATGTCAGATTGCCAGACAGAAATGGGGAGGACACTTAGACGACACTCCAACTGTGGGTGAATCAATGGACAGGCTGACAGAGCAATTCACTGATTACATCTAGTTCGTAGTTTAAGTTTTCATTCTTTTCATTATACATTGAATATGTAGTTGACAAGGTTGAGAAATTGGTAGAAGGTCGAGCATACGAAAATGTAAGTGTGTCAGACCCTGATTTGTCTGTACGGCAAAACTCTAGAGTCTAGAGTTCTTCAGTTTCGGGGCTTGAATCTAAAGGCGAACATTTGGTTTAGTTCGTGGATTGGTCATGCTGCATTTTGAACCGAACATTTTGGTTCGAGCTCCAACTCATATAATAATATTAACCATTTTAACGTTTTTCAATTGTTTCCCATTTGCCTTGATTTTTTAAACCTATACAAATTTTTCAAAGAAAATGCAAAGTTTTGAATTCAAATACTCAGATACAAATTTGGAAAGTACATAATTCAAAAGATATCGAAATATCTGAATCAGAATTTAATCCGTAACTAAAACCTTAACCGTTAATCAGAATAAACCGATTGAAGTTTGTAACCGTAACTGAAACCGATTAATTATATCGGTTAGTTTCCATTTAGTCAAGCATTAAACGTAATTATGTTTTTCAAGTGTAATCATTGATTCAAATAAATTTGTATTTTTAATTTAAACATTGATCTCATTAAAAAAATCTTTTTGCGTCCAAATAATTTTTGGATTAACTAATTTATTTTTTGGTGAACCCGATATACAAACCGATATTCTTAACCGATAACCAAAACACGAAAACCAGTTTCATACCCTGATCTGAATATAATCTAAGGTTTAGCTCGGAAGTAATTCTTCTGATTTTGTCAACTTGATTTAAGTTTATTCAATTCCTTTTTAAAATAGACTTCGCTAGCATATGAAGCCAATGGGCATAACATCTCTGGAGTCTCTCGCTCAAGTGCAAAGAGTCTGCATATGTACATATGTGAGTGTTTGCAATGGCACCCGACTCGATGTTTGCCTGTTCCCTCTTTTCTCTGCTCCCTGTTCCCTGTTGCCTGTCTTCCTCCATCTGCAACTACCTTCTTGGAGTAATAACTTAAAATCCTATAATAAAGCTACTTACTGCTTCCCATTTTGGTCGTGGGCTTAGCTCCTCCATCGCCTCTTCTTCGTCTGCCTTTTCTGCCCCGTCGTTGCCTAACAATAACTATTATTCTTTGGATTTGTCTGTGGCTTGAATCGCTTCCAGCCTTCGCCACAAATGTGCAACTCAAGTAAAGTGCATACGTCAACAGCTCCACATTCAGAAAGGTCGAAGGGCATTTCTTTCCTCGCCTTTTATTATATTTAGTTACTTTTCAGTCTGTTAGCAGAAAAAAGTCAGAAAAAATCTACCCTGCTGAGCCAATGGATTAAGATTGAATTCTACTCGGCATTTTTTTCTTGTTTCTGTTATCTCATCGTTGTCAGGTAGGAGAGAAGCCGTTCTGATAGTAGTATGTATGTGCATGCATTTTATACACACACATTCACGCACACACACACACTCACAAAAGGCAGCTAAAAATATTTTCATGTTGAGATAGAAATATTTCGCCATTGAAATTGGAAACGTTTTTACCATTGTGTGGCTCGAACGGATGTTGTACAGTTATTGGAATGTCTTCCCAGTCCCCTGGCAAGAACTCTAACAATGGGCTATTAGTTGCGATTTTAATACTCTATGATTATTGAAAATTGGCGAAAAAAGGAATATTAATTTGGAGAGTTAGACCAGCACCAATTTGATTAAGTGAAAAAGTAATAAAAATGTTGGGATCAAAGATAATTATTTAATTTGAGGCAACAAATTTATTATAATACATTACAATGTTGTTATCAAGAAAGTTTATTCATATTCGGATAATAAACATAAAAGTTATTTAAGGCATTATAATTTGCTTATTTTGCTTATTCCTTTATTTCTGTGTTTGACACAGGATATCCCCCAGTCGATCACTCTGGACTAGAGTGTGTTTTGTAGTATTTTTTGAACAGAGTATTTATTTTGTTGTTGTTGTTGCTGTTGTTGCTGTTGTTATGGCTCCCTGGCTGGCATCGACAGGAAATGGTAAACTTATTTCTCTTATTAATTTCTGTTGGCAATTTGTGCTGCAGCTGCCAAATGTTGCGCTGATAAATCAGCGCAGCAGTTGTTGCCTTTTATCTGTTCACTTTACTCACTGCACTGACTGCTTCTTACCTCTTACCTCCTGCATCTTCTTCTTCCTCTTTCTTCTCCTTCTCCTCCTCTTTTTCATCCTCAAGTGAGCAGCATTTTGTCCAATTGCTTGCATAGTTGCAACCGTAAGCAACCGTCCTGGAATGCTGCAACTAAATTAACATGCTTTTGGCCCCCTCTGAAGAGTGGCACTCGCAACGGGGTGGCAATTGTTTAGTGTCAGAATAGAACAGGGATTGCAGTTGTCCAAGGAACTGTTCATATTTGTCCTGACATTGCTTTACAATTTCAACCAGGTAAAGGAATTCTTCTGTCAGCATTTGTGAAAGGAATTATTAGACATATTGCAAATGCTTTGCCCAGTTGCAGCTCCAGCTCCAGCTCAGACTTCCAATAATGCGGAAAATGTACGGAAAATTTTAATATAATTAGTAAACTTTGAAATATGAAGAGAAAATTAAAATGAATCACACTAAATTACAAGAATGCAATTGCATAATTCTAATGGTTGCGGGAGCAGCTTGCGTTACAGTAAAACTTCTTGGACTTCAATCGTATATAAATACATAAATTTAAGTTGCATTTTATAATTCCAATCAACTTGATCTGAATTTTTACACAATTTATCTAGCATAATTTAAAATTTGGTAATATAAACCTTTTTATTTAAACTGAAAACTTAGTCCGCACTTCTATACTTTAATAAAAATAAAAAAATAAAGTGTTAATGTATTTTCATTATTGCCAATTCTTCAAGTGTTGTCTTCCAAGGTCTGATTGTTCTTGTTAGCGAAGCTTAACTGTAGTTAGTTATCAATCTAAAACCCCAATTTCAGCGCAGACTAACTCAATTATATCTCGATTGGCGGCTAATTCAATGCATTGCCACAAAATTGAACCAGTTTGTAGTTGCTGACCATGGTAACCGAAATATTTCATGTCACTTAAATTAGTTAATTTTGTGCATAAATGCATAAATAAATGTGCGTACTGCGGTTGTTGCTGCACTTTCTCCTACCAAATTCGTATTGCCTCATAATTATTATTCTGTTTTTCAATATTTAATTTGTTGCCGCCTCAAATGCAGCTCTGACACGGGCCTGGCTCTGGCTCATTTAGATTGTGGCAATATTTCTAATTAAAGGTTACAAACGAAATCAAAACAACCGCGAGCCAGTTTCGCAGCAGGGCATTCTACCAATTTATGCTATACTCCATACATATCTGTATTTGTGTGTGTGTGTATGTGTGTGTGTGTGTTAGCGCTATTAAGTATGCTATGATTTATGCATTGCTGCTAAATGTTACTGAGGTTTTTGCGTTGATTTTGTGCAATTGGTGCGGCGGGTCAATACAGCGTGGTGCGGTGCACTGTGCACTGTGCACTGTGGCCAATGTCAACTATTTGTCACTCAAATTGAATATTCCATACGCGCATAATTTAAGCTATTGAGTAGGCACTCGCCCTCGTATTTGTGTCCCTTCGACGTGACTCTGTATGTGGTTAATTCATGCTGAAAGTCATGGCCCCTTATAAAAAAATAAGTAACTTTACGATGGAAAATGCATTAAATTCAGTTGACTTCAATGCATTGTTTTACATATTTCTTTACTTTTATATTAACAGAATCTCACAAATTCTGCAAATATCTTAACTTAAAAGAGAGTTGGTAAAATTGCATATATTGAATCAAAACTAATATAGAAAACAACAACAGATGCAAATTTTCTGTATCTGCGGAAGCCCCTGATTAAATATCCTAAAAATATATTATTTTCCAGGTGCTTAAAACTTTTCTAGATTTCTTTAAATCTATAAATTTATTTAAGAAACCGAATTTTTACTTTTTAAAGAATTTAGTTTATTAATACTTTTTTACTGCTGCAGTATCACCCAGATACTTAAAAAAAACGAATGTTGTCTGGAAAATATATAGGTGAAGAAAAAAGTTGGATATGCTCAAGAAGATATAAAAATAAAAAAGAGTTTCATAAATAAGATTATATAACCCTACTAGATTTACGTCAAATATGTAAATTAAATTGATTAATTATCACTGTGGACGGCCCCAAAATCCTGATATCCCATTTTGTGACGAACGATATTAAACTAATATATAAATAATTATAAAATAAAAAGTTTGGCATTCGGCACTGCGCATTAAAATTATTTTTAGGTATATAGAATCAAGATCTTTATGCGCAATGTTCCGAATGCCAAACTTTTTATTTTATAATTATTTATATATTAAGTTTAATATCGTTCGTCACAAAATGGGATATCAGAAATTTTGGGGCAGGGAAAGACTTTCGTCACTAGACTTTTACTTTGTTAATCATCTGTTGACTGGTATTTAAAATGTAGGATTGACGAACTGCCAACTGTAATCTCACTGATTGTTTAAGAAAATGTAAACGAATTCAACATTGTTCGGCCCTAAGACGATTGCTCTTATAGCATTTGTCTATGCAAGTACACCCCCACCACTACCCCCTCTATTCAGTCAAATCTTCTTCCATCCATTCTATTACAATTTCGTAGGCTATGGAAAATTTCATTTTGTGTGTAATGGGATAGTCAATGCCAGACGAGTTTTTACTCCTCCTAATGAAATTGCAGCGGCTGGTTGCACAGCTTTGGAAGCAACGAGGCAAGGATTTAAGCTTGGCCCGCAGTTGTTATTGTTGTTCTCCTTCTTCTTTTTGTTGTGGTTGCTGTATTAGCCGCTTTACAGCCCAAGATTATTTTGGGGTCAGGAACAACATTTCGCTTTGTCTGAAGTTCCTATTGTAAATCGGATTTGCGATACCACAAGGCCCCAGGAATGGAATGAATTACTTTAAAAGTTGCAAATATTCTAGTGCGAATCTAGTGCGATATTCGTTAGATATCCCAAAATATACATAGCACAAGTTTTATATTGATAAATCAACTTGAGTGTTAAGTTCTATATTTTACGATTAAAATCGGGGTCTTTTCTTAAGCCCTTTAAATACTTATGTACTTGGAAGTGTTGAAAAGTTAGTTAGATACACCGAGCAACGAAAGCAATCACATTTGCAATCTGACTTATAATTATAATTAAGATTAATTTAAGTATTTTAGTATTTTCCAAATTAAAATTACTTTAAAACGTATTTGATTTATGTACAATTCAAAATTGACCCAAGTCCTTTTAATTCTGTAACTGAGTACAAATCGTTGTAAGTACTTGGTGAATGCATTCAAATGCTCATTTCAAGTAATTCGAACTTATATCAAGTACAAATTGTAAGTATCGAAAAGACCTAATTTTAGATTATCTATGTATACTATCTGTTACTTAACTTTAGTAAGTTACTATAAAATGTATACCAACAAATTCCGTTATGAGTTATTATGAAATACACATTTAATGTAATTAATGATTATAATCATAGTCCTTACTTTAAATGATTGAGATGATCAAGTATCTTAAGATATCCATATGTATTTTACATATAAAATCAGTATACGGTATCGATTTCACATCTTTATTTAGTTACTTTAAGTTAAGAGTCATACCATTGTCTGAAAAGGATTTTCCATTTTATTTACCCACTCGCTGCCCATTTTCAGTTGCCTTTTTTCCTTTTTCACCTGCTGTATGTGCTCGTTGTGCGTTTCCTTTTCCGACTTATCGACATAATTATCTTAAAAATATGAAATTATATATTGCGCATAAAAAAATGGGAAATAAAGAACAACGAGGAAAGCTGGCAAGTCAAAAGAAGGCAGTCAAAAGAAATGCCAAGGAAAAGGCGAAGACGAAGACGAGTAACTGCCACGCCCAACTCCAAACGCCCTTTGATTATGCGGCTGTGATAGCGGCACTTTGTTGTTATTGTTGTTGCTGCGATGGCCTTGTGAGGTGGCAAGCGAAAGTTGAGGAAACTGGAAAGCACTTCTCATTAGAATGCTCACAGCGCAGATTTGACAAGGCAACCAGCCTAAATGCAGGCTACATTTTCCCACTTTTCCTCTTCTCTTGAGGGTGTGTTGTGTTTGTTGTGTGTGTGTTGTGCGTATATATTGTGAGTTCGTCCTTTACACGAAGTCACGCAGTCCTCTCAACCCATCTTGTTATTACAGCTGCGCATTTTTAAACAAGATTAAAGCGCTCACGTCGCCAGGTTGCCAAGTCTGAGGATGAGAATGTCAGTGTTATTGGGCCGAAGCTTCGGGGGAACAGTTTTCAGAAAATACACGCAGCACGCAGGACGCAGAATTGCTGTCGGCAATTTGTTGACTTTACTGCAAATGTGTCGCATCTTAATGCGTTCTTATTAAATATTTGAGAGGGACTAAAATAAGAGACTTAAATCTCTAAAGTCTGAAATCTCTTGCAATTTTATATATAACATGAATGGTATTATAATGTTTTCAAAGATTGAAACTTATTGATTTCTTAGAAATAGAAAGGCCAACATTAAACTGTGGTCAAAAGTGAATGTTAATAATTGTATAATACTTAAACGAATAGCTTTTGTTAGAAATCGCAATATCAATGTTTGCCATATTATTAAGTGTGCAAAAACACAGCATTAATTGACAAATATTTTGTGCAAAATGTATATCGTACATCTGTTTTTATTATATTATATTATATTATATTATATTATATTATATTATATTATATTATATTATATTATATTATATTATATTATATTATATTATATTATATTATATTATATTATATTATATTATATTATATTATATTATATTATATTATATTATATTATATTATATTATATTATATTATATTATATTATATTATATTATATTATATTATATTATATTATATTATATTATATTATATTATATTATATTATATTATATTATATTATATTATATTATATTATATTATATTATATTATATTATATTATATTATATTATATTATATTATATTATATTATATTATATTATATTATATTATATTATATTATATTATATTATATTATATTATATTATATTATATTATATTATATTATATTATATTATATTATATTATATTATATTATATTATATTATATTATATTATATTATATTATATTATATTATATTATATTATATTATATTATATTATATTATATTATATTATATTATATTATATTATATTATATTATATTATATTATATATTATTATCTTATACTATATTATCTTTTATTATTTAATATTCAATGCAACTAACGTGTTTTTATTATATCTGAAATCTTGGAGTTTGATAATACTATTATAATCAACTATTGAAAGCCTAAAGAGACAAGGAAATAAACACAAGGAGCTCGTTTAACTATTACACTTAATGACACTTTGTTTAGATCAGAGGGAGAACTATTTGTGGTCTTTTGAAGGTCAAAAAAAGAAATAAAAAAAATTTAATATTTTTTTCTGTTCACACTTTTGGCGCAATGTCAGTATAAACAGATCTAATATAAATTTATTTTAATTTATTTGGTAGTGTCACTGCGTTGACATGAGATCAATTTTTATCTATTCATAGGCTTTTAAAGGTTTTCCGTTCATTGGTTTTCAATCAAATCTGAACATAACCAGCAGTACATTTAAATAAATTTTAGTTTATCTTAAATGTTAATTTTAAATTCTCCGCTTGAAAAACACCTATTAATTGAAATTTCATTTGTGCCAACCATACTTTTCAGTCTGAAAATGCTGTGAGTGTATATATACATTTGCATACAATAAATTGAAAAAATTAAACAAGCGACAATTTTGTAGGTGCGGATTTTTATCCCTGCCTGCATCGCAATAAATTCCCCTAATGAAGTTTTTAACAAAAAGGCAAAAATCGTTGAAAAAATTATTTAAAAGGAAAAAATAAATGTTGGTGTAAATAAAAGGTAAATATTGACTTTTAAATACCCTTGCTGACTTAATTTTACATTATTATTATTAAAAATAAATAATATCGATTATACACCAAATGTAGTTTTTGCATCTGACTGTTTCGGATGTATGAATATAATCAAATAATAATATATTCATTTGTGTACTCCAATCTAATCCTATTTAAGATATATTTCAAATAATTACTCTATAAGCGTATACAAATTAAATGAATTCCTTTGAGATACAAGATAGACCTACACATTCGAGATTTCAGGTAGATATTACTTCTTCAACTCAATTCTTAGTGCTACAAACTTGATGGTAATATTATGATAGTCTGTATAAAAGTGTATACAAACAGAAACTGCACGATTGCATTTCTGAGGGCGTGGTCCACGTGTATTACGTGTATTGCCCTGCTTCCATACATTAAATGTAATTATTTCTTTAATTAAAATATTTAGCGAAACAGCAAAATGAACGTTGACAGTTGCACAAAAGTCACGTTGAGTGTTGTTGTTTGTACTATATATATTGTTGTTGTTAAGAAGAATTAATGCATGAAGTTGAGCAATTCAGATTAATTGAAATCATTAAAAATATCATTGCATAATGGAATGGAGTTACGTACTTACGAATGCCAATCTGTTTGAATATATTACCCTTATATTGTTTTACCTTATCGTGCAAGATTATCTCTGAATATGTCAAATGGATTCTTTAATATTCTGGGTAAAAGAATTGCTAATTGTAGTACTATGAAAGCTCTTAATTGATAGAGAATTGAAAATTTGAATCAGATTAAATGATAACATCTATAACACCTTAGAATTATTTTCTTAATACCAGCTCTCAATTAAAATGCGTTTGTAAAAAACAAAACGAAATAAGTAGAAAGTGTCAGAGTTCTGTAATTTGTTTGAAGCATATACATATATTTGTAGTACCTGCCAAGACTGCACATAATTAAATTGGCAATTGAAACTGAACCACTATTATTTATTAACATTTATTTATTTTTGTTGAGTGTTGAGCTTAACATACTATGTAATAAAAAAAGAATATTTTCTAAGCGCGGTATTTTCAACCAATAAATTTATACAAAAGCACTTTGAAATATTTATTTATTAAAAATAAATAGAGTCTTTCTTGAATTATTGAATTATTTCTGTTTTTGAAAATAGCACTTATTTGAAATTGAAATTTAAAGCATGTATGAAAGTTTACTTTTTAAATTATCATAAATGTTTATTTGAATAAACAAATAACTAAAATAACATTCCCTCATTAGCTAAATTGTTTAGTTTATTTAAAATAAAAATTGAAGTCTATCCTACAACTAATGGATTCCTTTGTAGCTTTATCCTTATTATGCCGCTTTTTATTAATTTGATTTAGAACTGGTTTAATCAGAATTCCCACTTCAGTTAGACATATGTCTAAGCGGACTAAAAGTTAGCCTTTAAAAGAATCTATTGCTGCCTTGTTTTGTTTTGCCCTTATAAATGCCTAGAAGTTGATTCCCTGGAGTTTCGGGTTTGGTTTTTATTCCATGTGCCAAGAGAGCTCTCAACAGTAAATCAAATATAAAATACCGGCACGTGCTCTGATAGTCACAAAACATTCCTTGACCCGAGTGTAATCAGAAAACTTGCGAGTTGTTTTCGTCTCTTTGGGCATTTTGAGTGTCAAAAGGCCACAGAAGTTATGACAAAGCAGTTTGCAAATCCAATTGATAATTTTTTTAAGTTAAGCATGGCCAAGGCAAAGACTTTGTCGAGCATCTCCTACTGCATATTTAGCATCGATTGCATTGTACTATAAATCACAGACCCAAAGAAGAGTACGATCCCGGTAGTAGCTGTGACTCCGGTTCGGTTCTTCTTTGTTGTTGCCTGCCACTCCCTAATCGCATTAAACCTAAAACCTAAACGGCAAAATCTTTACTACGTGTTCTTGTTAACTTTTACTAGTCCGAAGTGGTATCAACTTCTATTCAGAGAGATGGCAACGCGAGTGATGACATCGTGTTGTTCTCAGGTCATGAATAGGATATCATTAGTTTATCATCTCTCTGTCAGCTCACTTAATTATGTATGAACTATTTATTTTTGACTCGACAACCACATTTAGATGAAGAGATAGATAATTTAGGTAGATCTGTCTGTTAAAATTAAATTTTAGTTATTATTTTTAACTTATTTGAATTTCATTTGAATGTTGAGATATTAATTAAAATCTGGAGTCTAGACAGGAAGACTCAACTCAAATATTGTCATAGTTATTTATGATTTTTTAATTTAATTAATTTTTATTGAATTTTGTTGATCAATTTTTTTTTGTAGAAGTAGTCGATAGAGCTTTAAAAACGATATTCAATCGATCTTCACATTCCTTTTCGCTTTCAGACTCATTAAAAATTTTATTAATAATCATTATTCGCTCATTTTTATTAAAATCGTATATTGAAAAATTTAGAAAATAGTGTATAGACAGAAGTAGACTATGGAAGTAGGTAGAAATTCAGGTCATCCTCAACTATACGTTCGTTATTTGAATTTTATTTAAATGTGAAAAAATATTGATAAAGCACAATATACTGGAAAGCCGTGAAAACTAAAAGTTTTTTGAGTGAAGGCAAATTTAATTTAAATTTGTGTTTGGCCTTGTGCTTTTGTCAGCTGAATTAAATCAGGAGACAGAGACACGTCATGGAAAAAGAGCAGAAGAGAGAGAGAGAGAGAGAGAGAGTGGAGGAAGAATGAGAGGAAAAGAGCTTGGTAAATGTATTTTCTTTTATTGCTGCTGTGGTCGTTGATTCTGGATTCATTGTACAATGTGTTTGCTTTCGAGTCGTCCCCGGGTTAGCCTTTGGGTTTAAGAACTTTGAACTTGCCGCAACTTTTAGATGGAGGGTTGTCGCTCCCGCATGTGACATCGTTTGATTGCTCATGAAATCGATCGATTGTCGAAACGTGTTGATTGTGTATTGTTGGGCCTTGCCAAAAGCGAGAGGTCAAAAGTTTGCAACTCGTAAAAATGGCATACAAAATGAAGTCTCGGCATTATTTTGAAATCATTTAAATGCTTCTGCAGCGGCAGCTACCGCAGTAAATGCATTAGACCCCTAGGGCATATCATCTGCCTCTTGCCACATGCCACTTTCCACTTGCCACTGTCCCAGTTTGTCCATGATTAATCACAGCCATAACTGACGATATGATTGGAGGCACTTACCGTGATTCTGTGATTTGTGCAACGTTTGTGCTACTCGTATTAAAATCATATTGATAGGTCTCCCCCTCAATGATGGATGCGTGTGTATACTCGATACTCCATGGTCTATACTCGATACTCGTTCGTCGCTCATCGCTCCACTCACTAATTAAAGTGACACCCAAGTGTCAACGCCATTTCGCAGAACTGGAAGTACTGTCGTCACATGTTGCTGTTGCTGTTGCTGTAGATGTTGCTGTTGGTGTTGGTGTTGCTCTTGCTGCTTAGGGATGCATGACAGTGACCAAGTTGAGTGATTGATTGCTTCTTGATTGTTGTCAAAGGGATTCGAATCGAGTATACTATATGCCCTGTAGGTAGTAGAGATAGACGGGTTTCTAACTTTTAATTTAGTGTTGCAACTCGGCTGAACTTAGTAAATGTTTTAATTTTTTTCAGTTCCAGTTAGAGATGGGCACGGAGCTCCTTTTTTAGGCCCGGCCTGAGCCCGAAACTAATATTTGAAGCCCGGCCGACCCGGACAAAATTAAAAAAGCCCGGCCCGGCCCGAACCCGACCCAAAATTATTACGTAAAACTAATTTTTTTATGATTTTTAATTAATTAATTAATTTATACCAAATTTAAATTTTAGAGTGTAAATTTTAAAAATATCGATCCGTATCGATATCTATTTCATATTAACTGTGCATCATACAGAAAAATGTTGGGAGTTTTCGGGCCTACCGGAATTCGGGCGTTTAGCTGAGGCCCGGGCCCGAACGAAAAAAATCCCGTTTGCGATTTTCAGGCACGAAGCCCGTGGATTTTTTGAAGGGGCCCGCGGGACACGAAGCGCGAAAAGGCCCGTGCCCATCTCTACTTCTAATACAGAGTGAAATCTATGTATATAAATTTATTTTTCAGACAAAACCTTTTTATGAAGAAGTTCGAGGGATAGACATGTAATTTTTATGACTCGATAATTAAATAACAAACCTTTTTTTCTTCTTTTCAATGTTATCTTTTAACTGAAACATAATCTACACAATATCGGGCTATGTAGGAATATCTTATCTAATTGTAATCAAAAATTAAACATTGTGGCAGTAAGAGAAAAAGAAAGTGACATCTTAGCATCATTAGCTAAAACACTTTGCCATCAAGTGTGATAAATGCACCAAAAAAACTGCTGCCAAATTGAGGAAAATTATTGTGGTCCTCCCACGCAACTTTCAGTTTGTTTGTTTTGTTTGTTATTGCTTTGAGCTATTACTGTCCTACATTTTCCGCTCCTCTCTCTCCCTCTCTTATTCACACTCTATCTCTGCGTACTCTCTTTGTAAATAGGCCGCAAATTAATTGATTGTACATCATTTATAAGGCACGCGCCAGAGCCAACATTTTTGGTAATGTTGTGCAAACACAAAATTGCGCATACAACGTGTAGCCCCTCAATAAGAAAGAGACGGAAAGAGTGGGGAGAGGGAGGAGTGAGAAAAAATCTCATCGCAATTGCTATGCAAAATACACGTAAATATAATTTACTTTATTTTGCGCTTCACATTTTGTGGTGCTTCATTCGTTTCCTCTCTACACCCGCTTTCCTTACTGCCTCTCTTTTCCTCTTCTGTCAACCGACTCACTCTTGCCAACGCGTGCAAAAATTTCAAACGACAAAAGCAAATTTCTCACACATTTTTATGGCCGCCTTCGGTTTTGAAAGCATTTGCCAATGCTTTTGAGTATTTCAAATCTAATTTATGACATTGAATCAATTTCAAGTGAATGTGTTTGAGTGAGTGTATGCTTTTTCCTCCCACTGTGTGTGTGTGTGTGTGTGTATGTATTTTTATTTTTTTTTACTGCGGTCAGCGACGATTTTTCATATTTTCTGCAGTCTTTTTTTGCGCTTTGCCATTTGGGTTGCCTCTGAATCTGACTCTGACTCTGGGTCTGACTCTGGGTCTGGGTCTGGGCCTGGTTTGCGACTCGCTTTTGATAGCTGCTGTCGATGGCAAGAAATCGCACCCAAGTCGCACAGTAAATACCAGAACGAGCTTCCGCTTTTCCTGCTGCTGTTGCTTCGTTTTTTTTTTAGTTTATACCGGACTTGGCCTCCCCCCTACCAAATGCCAAATTGAAAATTGATGAATGTCCTTGATTGAATTTGATAGGTGCCAAGCACTCAGTGCGGCTATTAATCTCCGCCTAACTTATGATGTGCCAAGAGTCCTAGTCTTCTGATGTTTATAGAGTATTATAACTATGCCATTGACTACGTAACATCGTTAGGAGAAAGACAATGAATGAGAGAAAAGTAATCTAGGAAATATTAACAGACATATAATAAACTTCTGTCTATAGTATGTTGGATATAAGATCTTAAAGGTTTCGTGAACTGAGAGATAAATACACAAGTATGAGGTTTCGATTTGAGCTGAGAGAGAGGGAAGCTTACATTTCCTATGGTGATTTTTGTGGATCATTCGAGACAATATGAAAAATAGCAGGATATGAGATAAGTATACGAGTGTCTTTCTGATCAAAGATCCATTTTATTCCAATCATAAAGAGAATAATAGAAAAATATCCCAAGGTATGCGTGATTTACATTACATTCGAATTTACAGAGAGGGGAGAGATGAAGTAGAGTTCCTTGATTAAGTCCTTACTCTTTTATCCATATTTTAGGCAATTTGTTCTCATGGTCAACTGATGATTTATTCAAGCAAAAAGCGCGACATTGATGTGTTTTAAAACTTTGTGTGTGAGTTTCTTGCCAGTTGACTTCAATTAAACATGTTGGGCACGTCAGGTTTCAATGACAAAGGAGGCGATGGGAAGGGAGTGAGGAGGGAGAGGGCGGCGAGTCACGTGCCGCAGATATTGAAAATTGAATCGGTGCCATTAATGCGCACAAATCTTGACTTTCAGTTAACGTCAATGCGATAATGGAAGGCAGCGAATTCACCTGAAGGTCGGAGATTGTGACGATGCGTCGCATCGGAGACGTAGAAGAGGCGACAGATGGCGGGCGGAATCTGCTTTGAATTTTTCAACATTTCCGCTTATTATTTTACGTGTCGGATTTGCGTGTCATGCAGCCTCCGTGCTCTGGGGCGTATTCGCATTACAGCTGGAGATAGAGATATAGATAGAGAAAGAAAACTGGGACCATGTGATGGGATGGGGCTTCCTCATGTTTATGCAAATTAAAATATGTGCATTCAAATGCAATAACATTATAACCAAATTATTTGCATATTATGCCAATTGCCATCGTTCGATGCCTGGCCAATTTATAATAAATTTTTATTAACGTATTTAAACAAACTGCAACTGTAAATGCAACTGTAACTGGCATTGTATCAGCTACTACAAATTTAAATAAAATTTCAATAAATCCATTTTATATTTTATAATTTTTTTTGTGTTCATTTAAGTATGGGCATTTAGAAAATGTCGACATTTTAATACTCTTGCCTATTTAATGAATAAAATTATGCAATTATTTTTCCATTATTTGATTATAACTATTATTTGATATTCAACCTAATATATCGCTCCAATTACATTGAATTTCTTAATTTGAGGATTCATAATTTAATTTCTTCAATTTCAAATCGAATTTTTATCATTCTATTTGATAAACTAAACCGGCCAAAATTAATTGCAAACGTGATTAATGGGATTACATCTCCTAACAAAATAATAATTTGAGAGAGTAGAAAAATAATTAAACGTAGAAATCTTTGTTTAAATCATATGTATATATCGCACACATTTAACGAAAGTGTTACAACTTTCAGGAAGTACAAAATGCTGCTCAGCCTACTACACAGTACTACCATAGTAATGACAAAGAACTCATCTGTTTTTAGATGGTATGGAATTTATTTATTTAAAAAAGTCAAAAAGAAGTCAACAAAAAGAAAGTAGTGTTAAAAAAATAAAAATAAAAATGATATTACAAAAAAATTAACAATTAATCTCATATGAAATTTAAATTAAAAACTAAAACGAAATAAAGGTTAAGTAAAGGTTAACGTATCTAATCATTTTCGTATCTATCTAAAACACTTTCGTATGCGATATGTAAACAATAAAATCCTATTAATCTAGTGACAAATATTTGTAGAAAAATAACAATACAATTAATAAAATTCTTAAATTTTTATTAAAAAAGTTATATTTTGTGCCTAACTATTTTTAATATCTTATTAACAATTCATTTAAGTGGATTAAGTGTGTGATAATACTTATACCCTTGCTTACGCATTAGTTAAAGTTTCTATACAGTATCAGTACGTTTAACTGCCCTATAAATTAATGCAAATATAAAAAAAACTAGTCGGAAAGGCTATAGTCGAGCTCCCGACTGTAGGATACCCGTTACTTCTTTGAATATATATAAAGTATTTTCCGAATTTTAGATTCTAAAGATATAAAAACTCTAAGTTTATAATGATAACTGAAAACAAAGTTAACCCCTTAAAAGTACTTTAACGTAATAACTACCCGAAAAAATATTCGACAAAACATTTATTTTATATTGAATATTCCTAAAATATAGAAAAGGGCATCCGCCCTGATTGTTACAATGACCACTATATGATATAGTGAACCCATTAAGACCAAATTCATTCAGGACGTATAAGACAAAATAAAATTCAAATTGGTTGAGATATCTCGGAAAACAAAAAAGTTTTTCATACCAAAACTTGATTATCGACGGATCGTTCGTATGGTAGCTATATGATATAGTGGACCGATTTAAAGCAATTTTGGTTAAGGTGTATAGGACGAACTATAATGCATATTCTGTCAGTTTGGTCGCGATATCTCGGAAAACAAAAAAGTTTTTCATACTAAAACTTGAAATTCGACAAATCGGTTCTATGGCAGCTATATGATAAAGTGGACCGATTTGAACCAATTTCGGTCGGGATATATAAAATTAACTATAATGCATATTCTGTCAGTTTGGTTGAGATATCTCGGAAAACAAAAAAGTTTTTAATACTACAACTTGAAATTCGACAAATCGGTTCTATGGCAGCTATATGATAAAGTGGACCGATTTGAACCAATTTCGGTCGGGATATATAAAATTAACTATAATGCATATTCTGTCAGTTTGGTTGAGATATCTCGGAAAACAAAAAAGTTTTTAATACTACAACTTGATTTTCGACCGATCGTTCATATGGCAGCTATATGATATAGTGGTTCGATCGAAAATTTAAAACAAACTTGATCTGCGTGGGGTTTATAGAAGTCTGTGTACCAAATTTGGTTGCTCTATCCCTTATAGTCTCTGAGATCTAGGCGCTCACACAGACGGACAGACGGACGGACGGACAGACGGACAGACGGACATGGCTATATCGACTCGGCTGTTGATGCTGATCAAGAATATATATACTTTATAGGGTCTGCCACGCCTCCTTCTGCCTGTTACGCACATTTTCACATTTTTACTTAATTTTTAAGTAACGGGTATAATTAAGTTTCTGAAGGATATTAACATTTAAAAAGCAAAATGTTGAGATAAAGTATTTCTTAGACAGGAAATAAATCAGATGCATTGAAAATTAAGTTTTCTATCCATTTATATCTTCTATTGTAGATATATACATCATGCTGCAATGTTAATACGATTTTTAATAACATCCGACTCTGTCAGATTTTGATAATAGACAATTTCCTGCTCGTCCTTGGCTAATTCAACCTACGATCCTTTCCTACGCCCTCCCAACCTCATGTACCAAATATTTACATAAGAAAAAGCAAACAAAACATATTTCTAAGCAAAAAATGCTCCCGCTCCCAATCTCTTTGTCTCTGTTTCACTCAGTCGCTCGCCGTCCCGCTCGCTCTCCCTCTGCATCAGAGTTGGGCAACGTTTTTATGACTGCAGTAACTTTGCGCCATAAAATAGGATTTCCTACTGAGCCTATTCACAACTTTTCGCATTAGACTTAAGCGCAAAGCTCGCCGCCAGCTTCTGTGGCCCCTGCACCCCCTTCCTCTACCACCAACCGATCACCCGCGACTGTTGCCCCTTTGGCGTTCCCGTCCAAAGGGGTCAACTTGTGGCAATTGCAAAGACAGCAGCGCCAAGCGTTTTGCCTTCTGGCCCGGCCAAACCATACACGCGGCAATAAAAAACCTATACACATGTGAAATGCTGGCGGGATTTATGAACGCCGTGAATTCACATTCACATCCACATTCACATCCACATTCACATCCGCATTCACATCCGCATTCACATCCGCAGCACCCAGTGGGCGGTTCTCTTCACGACGCCGGCTTCTAGCTAAACTTTTATTTTCTTTTTTATATTTTCTTTGCTTTTTTGTTTTTAATAACCAGCCAGATAGCGCAGCAAACCGCCAGCCGCTTGTGGTCGACAGCTTTGTGGTTAACGGATTTTTAAAATAATAAAATTCAAAAAAAACATAAATTTTTTTAGCTTTTTCAAAGGAATTATGGCACTAAGAAACAAAATGAAAAAATAAATGACGCCAAGTTGGAGAAAATTAACTTTTATTTTCGTTTATTACAAAAGGTATGAATATAATAGTTTTAGTTAGAGTATTAATATTAACTTTAGGAATTGGAAAACAGTTAGTAAATCTAAAGATGTTGAAAAATGACATTAGATTCAAAGGGAAACGGAAAATTATTTGATTTATCTAAAATTAATTTTCATTCCGTCTTCTATTGACTTTTATTTTCTAAAGTTTCTTAGTTTTATGCGCAATTACATCAACCCTATTTGTTAGAATAGATTTTAAAATTCTTATATTTAAATTTTCTAGAAGTTGATTGTACACTGTTCTTGTAATGTAATAATCTGCATGACTCAAAGAAAATCGTTTAAATTAAATCGTTTATTATTAAATATAATAATGAAATAAAAGATGTATCCAAAATATTACTTAAAGTGAAAAAAAATACGTGGCAAATTTTACACAATTGTTGCATACATTACCTATACTTTTGTAAACATTACCAATCTAATTGAGTATCTTTATTTCTTGGGAATTAATTACAATTAAATATTGATCCATTTCTATTAATAATACATTTAATTTTCCAATATAATCTCTATCGTAGTTAAATTTTTCTATTATTTGGTTGGACAGTGTTTTTTAGTGTTTTGCAGCTGCGTGCCACGTTGACTCCTGTTACCGGCATCTACAATCGGGAACGAAAATGGGAATGGCAACAAAAGCATTTTAATTAAATAAATTCGTGCGAAAACAATTTGGTGTATTTGAAAATGTGTTTTATATATCGTATCGAAGCAAATAAAAAAGTAAACGCATGAAACGTGTTTTGGTCAGCAAATTGGAAAAGAACTGAATGAAGAAACAAAGGCTTTAATCTTGCCAACCCGTTCAAACCAGCCCCATTACCAACAGCCGAACAAACAAATAAATCAACTTCGATAATATCATCATGTGCGTGTGCCCATTGGCAGGGTGTCCTTTTATAATAAAAATGCTTTATATACGTACTCAGTATGCTTAGATGCCAGAGCCTTTTCCGGGCTATCCTCAATGTTTCCCAGTTCCTCTTTGCTCCCAGTCGAGCAAATCCCAATAAATTGAAAAACAAAATCATTCAATTCAATGGCAGCAAATCAGGCGTAGGCAGAGGCCCCTAAAAAAGGGTTGAGATTGTGGTGTTAAAGGGGAATGCGGTTCTTGGTATGCTACAACAAATAAGACATCAAGTGTCAAAACCGCGGCTGAAAATGTTTCTCATCCAATTTCGTCAATAATAAAGCAATTAGGTTTTAGACTTTTAAATTTGACAGTAGAAAATAAAGGTTCTGACTTTTAATATATGTATGTAATAAAGTCGATTTTAGATATGTAGATGGATACTTTCTCTGAATCTCAAAAAAATTACGTATAATATCAGCAGCAATCTCTATGTTTATTGTATCAATCTGATCAATATTATATAATTTGATCGACTTACACAGACTTAAACTTTAACCTTTAATGATGATCTGATATATCTGATGAATAATTATTATAAAACAGCTGTTAATAAATTAATGGAATTGACAAAATAAAAAGTTCACATATTTTATTTTAAAATATAAAACGTTTATTTGAATTTTTTATTTATTGTTATAATTGTTGTTACAACAAGTTAAATATATTAATAATATGATCCATTGGATTTTTTGTATTTTTAAAACCAAAAACAAATATGTTAGTTTTAGTTTGTCAAAGCAAATCTAAAATACAACATGAGTCCAAAACTGAGATAATTTAAGCTTTATAGCCATGTTTGTACAGATTCATAATTATCTTCAATCCAGTTGCTTTTCCTCTTTTTAGAAAGACTATCCCATTTATTTCAAGAAGAAGCAGTTAACTTTTTGAAGAAGTTAAATTTTTTCTCAATCTACTATTAGAGCAGTGTTGTCCAAAAGTAGGCTGTGGAATAATTTTTTGTATCCCATGAGATAGGAATTAGATTAGAGTCTTCTAAAGACTTTGCCATTAATTGGCCCTTAAATCAAAGATTTAAAGCAAAACCTGACGGTTATTGTGATCATATTTGACCTTTTAGGCCCTCAGGTTGCCTTTCACTTTTAAACCTCATGGGCCGCTAAGGTGCAAAGGTCACCAAAGTCGTCGCAGTCGCCGTCATCGCCATCGTCGTCAAAGTTTTCGACAGCCTCGACCAAACTTTGCCATAAAGTTAAGTTGCGAACAAATACTTGGCTCTTGGCGTTGTTCAAAATGAACAAAAGAAACTAATTGACTTGGATTAACGCTTCTGCATTTTCTTCGGCATAAATCTTTAAATGGGGACAAGTTGGGACATACCCCGATTTTGACTCAAGGTTGAAGGTAAAGACAAAAATCGAATGAAGAAAAAGAAAATTGCAAAATTGTTGTTGGTCGGATTGCCCTTAAAGTTGGAACCTGAAATCAATAGGCAAGCAGTGAACCGGACACGCCCATATGAGCGCCCTCAAAAACTTCCATTCTATCCCTGGTATCTCGCTCGGTCTCAGTGCACGTTTCCGTTTCCGTTTCGGTTTCGGTTTCGGTTACTGTTTTCGTATTCGGGTTTTCCTGCAAACGCTGGCAAAAATTTATTGTGTGTGAAAATGTGTTGACTTCACTCAAAAGTTCTCTCTGTGTTTGCTGCCAAGTTGGATTTATATCTGTGTTTTGCTCATTGTTTGGTCAAGTTATCGTGCGTGGCGCTTTATGTGCTCTTATCCCGCCTCAAGCTTAATATTGCAAAGTGATTTTCGCATTTTCGCAGCATTCCTGCCAGTCTGTGGGAGTCCCCGGCAGTCCTCGAGGACTCGTTAGATGTTAGATGGTGAGTCCATAGATTTATGGCTGCCTTTGATGTATGTTTATCCCTCTTTGCTGACACTGCATTTTCAAGTCGTTCTCTAAAATCCAGGCTAGCTGCAACTCTAGCTAAAACCCTTCTCCTTCTGTCAGACCTTTCTCCAAATCCCCATTCACTTGCCTAGTTATAAACAAATGATTGCTTTGAAGAAGGACAGGCAGGCTTAAGCTTCTGCTGGAAAACGTCGTGCCGCTATTAAAAATCACTTTGAGCATTCGGCCATAGCTCACAAAAAGAACAACACGATGACTGAAAAAAATATGATAAATTGTACTTTAATCTGTAGAAAATTATGCAAATGCTAAAAAATAACTGATGGAAAAACGGCCAACGGACGACTTTTTTTTTCTATTTTTTTCTACTTGCTATTCATAATTTTAATACTCTTTTCTGAGTTAATATTTATTTTCTAAATAATTCTATACTTTTCTCTGAGATTTCGCTTCTTGGGCTTTACATTTTCCCAGAAAAAAATAACTTATTTAAAAATAAAATTCAATACATATCTTTATAATCTCTTATGCTAATACCAAGTCCATGTACCTTTTCCCCTGAGTGTATTTTTATCATTTCTGAAAAATGCTGTTTTGTGTATAGAAAAAACGTCAGTTGGCCTAGTGAAAAAGGGTTAACGTGAAATGGTCTCTTCGGTCCGGTCTCATTATTTTAACATTTCATTTATCATTTCGATTTGATGTAATCGTAATGAAATTTGGATTATGTTGTAATCATTAGAACAAGTCGTTGACTGTTCTAATGTAAAAAGTAACAAAAGAAGATGAAGAAACCGAAAAAAAGGTTAAAAAATGTTTTAGTTGTTGTTTTATGCATCTTTTTTTTTAAAGCTATTTGCAATTTGTTTAATTTCTTAGCGGAGTCGCAACATATTTGCCTGATTTATGTTCTAAGCGTAACAAACCAACAATGTGCCAATAAATCACGCCCACTGTGGCTGCTCTTGGGACAAACTGAAGGGAGGACTCTGACCAAAAGGTCTTACGACAGCTCAGCCGCGCGCAAATCTAATTGTAAAGTTTGTAAACTGGGCCAAAAGGAAGACTGTAAAACCCCAAGACACAAGCCACCATGGCGTCATTATCAATGCGACGGAACCGACCCCAGACCAACTTCCCACTTCCATCCCTTCCCACTCTCGATTCCCTCTCAGACTTTTCGCTTTTCACTTTCAGCATGGGAGTCTTTGCGTCTGCTCCGCGGTGACTTTACGCTAATTTTAAAGCCATCAATTTGATGGCATTTTGAGCGTTTAAAGTGTTTCCCCAAAAATGCCTGATATTTGATACAGCAATTATATAAATGCCGTATGCTTATGTCAATAGACAAGGAGCCAGAGATAAAAGAGAAAGAGAGAGCGAGAGTCGATAACAAGGCCAGCGGCTTAGGATCTCCAAATAATAATAATAATAATAATGTTCCAAGAAACACAAACATTCTGAACCGCTCCCAAATTATGTATTACTGCGGGTATGTTTTATAAGCAGCACAACGAGGCAGCGAATTTTCCTAAAAATCAGGGATGTGACACATACATATTTTGTTAAAAATATATTTTATAGTAATTTTTTTAATTTTATATTTTAAATATTTAAAAAGTATAAATGAAATAAAATATATTTATGTATATACTCTTATATTCTAATAAAGATAATTTATAGATACATTATAATTTGTGTAATTAAAATATTTTAAAAGTCAATAATTTAGGTACAGACTACAATAATAATTATATAAAATTTATAAGAGATCATTTATATTAAAATAATATGAAAGTAAATCAAACTTTTATTGTTATATAGACACATTATATATAAACTCTTACAGTTGTTTAATTGATTTATTTACCAATACTGAAATAATAAATATCAAGTTCGAATTGATTTTGAAATAATTATTGTTTAGATCGTTATGATGTTTTAGGCAATCGTACTTATTTCTATGAATAAAATAAAATTGTATAAAATCTATTTTGGCGTTCGCCAGCCCTGGTATGAAAGTCAAAATCATTGGAGGGTGTCCTTAGTGCCATACTAAAAGTACGCTATACAACAAATCCCCAAATCCCCGCTAGCAAATTTATTTTAATTCACTTTTAGACATGGCCGTTGTTGTTTTTTTTTTCCTGACTTGGCTTTGACATTGCCAATTTCCTGGACGCTCTCTGGCTTAATATTGCTGCTGAAGCTGTGGCCCACGTCTTGGCTGACACTTGGCGACATTGAAATGAGCACTTAAGGCAAATACGCCAAGGGGCAAGGGCAATAGCAACAGCAACAGCAAAAGCAAACAACAAACAGAACTCGCTGTATTATCAAATGTATTTTTATGCTCTTTTGATTTTTATGACCGTGGCAGCAACACCAACACCAACAACGACAACAAGGGGAATAACAACTCTCTGGGCAGTTGATAAGTTAGCTGGGGAACAGGAAAATCCTCCCCGCCCCCCTCTGGGTCGTCATACCCACTGACAATGCCAAATAGTGCTCCTACAGCTACTTAAAATTAAACAAATTACAACAGCACAGCAAACATTTTCGTTGAGGAAAAACTGTCGTCGAATTGTCCACAAAGCTGTCAGGCTCGTCGTCGAGGATATTATTGTCTCTGTTCCTTCGAGCGCGTGCTCGAATTAAATGTGCCGTGAAATAAATCCAACAAGCACCCACACACACACACAGAGAGTCCCTGCAAAATGGCCTACAGCCAATGTCCATCAGTCTCCATTCTTTCCATCAGTTAACAAAAGATCCTATCCTGTCTGTTTAGTGCTGTGCATTCCGTATTGTGTGTCTTGTCATTAATGGAAACAAAAAATCAATTGGTAACGCAGCCGCGGAAAACTGTTAACAAATGCAACAAAGTCAAGTGAAATAACAAGCCCACTATTTAGCTAACAAAATAATAAAGAATCGACTAAAAAAACGACAATTATGGAGAGTATTTTTATACCCGTTACTTTAAAATTAAGTAAAAGGGTATATTGTATTCGTGCAAATGTGCGTAACAGGCACAAGGAGGCGTGGCAGACCCTATAAAGTATATATATTCTTGATCAGCATCAATAGCCGAGTCGATATAGCCATGTCAGTCTGTCCGTCCGTCCGTCTGTCCGTCCGTGTGAGCGCCTAGATCTCAGAGACTATAAGGGATAGAACAACCAAATTTGGTACACAGACTTCTATAAACCCAACGCAGTTCAAGTTTGTTTTAAATTTTCGATCGGTCCACTATATCATATAGCTGCCATAGAACCGATTTGTCGAATTTCAAGTTTTAATATGAAAAACTTTTTTTTTTCAGAGATACCGCGAAGAAACTGACAGAATATGCATTATAGTGCGTCCTATACACCCTAACCAAAATTGGTTTAAATCGGTCCACTATATCATATAGCTGCCATAGGAACGATAATCAAGTTTTAGTATGAAAAACTTTTTTGTTTTCCGAAATATCGCGACCAAACTGACAGAATATGCATTATAGTTCGTCCTTTACACCCTGTCGAATATCAAGTTTTAGTATGAACAACTTTTTAGCTTATTACGATATCTTAACCGATTTTACAGAATATGCATATAAGTTGGTTTTATACATCCTGACCAAAATTGGTTAAGATCGGTTTACTATATCGTATATCTACCATAGAAAGAATTGGTCGATAATTAAGGATTAGGGTGAAAATTATTGTTGTTTCTGGAGATTTATCAATCTGGAGAGTTTCTGGAGTTTCTGCAGTTTCTGTCAATCACTCGCTGATTATGAATTTTATTTTGTCTTATACGTCCTGAATGAATTTGGTCTTAATAGGTTCACTATATCATATAGTGGTCATTGTAACAATCAGGGCGGATGCCCTTTTCTATATTTCAGGAATATTCAATATAAAATAAATGTTTTGTCGAATATTTTTTCGGGTAGTTATTACATTAAAGTACTTTTAAGGGGTTAACTTTGTTTTCAGTTATCATTATAAACTTAGAGTTTTTATATCTTTAGAATCTAAAATTCGGAAAATACTTTATATATATTCAAAGAAGTAACGGGTATCCTACAGTCGGGAGCTCGACTGTAGCCTTTCCAACTAGTTTTTAATATTTTGGAGTGCTTAATTAATATTTGAGTATTAAAAATATTAAAATATACTTTATTGAATATTAAAAATATAAAAATATACTTTATTATTATTTGAATAATAAAGATATTTAAAAATTTATTTTATTATTATTTTCATGTTATCTCTAACCACATAAAGTCTGTTAGTATACTTATTGAGGTAAGAAAAGCTTAGTTGATTTGACTCTGTCCTTCTTTTCATGTATTCCTATATATTTCGATGTTCATATAAGAGAAGCATATGCAATTCTTTCAAAAGTATAGATATCTATTGAACATTGTCGTCTGACGATAATAAACCCAGAATTTATTCATATATATTATGGAATACACCATAAATCAATACAGATTAATAACTATTTAAGAAATAATTATTCAGTGAATGAAAGCATAGTTCAATTGCGGAACTTAAAGCATATTTCATATCAACACTTCATAATTATTGAGCCAAAAGAAGAACAACAAAAACCAAATTGAACCAAAGACGATTGGGGGCGAGGGGCGTGGACTTAGGCAATCTTGACGTTGCCACATGATTTACTTAATACAATTTTGCGTTGCCATTGCTAATTTATGGGGGCTGGACACTGGACAAGAAAGGGGAAGAAGGAGGGAAAGAGAGGTCAACTCTCGACCACTTAATGTCGCAGCAATGTAATAAAAATCCAAGTAAATGGTCAAAGACGAGAACGAAGGACAAAGGATATAAGTAGTCGGACGAAGGAGAGCCATATAAATGTGCCGTTAAATATTTAGTTGATTTAATTATGTGCCTGGTGGGGGGCGTGGGGGAATGACCATTAAATCAACCCAAACTACACATAAAATTTACGAGTCCCAACGTTTTGGGCTCTCTACTCTCTGCTCTCTAGTCGTCTCGTCGTATATCGAATGGGCATTATATGTCTCTGGTTATCTGTTGCTAGACGCTTATTTATTACGACTGCCATATGCCATATATGACATAAGACGGGGGACACGAGGGAAGGAGAGAGAGAGATAGCAGTTGATGATGATGATGATTTTGTCATATTGTCCTTTTTTTTGTAAATTAATTAAACAAATAAAATAATATGTCAGCAGCAGAAACAATAGCAGCAAAAGGCAATAAATACTAATTTGCCTGTTTCAACACAAATGTCATCTTTGGGTAAAGATATATAGTAGTAAGTAAGGCAGAAGGAGACTCAAGGACTGAAAGACGTTTAGTCAAATACGGACAGAGAAATAGCCATAGAAACAAATGGTACATGTGTGTGGGGATGATCAGGTTGCTGCTGTGTGGCTCGAATTGATTCTTGTCTTGGCCTTGTTGCCAAGTCAGCCCCATTGAGCCTTGTCTGACAACCTCCCCTGCGGTGGGAATATATTGGAAAATGTTATGATGGTCTCTCGTTATTACCAGTTGCCGTGGTCAACCAGATATTGTTCATTGTGAACGGAAATTCAATCTTAGGCCTTTGTCTTTGTCTTTTGCTTTGTTTATCTGTCTTTTCGACCAATACCTACATGTACTTTTCATATAAATATTTACTTTATATTTTTAAGGTACATTATGCTGACTTGACCATTTTTACAACAACTGATTTTGCTTTAATTGGCATATATTAGTAAACATCAACATAAATTATTTAGAACAAACTTCACAATTGAATAGAATTTCCATAAAGATTTTAATCCTTTTACTTAAAACAAATTAATATATATTTATATAATATTTATATTGTTTTGTATTTCAACTTATGGGAGAGAAAAGCTTTTTATTAGATTACAAAAAACATTGGCTAATGAGAAAGATACGTAGAATAGCCTTTGAATATACTTTAATACGTGTATCTGTATATGTGATTACATTTCTCTATACATTAAGCATTTTTTCAGCTGACTGAATGTGTCCAATGATTTAAAGGGGTTGCACATTTTTAAAGAATAATAACTTAAATAAACTTTTTGTTATTTATCTGATAGGCGTAAAACTAATGGTATGTAAAAAAAACCAGTAAAATGTGTTTCAAAGATTTCTGAAAAGTCCAACAAATTTAGCCGGTCAGATGGAAAGAAAAAAGATTTAATTTTAGTAACTGATATTCAAATATTAAACTAAATTCAGAAAAGATCTTTATAAAAAAGAAAATAAATATTTTAATTTAATTTATGACTGAGAGGTGATAAAATTTGAGAAGTTTGGGGATTTCCAAATTGTTTTTAATTGTTCCCAAAAATTATTGCGAGCGAAAAGTAAATATTTCTGTATGTCAACTTTCGTTTCTGTTGATTGCACTGAAATTAATTAATTAACTACTATCAAAAGATGAGTTCTACAAAAAAATCGAAAACACTATTAATAAAACGAAGATATAATAAGGTTATTTATAAAGACTTTTCACGATGTATCCATTGATTAACCTTCAAAGTTGGTCACCGTTTGTCTTTGGTCGCTTAAAGATGCAAACTGCTTTTATATTGTAAAAAGTTGCACACTTTGAATATTAGCACAATTTACCCACACCCTGTTATTAATATGCGAGTACCAACACAACTACACCCACTCACACTCACACACATATACACTCGCACACATATACACACACCTACACATGCATTGGCAGTGTCTTGTTCCAAGGCCGTCATTTTGCAATGTGGGCCAAACGTGAAGCGCTTCAATGGCGCAATGGACGACGAACCGTCACAACGCCCAAAACAGAACGACAGGGGGCGTGGCAGACACAAACACAGGCACATAATTCTGCGTGTGTGTTGGTGGGTAAAAGTTATGGTTGGTAATATCAACACTAAAAGTGTTTATGATATGAAAAATGTTGACAGCAACTGCAGAATCGCAAATGCTAAGCATCAGAGAGAGAGACAGTCTATGTCACACACACACATAAACACATGCACACACACATGCACACACATATACATACAGAGTTTCATATAGTGGCTTGTATTATTGCTCTCGGTGTTCGCTTTTGTTGTAGTTTTTATCGTTGTTGCTGACTTTGATGAAAAATATGATTATGTCCTTTATGCGAATGCCTTGCAGTAAAAATAATAATAACACACACCACACACTCACACACTCACACATCACACTCATACACATACACATACACATACAGATAGATATATGTATATATACATACGGATGCCTCGTTGGGTTTCGTATCTCGGCGCTCTTTATTTTTGGCAACGTTTTTCATGACTTTGTTCTTGACTTTATTGGCTGCTCGTCTTACTTCGCCTTCGCTGGAGGCGAAAAACTTTGTTGTTTCTCTTCATTTTACTGATGTTCGTGTTGTTCTTGTTGCTATTGCTTATGTACATATGTATGCATGTTGTTTTTGTTGCGTTGTTCAAAAGCGCAAAACGAGTCTTGAAGAAGCGAACTCGAGAGCAGTTCTGCTCTCATATGTTTGCTTTATTATCGCCATTCTCCAAACCCGTAACAACACTAACGCTAACACTAACACTAACCATAACAATAACAGCAATAAGTGCAGTCAAACCGTTGACCCATAAAGTGACAATGTTGCAATCTTCCCCCCAAAGCCCGATTGACATGTCCACAGCCACGCCCACATTCACGCCCACGCCACCTGCCTCTTACCGCTTGCCACATGACACATGCAACGCCACCAATTGACTGGCAGCTTGTCAAATGCTTTATTCCACTTGCTTCAGTTACGAGGCAACTACACTGAATACAACAGACATTTTAAGAATCAATAATTAGAATGCAATTTAGTATTAAGTTCTAACGACATGTGTTTTATCTTACTAACATTTTTTTAAAATTAATTTTTATAGTTTAATCATTAAATAGTAAAGATAAAGTAACGGGTGCATTAAATAAATAACTAAATAATATATAGCTACATAAAATAAATCAATACCCAAGTTATTTCAAGATTTTAAAAGAATCTGTATGTTGTTATTTCGAAATTTAAAGGATTAGCTCATGATGAAGATGATTTCTCTTCAGTTAAGCAATTTTTATATCTGTTACTTAAAGAAAGGTAAAGGTTTTTAAGATAATATTTTTATTTGATAATTAACGTTATTTAAATTTATAAATTCGTTAAATTTTTAACCGAATGGTTATGAAAGAAATGCCCACATTTATTGCAAATTTCAGACCGAATTGCTACTGGTTTGAAATGGGTTATTTGTGTTATGAGGTTTCATTTTATGTCTTCCACCGATAACAAATTTTTGTGGAAGGATTTGTTATTTCTTACTGAACCCCAAAAGTTGTAATTCATTGTCAAAATAGTATTAATAATACCTAATACTAATACCCGCACTTTTGAAAGAATAGTGGAATTTTTGTCACTGCATCTGAGGGTGATACTTATTAAGTATTTGTTTAAATTTAAATTATTATTATATTTTAAGAATAAATGTAGGGGTATCATATAGTCGGTAGCTCGATTTTAAGCTTCGCCTTTTGTTAAATATATAAACAAATATGTGAGTTGTTTTCATTGTACTTCGATTAAATAATAAAAGAATGTGTAACTTCCGAAACTTCTGCTGCTAATTACAAATACACTACCACTAAAATATACAAAAGATACACTAAAAAAAAAGACCAACTTCTAAAATCAAGAATATTCATCTAAAATATATTGTTCTTAAAATAAGACAATTTTAAGACCAAATTAATAAGACTAAGAATGTTAATCTAAAAATTAGCGGTTCTTAAATCAATAATTAAAAATTTTTAATTGATAAGAACATATAAATATGTCACATTTAAAGTGAAGACAATTATTGGCCCCGTGGCGCTCTGGTTAGAGTCGCCACTTCAGTTTGGTTAACATGTCAAGTCGAGGGATCGAAATCCGCTCTAGCCAAGGAAAAAACGTATAATCGGAATATTTATAAAAAAAAATCCAAAAAAAGTATAAATATCACAAAAAATTAAATAAGTTTCAAAACACATGCATTATTTTTTTATTTTTGGTTCTTAAAATCAAGATGTGTTTTCTAAATTTAAGAATTTTATGTTCTCGACGCATTTTTTAGACCAAAATTCTTAATTCTGAGACCAAAATCTTGATTTTAGAACGTTTTTTTTATCAGTGTAGCTACATCCAAGAGGGGCATGTTTCTGTTATGGGCTGGTGTGGTGCTTGAGAGGGTCGGCAAGGAAGACCACTAATTTGTAGAACCCTTCCCTGTGTTTCTGCAACACGTGCGTTGCAGTAACTTCATTTGCTTGCTGTTAGTGTGCCGCTATACCCTTTTAAAAATAGGGTATTTACGAAAATTGGGAGTGTGAGCTAAACATTAGAAGAAAAGAGTGAAAGAAACTGAAGGAGACTTCTTAATCTCATATCATGAACCGAACATTCGAACCGAATAATAAAAATATTTAAGACGATTACAAAATCATAAAAAAAATTAAATCATAATTTTAAGTTAAATACATACTTAAAAAAAATTAACAATTTATTTATTAAACAATTTAATCGGCTTAAAAAATTGAAGCATATGCGAAAATGAAAATAATTTTGTGTTTTATATATTTCGAAAGTTTTGATAATTATCATTTACACATTTACAGAGCATTTGAGCTGCGCATATCAACAGTTCTACCAATTCCATCTGTGTACACTTTCTTTTAAGTGTTTCCCTTTGTGTATTTCGGTTTTAGAGAGATAATTACAAAAAATGTTTTTGCGTGCCCCTCGCGCTTCATGATGGGCCGACTAGAATTATGATTCCTGCTGGGAGGGGAGTTTTGTGTAATGTGGTGCGGAGTGTGGAAGGATTCTTTTTTGGTTGTGTTTATTTCCGGGAACGCTGCTTGGTTTTTATGCACTGCGCGTGTGTTTTGTGTTAAATTTGTTGCTTAATTTGAAAAGGCAACCCACGTAGATAAGACATTAAAAAGAAACAGATACCGCAGACAAGCAAAGCGAGAGTACTTAAGACTTAGTGACGGTACAAGTGGTTGTGGGGTAGGAGGATGGGGGATAGAGGAATGGGGAATGGGTTGCTTGGTTGCATGACATTGAGCGGAAGACTTTCAGTCAGCACTGTCTCAAGCTAAAGTTTATAGAACATTTTCAATTTGCTATGCAAATAAATCCAAGAGGGGATTGCAGATAGAGATGGCTTGACAGATCAGGCACACATGTTGCGCCCTTTGACCCCCCTTGTCCCCTTGTCCCCTTATTCATCCCGCGTCTCCCTCATCAAATCAAATGCCCTTTCTCATAGTTCTTCTGACCAACTGCAGTTTCGTTTTACATTCGCTTTCTGTCATTTCGTTTTACGTTTCGCTGCAGTCTAAAACCGTAACTGAATCCCCCCCTGCACTCCCGTGGTCTACACTGATTGCACCCTTATGCTGTCCATACCTTTGATGGCTTGCCAAACAGTTGGAATATGATTTTTGCAATTTTCGCATGAACTCAACCAAAAAATTAAACTTGACTACATTGCAAAATTGTAAAGTTTTTAATACGTTTGGGGGCCTTCCCCTGACGGTGCCTGTAACTGTGTGTGAATCCCACTGTGTAAGTGTGTGTGTGTGTGTCTCTTCTGTTAGGAGTGCAGAGGGAGATGGGAGATGGCAACTGGTCTTGGCGATGTGGCAGTTACCCCTGTCATGCCTGTCAATCTCTGTGCCAGTCAATGAGCAAAAAGTTTGCGATTTTCCTTCTCTCTCTCTCTCTCTCTCTTATTTTTTCTACCCCACTCTTTCTCTTTCTTTTATTCTGCATGTTACTCTGTCTCTTGTTTGCCTCTTGCGCTTTGTCGACGCTTGCAAACATTTCAAATTATTTTAATTAAGGCATTTTAATTAACACACACGCATATATGAGTTGATGTTCTTGCTGTTGTTGTTGTTGATGTTGTCGCGTTTTTGCATAAATTGTTGGGCCTTTTCACGCCTCCCTCTCCTCCTCTCCTCATCACCGCCTCTCTGCCCATTGGCCCCGCCAGTCTCGCCAACTGCATGTTGACACAGAATTTAAATTTATATTTCTTGTCGTTGAGCTTTTTTTTTAGGTAGGGTATACACATATTTAGGTCTGTTTGTTTTCGCAGGAAAATAATATATTCAAAATCATATTTCTTACTAAGAGTCATTAAGATAATCAATTTTAGCAAACTTTCGAATTGGATTTTCCTTAATTAATTGTTTTTTTCCAAGGAGTTATTTAAGTTTGGTCATAATACTCACTAATAGCATTTTAAAAAATACATTTTTTAAGATATATATTTAGAAAGTATGATAATTTATATAATAAATATATATTTAACTTAGGTACTGTAAAGAAAATTTCGATTATTTCTTTATGCTTAAGAATCATTCAATTTAATTTTATTTGGTATTGTGTATAATTAAATAATATTAAAGTTTGCTCCATTAAGCATAATTTTCTAATTTTACAATAAGTAATAATATAAACTTTATAATCGAACTACTGTTACTCGTAATCTTTTTAATTTAAATCCTGCACCTTCATCTTTTATGATCCTTAAAGAATCAAGGCTCCTTATTCGTTTTAAACTCGAGTCTTCTAGCTTGATGGTGTGTATCGTTGTTATTTTCGTAGGGGATGCACAGTGGGATAGGGAAGGAGGAGCCGCCATTAGTTCAACTTGGATACGTCTAAGGCTTGGGCCTGTAATTTATTGACGTGTTTCTATGTAACGATTTTTTATAACTACATGCAAGATTTATATACACACAGACATACATCCAAATACTATATGTTTATATATGTACATATGTATATTTTTAGGCCAACATGCGCGCTTAGCCATAAATTGTTGGCCAGAGTAAAAAAGCATATGGAAAGAGGCCGTTGCGCTAAATTTCATTTCATGCAGCGCTGCGTTCAACAGCAATCCTTGTCGTCCTTGGGGTCAAGTTGAGAGAGTGCGTAAAAAGGAATTTATGGCACACTCTCCTTACTCTCTCTCCCTTTAAATCTAAAAACCATCCTATCCTCTCACTCTTTGCCAAGACAAACTTGTGCAGTCAAAAAACCAGTTAATTGAGTTCAAATAAGCAATTGCATACATATTTAGTTATTGTAGTTATCTTTGTTGTTATTATAGGCTCCATAATGTTTAATAAATCAAATAATAAAAAGCTCACGTTTTAATTAAAATTGTCATAAAATATAAAAAACAGAAAATTATTTGAGTAGTCGCCAAAGAAATACCCTATTTTCAAATGTCAAATGCGTCAAATCTATCAAAAAAATTATTCTAAAATTATTAGAGTAGAATAACTCAAAAAGTATTATTTAAATTATTGAAATTTCAGAATTAATTTTTAATTGATTTTTTTTTTACAATTTTACCAAATTATTTAATTTTTTCTATTAGATTAAATTGTTTCCAAAATATAAATACAAGCTATCATTACCCGTTGATTCATGGTAATCAAATAAGTTGATATACTCACTATTATTCAACTTATAGAAGGTGTGGTCAGTTTTTAATTAAAAACACAACAGTCAAAATAATTAAACATTGTGATTTCAAATATTAAATTCACGCTCAATTTTATTCCATGAACTTCATTTAAATGACAAAACTAAAAAACCCAATATTAACTTTAAAACTTTAGCTAATTGCAATAGAGAATGTGGCCAAACAAAAACGTTTTCCATAGGCGGGGGGTTTGTTCGAATGGGCGTGGCATCGGGTTTGCTAATGAACATCGATTTGGCCAGAGCCAAAACAGCTGCTGTGAGCGTCCCGTAATCGAAATCGGAATTTAAATTGACTCATTAAAACGAGCAAAAAGCGGGTCGCTCAACAATTAAACAAACGCTGTCACAACGTCACCCCCGTCCCCCGTCCCCCCATTACCATTACTCCCCTCCATTCTCTTCGCACCATCAACCTCACCCTTCGTTACCCGCAATGTTATCCCGTCACGTTGCCCTCGCAAAGATCCCTAGCACCTAATATGGGGTCATTAGTTAATTTGCCAAACGGCTTCTGTTGGTCTGTTCCCTATCTAAAGGAGTGTTATGGATTTCAAATGCAGTTTGTCTAATTTAATATATCAGTATCGATAACATATTTTATTTGTGAGAATTTATAGAAAATAGGAGTAGATTCATGGTAATTTCTGTTGGAAAACTTTTTGAAAAAATTCCAAATAGGAAAACATATTTAAAGATCAAGAGAAAGAATCTTTCAGGGATCTCTTGCCCGCAATAACAGAAATGATCTAAATCATCTTCATTTTACTAATAACTCAAAATACTATCAAGATCTTTACAAAACCCTATTAGAATATTTAAATAGCAAGGGAATGTAAACTTCGACTAATCAGTAATCTTTTCTCTCTTCGTACTGGTTGTTCTTGTTTTTATGAGGTTGCCATTGTCAAGGACGTTCACGTCCTCGCCTGCCCTTCATGTCCGTCAACGTCAACGTCACCGTCAACTTCACCGCCACCGTTACCGTCACCATCGTCGACGTCTGTTAATTTATGTCCGCATACCCAAAGTTCTTTCCTTTCTCGGGTTGCTCTCATTGAGTTTTGGGTGCGTGCCGAGCCGCAATCTGCACGGGACTATTAGATTTTATTGAGCCGCTGATTTACACACCGCGCTTCAATTCAATTTCGGGGTAGGATCGCGTCGGACAAGAGGCAAGTAGAGGGGTTTGCGATGGGGACTCGCGACGCTAATCACGTCTAACAAAACTTTATGTCGGACCAGGGCAGCTCGAATGGGAATTTAATTTTCACACGCCGCCATTTGGCAAAATCAATATGAGGAAAATGGTAAAACATAAAAATGCAAACCACACAATACCAACAAAAACAACACGAAAAATACATAAATCACCTGCATAATTTCGTTACAACATTTTACTATGCAATTTGTATTAAAGGTTTTTTACCCTCAGCTTTTCCTATGATTCTGATTCTGATTCAATCCAACAAATGGGGCGTGTCCATTGGTAGGCGGTCGCGTCCATTTTATTTACATTTATTGACCGCACCGACTGCTGGGACTGTCTGTGGATCTGGATTCGAGTCTGCTGGGCCCGAGTGAGTGGTGTGGTGGTTGGGTGGGTTAGTCCGGTGGTTCGGCATTGTAACTATGCAATTTGCAGCACGTGTGAACAGTTTTCTATTAGACACTCGCGATGCCAATGGCGTAAATGTGCAAACGGAAGTAAGCAAAATCGTAACGGAAGTAGATTGAAGTGCTGCTCTACTTCGTATGGGTAATAGATACATATGTATATGTAGACAACTATGCAGTAACCCTCTAAAGCTTCAACCGAGCTGTTTGATAACTTAATGGGCCCACATGTTGGTGCCACCAGTGAAACAAAGTCGGAGAACTAAGTAGTCTCTGACACTCGATGAATCCCTTTAGAATTGCAAGGAAGAAAGTACTTGCACTTTACTTGCAACTTTATTTACTTAATTCCAAGTTTCTAATATTTTTCAGTCAAATATATGTTCAATGAACTAAATTACTTTTATACAAGAATAGATTTATTTTTCAACTATAAATCATTTCCCCATTTTTAAGAACTGATCTGCGACTATATTGTTATAATTTAAGCAGACAATGCTCATGGATTTAATAATAATATTTTGATTGAAGCCTATGACCTATTGAAGACTGACAGAGTTGCAGAAAATAGTTTTTCGCTCATTTTCCAGTCATGAATTAAATGTTACGACCTTAATTCTCTAGAAATTGTGCTGTGCTTGCATCAATTAGTTAATCACCTAGTCTAATAATATAAACATGTCTAGCTGTAATATATGCTCAAAACATTTATTGTGCTTACATATAATCTTTGCAAACGTCACAATGAATATGTCTAAAATCGATCGATATGTTTATTCCAAATCATCTGGTTTCCGGCTTCTGCAACATGATATTAACATATGCCTATATCGATGCTGACCTATAAATAGAGTTACAGACTAATTGAATATGGCAAACAAATTAAATCGTCAAAATTGAATAATTATATGGTAAAGTCCTTCTTTTACATATTAAATTACGCCACGTGTCTACTTGGCATCGTTTTCCATCCACATTTTGGTACAACAAGACTGGTTATGGTAATGAGAATATGTGTGCGACCCAAAAGAATAATGGACACATGATTCCAGTTTGTTGAGCAGCTGTCAGCGCGGTTTCCAATTATCCGAAACCCAAATATCAAACCCAAAAGTTGTCTGCAAAGGAATTTTAGCATTGCAATGCCACAAATCAAAGGCAAGTTTCACTTTTCCTGTCAATTTCGTTCAGCTCAGAGTTTCATGTGGTCGACCATTGGGTGGTCAGTCAAATGCTTGATTGCTGCCCATTTTTGCAACCTTCCACTTACCACTTACCATCTATCTCCACACATCTCCCATCTCTTGTATAAATTTGATTTGCTAATGAGCCGAGTCGAGACCATATGAAATTTAAAGTAGTTTTTTCCTCCGGCTCTTGTGGTTTTTCCAGTGGGTGTTGCCGAATTGTGGTTTATGTGTGTCAACCACAGACTTGGGTCATATTTGAGTAGAGGTTCTAATTGTTAACACTGGGAATACGGTGTGTGAAAAATACTTATTTGATCGAGATAAATGACTCGACAAGTTAAAAGTTGAAAGTTTTGATTGCTCAGAGATTCATTTGGCTCGCTGAATATTTAAAACGTTTCGATAGATATGTATATGTATGAATGAATTGAATTCCATAAGAAAGATTGTTTCCATACTTTAAATAAACGACCAACTTTATGTACTATATTTACCATTTATTTATATATTCTTATTTTTTGTCACATTTTTTATGACTTAGTTTTATTTACTTATTGTTATTTATGCATCGGTTTTTTAGGCTAACACATTTTAAACTAAGCTAAACTCTGTCACTAAATTCTCCTTAAACGCAACGCGCTTTCTAACAATTTGCATAAACTCTACTTTTAAATCTTTACTTTTACTATGCAGGACTTTCCCAATGCATCGAGGACTCACACAGAACTTAGCTGCAGTTGATAGGTAAATATACATACATATTCGATATAACAAACAAAAAAGCTCAAATTAAGTACATTATTTTTTTTACAACTTTAATAACTATACACAGTAAGATTATTATTTACAATTTTATCTCTTAATTTAAGCATTTTGTTTTGGGAACATATTTGCTACAAATAATTTCGCTACTAAATTTCAGAGTCTTTTTGAAGTTGCCTTAGGTTTAGTATAAGTATTTATATTCTTAACCATTTATATAGGTATCTTATTCACTCGCTTCAAATTTATCGCATATTTCAATCAATGGGAAATTTTCAGTATTTAAGAAAACATAATTAAACCTGGATTCTTTAAATAGATTTTTATCTTGAAGTTTCTGCAGATGGGAAATATGCAAAAATGCTTTTACATTTATTGGAACTGTATTTTGAAACACTTAAGAACTGTAAAATATTTTTCAGTAATATCATATTTTGGAACATAATAAATGCTGATGACCGTCATTTTACTCTGTTGATTATGATTAGTTATAAGTTCTTGTTATTATTTTCACTTATCATATTTCTGTCAAATGATACGCAGGTGATATGCATCTGAATAGTATTGATATAAGATCGAAATCCGAATGTACGAACGAAATATTTCTGTAATCGATATTTGCTTTCCAGATATGTAAAGAGTAATTTGATAATAAAAGAAACATGCAGGATGTAAAAGAGTTAAACTTAGATTATCGATTTCAATTGATAAACGGAAAGTTGCTCAGCAATAACCGATAATATTGATCTGAAATGTCGGTCATAATTTCATTAGATATAATCATGGGAGATATGCAAGTTGGAAAACTTGAAAGTTTAACTTGGATATGCACAGCACCTTAACCCTTTCGACCCCGACTTTTTCCCTGTGGTGTGAAAAATTTTTTTGTGCTCTGTATTATTTTGTATAAATTAAAGAAGTATTTTGCCAAAATTTGAAGTCGCCACGCCCATTGGTTAGGGCGCTACCGGAAGTTGCCTGTGGGCAACGTCGGGCCATGGTGGTATACAAAGTAATTTTTTTTTTTGAAAATCGCTTACAATTTTATATATTTATTATGAAATATTAGGTATGAAATGACAAAAAACTGTTTTTATTATTATTGCAACACAGGTGGACCTTGCACTTAAGGCATTTAGACGTTGAGCTTTTGTTTTACACAATTTGCAGCGACCTTTTTCACTAATTACTACTCAATGCTCCACTCTATCGAAACGTTGTAAGTCGCTAGGATTCGGCTAAACTCTGTATTTCTTTGACTGTTGCTAAGACACACTCCTCGATGGGGATCCAACGAGTTTTGTGGGGCTATCCCCCTCTATATTAGATGGTCGGCCTCTTTTCCTTTGGATTGAAGAATTACATTGTAGGTGGCCATCTACAACTTCCATCGGAAATTTTATAAGAGGAATATGCTTTTGCTCGAATAAATTAAATGTTATCAATAAAAGATTCTGTTAATAAACTTTCGTGAACGATGGTTGACTCTGCAGAGGTCCAAAAGCATATCGTCCGAATCCCCTTCTCCCCTTTCCTTATTGTAAGAAGAAACAATCGCATGCCTTAAAACATCATTATAAGCTCTTTTATTGGGATTCACCGACTCCATTGGAGTTATCGCGACATAAACTTTTAAAGTATTGTCTTCGTCCCATATGGACTATGGAACTTCAAATTGACTTGATCTCCTTTTCAGTGTCTTCGAATACAATTTTTAAAGCAATTATCAGCAATACTCTTAGGTCCTTGCTGGTATTCTTCTGCAGCTATATTGTCAAAAAGGCCGATCTCTATAGTCTGCCTTCTCTTCACGATCCGTTCCAAGTTTTGTTTATCAAATACAACCGACAATAGACGACTGCTCGAAGTGTTCCGTCACTTTATAAAAAACCACGTCACTTTTCGCACTCGAAATAAAAATATTTGCTCTTCTATATATGAGATTAAATTATTGAGAATTGGGGACGAGAGCGATCCATGTCGGTACCTATGTTACAAGTTAAAAATTGGGCAAGGCTAATGATCCTATTATTCTGGTTTCAAAACACCCTTTATTTATGACCTGTAAACATTCTGCAATAAAATGCAATAATGCAATAAAAATGAAATTTGCAGTAAACTTTGGTATTCCAATCGTAAAAATTGGGGTTAAATACTACCTGTTGCACTATTTTTTGGGGTAAAACCAAAACAACTAATAAAACCATCAATTGGAAACACTATTTTAGGCTAAATCCTTTTTTCAAGTAATAAATTTGCCTGTCTGAGTTGTGTAAGAAAATCCAGCAAAGTCAAAAAAATTATGATTTTATTACCACTATGGACCAACGTTGCCCACAAGCAACTTGATGACTTTAAAAATCCGTTACATGAAAACTATTCAAATATTATCAATTTCAACTTTTACACTTATAAGCTTAATCTATTCTCAATACAATTTCAAATTTACATTTTGAATTTTTTAACGATAACAAAAAAAAATTAATCATTTTAAAATGTCTTCCGAATTAAAAAAAGAATTTTTTCTACGAGGCAGGTGCAGTCTTTTGAAAATAACTTTGTTAAATAACTTCCAAAAATTATTTTTTTTTCTCACACTTTCAGTAAACATATATATCTTCCAATTATATAATGAATCATCTGACAAAAAAATCGGATTCGCTCACAGTTATCTGTCAAACTTGCCAAGTTGCCCACAGGCAACGTCGGGGTCGAAAGGGTTAAGGAGAACAGAACAATGACATAAATATTTATATAACTATAATTATGTATTTAGTATATACAACTACATATACATGAATAACATTTAACGGACTATCTAGTCTAGGTGTACATGGGTCTATGTCTAGCCTTAGGGTATCGACTTTATACTTCTCCATTTAAACGCAACTTTCTGGGACACGTTGCGTCATGAGGCAATCTTTGATGGCATTTATGTTGATGTTGTCATCCAGGTCCTGTGATGAGTTGCACGAAGTGGTTGTTGTCGAAGTCACTCCCACACCCATTACACTTCCCATGCTGCCCAGCAAGAGACTTGAGCCAGAGCCGGGTTGATGATGTTGTTGTTGCTGATGCTGCTGCTGCTGCTGTTGCTGATGATGATGATGGTGATGATGGCGATTCAATGTGGCCGTGTGTCCCACACCAGAGCCACCTCCCTGTTGCAGCGGGTGGTGCAGTCGACCACTGGAATAAGCATTCAATATATAACCACCACCACTGCCCAAACCAGGCGGAAGTGTTCCCACTCCACTGCTGTGCGCCGGCTGCAGATGTGCAGCGATGGTCGCCGTCGATGAAAGCGACGTCGGCGACCCGATGATGGTGCCGCCCATGCCCAGGGGCAGTGGCTTGCCCCCGCCACCGAGGCTACCCATAATACTGCTGCTGGGCGAGATGACAGTGCTGCTGCATCCCCCTCCAGCTGCTGCTACGGCGGCCAACAGCTGCGCCCGCTGTGCATTGATCTGATTGTAGGTGACCGGCGGATTCGCCGGATCACTGGACAGCGTCGTAGTCGTCGTCATGGCCGGTGCCTGCAATAAGATAACAATGATAACAGTTGAAAGCGCATTCGAAGCATGTTTGCACTCAGCTACTCAGCTGGAAGCTCCAATCGCTTCCACTTACAATAAACCAAACCCAATTCCCGCCCTTCTCTCTACAGAATCACATCAAATCAGAGCATACACTGAAAAAAAGGACCAACTTCTAAAATCAAGAACATTCATCTTAAATATTTTGTTCTTAAAATAAGACCATATTAAGACCAAATTAATTAAACTAAGAATATAAAAAAAAATTTGCAGTTCTTAAATCAAGAATTAAAAATCTTAAATTGAAAAGAAAATATAAATACGTCATATTTAATCCGAAGACAATAATGGCACCGTGGCGCTTAAAGTCGCCGCTTCAGTTTGGTAACAAGTCGAGGGATCGAAACCCTCGCTCTAGCCAAGGAAAAAACATAATCGGAGTATTTATTAAATAATAAATAAATCCAAAAAGAGTATAAGTATCAAAAAGAAAAATAATTATTTTAAAGTTGAAATAAAACACCTGCCTTATTTTTTTATTTTTGGTTTGAGAATTTAGGACCCTTCGGTCTTCAATTAAGTACTTATTCTGAAATGTTCCTAAAATCAAGATGTGTTTTCTAAACTTAAGAATTTTATGTTCTCGACGCATTTTTAGTTCTGAGACCAAAATCTTGATTTTAGAACATTTTTTTTATCAGTGTACTCGAATTATTTTTCGGTTGCTAAGCGAGTTTTGGCACGGAAATTACCAATTTGGCCACACAACCAAATAAAAGCATATCTTATTCGCTGAGCCGAATTATAAATACTCTAACAAGCTAAATATATTTTTGATTTAATAATGAAAATACGTATACAGCCTTGTCCAAAAAGAATATAATTTATCGTATAGTTTAGTAAGATGTGATCTGATCAGGTTTTTCTGGGTGTATCCCAATCCTTGCAACAAATGTTGGATCAATTATAAATTTGTATACCCCAGACTTAACTTATTTTTCGTTTCAGTCTTTAATTTAAACTTATTGTTAAGTTAATTTAATTTAATTGTTAACTTTTAATATAATTTTTATTTAAACTCTTTTAAGACTTAATTTTAACTTTTCTTTAATATAATTTTTATTTAAACTCTTTTAAGACTTAAATTTAACTTTTCTTAGTCGTGAATATATAAATAATTAAAAGAAAACAATTGCAATAAAATATTTTTTAAAATTAATATTCTACTTTATATTCCTTTAATTCCTTAAATTTAATTTTATTTATAAAGTCAGTAAAAAATAAATGTATAAAGCATTCAAAAATATTTTTTTAAATTATAGTTAAATTAAATTATAAAATATTAAAGATGAGATTGTAACTATTTAGAAAATATAATCTATAAAATATATAATATATTTTAGGCTTCATCGTAGTCTTACGTATAGTTGCCAAGATTTTTATATTTAAATTGACATGCATGATTTGTATTTTAGAGATATATTTTAATTTATTTATGCAATCTGACAATCTTTTAAACACGTTAAGTAAACCACACAATTGTAGCGCATAAAAGGCGGCAACGCTTGACTATCGAACAATTCTTTTTTCTGGCAGTCGAAATGAAATTGTAATTGAAATCTCTGAATGCAATGCGAATTGCAGAATTCCGAATTTGCGTTGTTGTTGTTGACTTGCAGATTCCCTGAATTGTGTTATGTTTGGCAATATTTAAAATTATTTAATTAACGAATTGAGTTATGCCCGGCGTTGGCTGGGGTCTATGTCCAAATCCAACCCACCGACTGATGCCTGATGGTAATTTAAATGTAATTGAAATCAGCGCAGCAAATCCCATTTGTAGAATGCACAGAGTTCCCCCATTTCCTGCCCCCTATCTCCCCTCCAGCATTGCCTTGTGCTTATCTCTGCAATGCTGAAAACCGCAGCATGGGTATTTTTTTATTATTATTATTATTTTTTTATTCAATACACATTTTCCACTCTGCGCTGCTCTGAAGCTTCATGGCGAATTGGTTGTGTCCTGAGCGTATCTGTGGTCAGTATTTGGCAGATTAGTGATATATACTATATATATATATATATATATGGTATATGCATACATATATATCTGTGAATATGTATAGATAGTCGAATTATTCGAATTTTCCCTGGGTATAGCAGTCAATTGGTCATGGTCTGTATATATAGCATATGGTCAGAAGCGAATTCTAATCGCACTTGAGCAGCTTATGGTAATTTCGACAAATGCATAAATGAACTCTAATTGCAATTTTAATGAAATGAAAACAAATGACCAAAGCAAAATGGCAACACATGCGCTTATCTAAATTGAGTAATTTCAATAAAAGCATATATAAACTTTGACTTAAATAATAATGGAAAATAACAAACTTATGAAAAATTCCAGAAACTATAATAATATGTGTTTTTCATGAAAGGAGTTAATAAGGCCGCTTTTGATCGAATTATAATAACCTTTAAACATTATTTATATAATAATATTTATATTATAATAGTAATAATAATAATATAATACGTACATATATGACACATATATATATATATATAGATAATAATTATCGATTATCTCAACTTAATCTCAACTTTTTGTCTTATATTCAATAATTTACCACTAATAGTGTTGGAATTATTCGTCATTCTGTTACTATATATACATATATAACTATAAGTTTCGATATCAATATCGATAGCTGAAGTAGTGGTAAGTTCTTGTATTAAGCGAGTCTTTTAAGCTTTATAAGAGTGTTTTTCTAGGAATGCATTGTGTGTGAAAAGGAATTAATTTAGAAATTTTATCATTTCCTTACTTTAAAAATTAAATGTAATTTCACCTATTTGCCAAGCCTTTGCACAAGGATACTTTTATCTTTTATAAGAGGCTTACGAAAATTTACAGCTCACTTGCAGCTCAATTGTTTATTATTTTTCCAATTGAAGTACAGGACACATATGCTTCACATACACAAAATTGCTTCCTCCTTCCCCTTTAGCTGGTTAAGCGAAGCAGCTTAGGATTGTCGAGCAATATAAATACCAAAAAATTGATTGATTATGGCCAGCTCGACATGATGTATTGTGTTTGGATAAAGAATCTTGCAATTACCTTGTCGCTGGCTGGTTGCCATACAAAGTGTTTTCCCCATTATCCCCTCAGATCAAACCAATGGCTTTTATTTATAACACAGAGTCGGAGGAGGAGGAAGTCCTTGCAACAAGACGTGTGCTCTGACAGTTTAAAAGCTTTTTTTAATAAACATCCTTTTGAATGCTTCGGATTGGGATTGGCAACGGTTTTGGAGCTGATATTGCTGTTGCGATTGCCATTGAGGTTTGAATCGGAGCTAAGGTTGGGCATATGCCATTTGAAACCTGTCTGAGGTTACCCAACTTTGTGGCTGCTGAGTTTTGTTTAGCAATTTGCCAATTTGAGTATTTGATTGGTTTTAGTGCGGAAAACAGATAGCCAGAAATGGCAAACGTGGCTAATATGATTCTGAACTGACAGCTGACAGATGTTAACTGAAACTAAATACATACATCTCAATATCACGGAAACTAGAGTACACTCACAAAAAAGCAATCCCAATCAAATGGCAATACAAACACTATTATAGAGACAAACACAGAAAAACTATTTGAACTGCCTTCTATTTTGGATATCTGTGTGCTTGTGAATTATTTGTTTAAGTTGGATTCCGCAATTTGTGACACTTTTGACCTCATAAATATTTTTCTAGAAATTGCCAAAAAAAAAAACTTTTGTTAATTTTAAATTAATATTTAGAACACACTTGAATTAAAGAAGTAACTTAAAAGTTGATTTATATATTTATTTTAATATATTTTTAATCTAACATTTAATTTTTAATTTATGAATATTTAGAAAAATTTTACTTCAAGTTGAATTATAACGAATTGTAAAAATAACAATAAATATAAATTAATGATCATCCTCAAGATGCAGTCAAAAACGTGAGATATTTGTCAAAATTTATCACATCTCTAAAGATCTATAAACTTTTAATCTTGGGTAGTAAATTGCCAGATTAATGATGCATGAATGAAAAATATTATTAGGTTTATTTTAATATTTTTGCGATATGCTAATATATGATTGTTGAATAGGTTTTGAAAATCTATTCATGTTGTTTTGTCTTTTGTAACTATCTTAAACTTTATTTATAGTTTTTGTATGACTGGAGTTCATGTGATGTTTGCAGCATCACATAACTAATAATAGAATGTTCAACAGTTTTAAATATCCAGCACAATAATTAAAAAATTCTACTTACTTTATAATCTGTTAAACCCTTAATTTTCAGAAATTCACTGAAATAAACTCTTTTTATTGAAGTCTGTGGTACTTACATTGCCATTGGGTGACCACTTGGAAACGCTTCCGACGCCAGAGGGCGCCACGGCAGCTACAAACTGAGGCGCCTCGCGGTCCGCGGGAACAGCTGTGGCAACCGCTGTGGAGGTGCTACTGCCAGTGGCTGTGCCCGCTGTGGTGCTGCCCACATTGGAGGCATTGCTGCCACTGCTGCCGGCGCTGCTGCCACCAACTGTCCGAGATTGAAATTTATTGATGATGGTGCCACGTTTTGGGTACGAGTGTCGATTGTCGAGTGTCCATGTGTTCATGTGTTCATGTGAGGATGCGGTTGCGTTTTAGATTGGCGCATTCCATCGTTAAAAATATTTACGATTAAAAGAAAATTGCATTCGTTGATTGGATTGGATTGGTTTTTCGGTTCGTTTCGTTTCGTTTGGTTTCGTTGGGTTGATAGGGGTCGAAGTTTAGTTTGGCGAGGTCGCAATTGTTTAGATTGCCGGTCGTATTGTCGTGTTGATGAGATTGATTACGATTACGGGTTGCCCAACAGCAGGAAGCAAGAAGCACCGATGTCACAGGCGAGGACGAGGACGAGGACGAGGAAAGCCAGGATGATAGCGAGACACATGAAAGTAAACGTCAGAGAAGTGGTCATAAAATTTGATTAAAGTTTAATGGACAAACTGCACGTCGTCGTACTATGAATCCGACAATCCTGTCAACTCGACTGCTTAGACTGGATAATATTGAAACAAGCATTCGACCATTTATCCAATTGACGAACTGTAAATACCCTAAAATAACTGACTATAATACTTTTTATACTTTAAACTAAAATTAAACAAATTATGTACTTATTCTGAAAATATCAATTAAAAGATTAACGTATCTAAAATATATTCTAGTTACGAGTTGAGATCTTTAAGATTTTAAAATTCAAATTGTTTCTTGACTGATTTTTGTCTTATCCTTTATGACCTTAGGTCAAAAGAAAATTATTTTTAAAAATTGTTAGAGAATTTTGAAAATAATTATAATATTTTCTAGAATAGTTTTTGATCTTTATGATAACACTTCACTCACTTCTTTATGATAACACTTAAAGAAAATTTGTTATAAACTTGTTATATGGAAATATATCTATCTAAGGAGAGTTTTATTTACGAATTGATCATTAGAAGTCCAACATCTACTTTTTAGCAGGTCCACAAGATTTCAATTATTTAGAAAACTTATTGTTTAATATTATATGAAGCAATTTTCATATATATTTGTTGCTTTCAGTTCTCTAATTCAACTCATTGTGAATTAATAAAAAATAAGATACTCCTACTTAAATTACTTGACTCCAACTGCCACTGACAAATTGAATCTTGTGACATGGTATATCCAAAATGAAGAGCGTATCAACTGTTTATGAGCTTACCATATTGTGAGGGTATTACATCTGGATCACGTTCATCTTCAACCAAATCCTCTGATGATTTCGTTTTTATATCCGTGTGCTGCCAGCGAGGTTTTTCCAGGTTACCGCTCTGCAATGTTGTCGCCAAATAATAATATTAATTGTACTCGAGTCTGGGAGCTGGATATGGGAATATGTGAGGAGTTTTCTCACCTTGAAGACTTCGCCTGATTGGGCGACCACGCCCGCAACTGTCGCCTTGTTGCCATGTTGGCGATTGCGTCGCAAATTGTGGACAAATGTTACTGCAAATATCCGTATCGCGATGGCCACCCCAATAATTATGATGGTCAAAACGCTACCAACAATCACCGGGGACAGTGTCAGTGTTACATCGTCGTCTGTTGTTATCGTTGTTATTTTATGTCATCGGTTATTGTTGTAATTACAGGTTGACAATCGCCGGTCATAAATCATCGTCAATTTTCCATAGATATCACATCACATCACGTATTCCAAGTATCGCACATACATCACGTTGATTGTACGATGGGTAACAAGGTGTTTCAAGTTGAGTTTGACAGTTTTATTTTTAGCCAAGATGTGTTAACGACATGTAAAAGAAAATTAGAAGAGGAGGACAACGAATGAGCGTGAGTTTTTTTTTATGAATATCAAGCAATTGAAAAGTTGGATATTGCACAGTGGTTCACATCATGTAGAGAAGTAAATAATTTTCTAATGAACTTTTAAGCAAATAAAGAATTCGATTCTATTTGATTAGAATTGCACATATACTAATATAATGTAAATGAAAAGTAGATTAATTAAACACATTAAAACAGCAGAAATAGGGGATAATGAAACTCCTCTTTGTCCATAATATATTTAGAAATGCTAATGGGGAATAAATATATATTTTACAGGTCGGTTTTACCACTTTCTGAATATTAAAAAACTATTTACATTCTGCTGGTAATTTTAATCCCCACTCATTATAATTGATTGCAACTTTATGTCAATTTTTTGTGTCACCATCACAAATACCAGTGATTAAAAACATACAATCGAAGCAGAAAAAGTCGAACAATTGTTGCTTATTATGACTGTTCAATTTTCGGCATTGACTTTGAGTTAAAAGCAGAAATTTATTTAATTGTAAGATTTTAAATAATACTGATTGATTTTCACGAAATACAAATATTGGCTTATATTATTATGTCACATTCTAAAAATTTCTAAGGATATATTAAATTAGATGCAGTTATCGATGGTAGTACAATTTGTCAGATCACAGCTCACACATTTGCCAAATATCTGCAACCACTGTGCAAGAGAATTGGGGTAGAGAAGTGCAGCTGGCACGTCAGAAAGTAATTCTACACATATTTTAAGCCATTTCAAACAGCATCCATCCCATGAGGCAGGCATGTTGATTATGTAAGTACTGCAGATGACTCTGGTACCTGTCAAATGTCACCGCCATGTGTGGTGTCTGCCAGTCTCTCAGTGTCGCTATCTTTGTCCAACAGCAACAAGGAGAGCGGCAAGTCCTTCTTTGGGATAAATAGATGAAATCACAGAAAGCGGGCAGACGACGCGTCGTTTCGTCTTTAACTGGTCTGAGAGGCAGGCATATGTCAAATGCAATCAGCCCAATGATTCCCATCCATCAATCAAGATGTGTGTGTGTGTGTGTGTATGTGTGTGTGTATGTCACTCACCTGTCTTGTAAGCTGTTGAGCCAATTATGAAATCTGGCAACAAATATGCCGCACTGCGTCCCTTTTGATTGTAGGAATAAATGCGTAGCCTCAAAGAATTATTCTCCTGCATCATCATCGAAGTGAGCGTGTCCAGATTCTCCATTGAGAAGAGAGCCTCCTCTGCATTGCTCAGATTGAATCTTGTGGAACAAAAAGAAATAGAGATCCAAAGACGTTATTAAATCACAATGGCAAATCAACAGCTCTGAGCCTTTAATCATGTGCAATCAAATGTCAGAAACGGCGCAGAACCCCAACAAATACCAAAAATGTTTTTTGGCAGCTTACGCTTTTACGGTTCTCGTTTGGACTTTCCACCCACTCCCCCTCCCCTCCCCTCCCCATGACCCCATTCCAACCACACCAGTCAACACCCTTGCCAAACATCTCCCATTCGCATGCTTCAATCATGACCTCAATTTGAATTTGATGCCTTTTGCCTTGTTGCGGCTTTCACTTGTCTTGTCTTGTTCTCTTTTTGCTCTTGCCAAAAACTCTGAAATATTAGGGTTCAATGTCTATATAAATTTTGCATCATTTTAACATCCTCTTTATACACTAACATAAGGTATTCACATTTTGTCACGAAATGATGACCATTTAAATAACAAATATTTGAAGTTTCTGATATAAAGATCCTTCACAAAAAGGCATTTTCTAAATGTTTACATAATTTTCCTCAAGAAATACTATTAAAATTAATATATTGCTTTAAGAACAACTTTAAAGATTAGGTTTTATCTCTGCTAATTATTCTGAAGATTATTATATCTTCAAAATATCATAAAAACTATTAACTATTCTAAAGATTCCTATCCATTTAATAATATTCCATTTAATACTTTTTTTTTAAATTTAAATATTTCTATCATAGAATAGAGTATGTAATATTTGGCTACCCAAACATTGTTAATATTTCATGATTTTCCATCTGCGTGGCATTTTCTTTTACATTGATGACGACGTTTGTTGCGTTTTGGTACAATCTTTTTGAATGAGGGTCCTTTGATGTTTTGGGCTTCCAAGTTTCCCTCCGGACATACCCTTTACGAGAACATTGGGTGCATGCTGCCATTGTTTTAATAAGCAATATTTATTAAACGTTTCTGGTTTGTTTCTCTGGGCAACTGACAGAATATATTATATATTTATATATATTGTCCTCGCATAATGTAATGTGTGGATATGAATACGACTTCGATTTGATATCGATTCGAATTTCCGGTTTTGGGCCGTAATAAAATGCGCATTTTTTAAACACCCATTCGACATGCATATAAATTGTTGATTCTCACTCACGAGAGAGAATTGGGAGAGATGCGAGATTTTGGCCCAAAGCATCCTCTTTCACGCCTAATTACATCTCCCCAAGGAGTGTGCACACACATTCATGCTTATGAGAGTCAAATACTTGACCCCAGACATCCTGACAACTCCCCTTCCCGTTCATTGTCATTTGCCTGACTAAAGCCGATATTGAATAGCATTCTGCAGAAGTATTTAGAGAAGCTGTCACACGGAGAATATGATTGTGACTATATATAGATATAAATAGGTATGTATGTAGGCAACTACTGTATCTATTGACTGGTGTGATTCTTGTTACAACATAACCTGTGATTATGTCATTGAATTACATTCAGAGTTTGCCTGTTGAAGTAAAATTTTTGAAGGTAGATTGGGAAAATTCAGTTATTCATTTATATATTTTTACTGTCAATGAATATAATAAAATCATTAAATTTCCACCTTAAGAGGTGAGTTTTTGAAAGTCGCTGAAACAAATGTACACTCCATGTTAAAATAGGTTTTTGATAATTAGTTTTAGACTGATCGATTTGTTTTAATAGTTTTCGCATTGTGAGACATTTATGCGATTATTATAATAATAAAGAATCCAACTCTTCTTTGCGAAGTTTACATGGAATTCGTAACTAATATCTTTTTATGAACAGAGTTTTGAAAAATTGAATATGGCACCGAAATTCATGGGCTAGATTCAAGCTATAATTTCGAGCAATAAATAATTTAAAGGGTTTGGTTATTTAATGAAAATGATTACTAATTAAAATTATTTAAGTCATTAAAACCATTATTTTGAAATTTAATGTAATATTTTGTGCATTGATATAAATGTTCTGAAATCTTTTTATTATTTTTTGTCGTATTTGTTTAGTGAATAGGCAAGTTTCAGGTTTAATAAACAAAAATTATCGCACTTGGGTTAGTGAGAAAACCAAATATGTTAACCGTATTTCTTTAAAAATGAGGCTGTGCAGAATATAAAATTGAATCCTCCGATAAAATGAAACTGCATACCAAATATATTGACGTGTATTTTTCAAATTTGCCAAAATGCGAAGCACGCGTACATATATTTTTTTTACTTATTTATCTCCCAATTGACCCCTCTTGACTATTGAAGTCTTAAGAATTCAGAGCTTGCTTCTAGTTATTAAAGTTTAAGACAACTGATGGGTAATAACCCGGTTTCTCACCTACTACAATTTTAACCGGCAGTAATAATATATTAAATTTTCGGCATATTTGGCATTCATATGTTTCAGGTCGACGCCTAGGGCCTAGGATTGAGGACTCAGGAATGCAACTGTTTAATCCGCTTATAAACGTTGCCCAAATCGCACGACCGCTCTCCAATTCAGGGGGGAATTGGAAGGTGGTAACTGTTTGCAGTTGTACTCGCAGTTGATTAATATGCCTACCTGGTAATTCCGGTGCGTGTTGAAAACATTTCGAGGACAAATATTTGGGGCAGGCCGCCATCGTAACCGGGTATACATTGTATGTCCACACTGAGCTCCGTCCGATTGAAGATGCTGCAGTTGCTGACGCCATTGGGAAGAGCTGCGAATCCGAATCCGAATCCAAACGAGATTTATGTCGTTCATGTTTGCAGATTGTCCAGGAAATTAACAAGCCGCCGGATGAGAGAGCGATATAAAAAAAAATAGAACACAGAGTACATTTGAGCACATGTCCGTTTTGAATTGAGAGGGGAAGTACAGGAGGCAGAAAGGACACTTGGAACTAAGTGTGTCCCTGCCGAGTGTTAAGGCCCAATGCTGGTTAATGAGGCGAAAACTTGAAAAACAGACAGACTGTCAGAATTTCTTTAATTCTGTTGCAAAGCCAACGAGACGAACTTGACTTTCTACAAGTATTTACTTTACCTTAATAACGTTTTATAATTACCAATGTAATTGTTAGTATTTCTTAATAAATAATTACATAAAATGAAGTTAAAATTCGTCGAATCTTTTACATACCCGCCAGAACCACTTGAAAAAGACAGGGCTGTTGCTGTGTGCCCACCTCGTTGGCCGCCCAGCAGGAGAGGGTTCCATAATCCTGTAAAATACATATGCAGACACATTTATATATACACTTTACGATTGGTATGTTTATATGTGGGATTTTGTACGGCTTAATTGGTGGAGTTCACCTGTTTACCTGATCTGTGACCGGAGTGTACTTTAAAATGCTGCGGCTTCCATTCACACTGAATCGCTCGCTGCCCACGTCGAGAGTTTCGCCCGAGTTGTTAAATTTCCAGCGAAATGTTCTGCAAAATGTGTTATTTTTTTGTTATTGTTTTTTTTTTCTTTTATTAAATTTGTTGTTGCTGTTTGCATTGCGTTGACATTTTGACAGTTACGTTTTCATAAGGATGCTTGTGCAAAAGGCAGAATCATCAGTTCAGGTGAAAGGTGGATCGCAGCAGGGACAGGGACAGGTGACTGGGGGGCTCAAAGGGGGGAGAGAAGGGACAGGGGACAGATAGCAAGTGCGACATGTTTGCAAAGTTTTACATTTTTAAAATAGCTCGTTAAAATATTAAAGGTTAAATACGAGTTGGATCCATGTACAAGGGAAGCTTTTTAAAAGGTTAATTATCTCTGGCATATTCGGTTGGACGCTTTCGTTCACCACTCGCATTTCCCATCCGTAAATCAATATGCACATATATATGTATATATATATACTACTTAGTAAGAATATATGTGCAAAAAGAGAATTTTAAAGTGAATATCATTTAAGAATACAAATTGCTTGGAAAGTATGTATGTATGTATGTATATTTAAACAAAAAAAATTAATACCATTTATCAACATGTTAATTGTTTCACTTCGGCATTCAGAAATGTATTTCAATAGCAGATATTTAAATATTTTCAAAGCATTTTGGAAATAATTTATTAAAGATTCGTTGTAAAGCGTTAACTTGACCAAAAAGATGTGAGTATATTGACAACTTACATCCAATAACTTATTCACAATACAAAATTCTTTGTAAATATTATACTTTAATTGGACTATATATTACTCGATTACTACAAGACTGTCATAAGTCAACAGAAATCATAAGAATTCTTTTGACTCTTACATAAAGGGAATACAAGATATGTATATGAAATGTACACAATATTGAACAGAACATAAAGAATATTTCTGCATCATTAACTCAAAAATCATGATTTTTCAAGATATGACAGTTTGAAAGTAAATTATCGATATGTAGTGTTTGTCTATTTAAATTTAAATATTCTTGGAATTTCAAAATAGAAATTCACAGCAGACAAATATTGAAATACAGTGGTAATAACACGAGGGTGAATCAATTAAATGAAACTGACATTGTGTACTAACTTTTTTGAAAACATACCATATAAAATCAACTCGATACATAAATAGAGCAGACATTTTGTATTCCCGTATTCCCGAGAAGGAGGCATGTCCGGGGATTCAGCTATGTTCCTTCCTACTTGTTTTTATAAATTTAATTTACCTAACTACCAATTGAGAAAATTGCTTGATTCCTGTGCAAATTTTATCACTTAAATTTTAAAGCATTTTAAATTAAATTTTAAATGTTATGCCTAGAGACTGTAATTGATTTGCATTTTTCGCAGTGCGATACTTTAATTTAAAAATAAAAAATACAGAGAACGAAATCGGTGAGAGAGAGAGAAAAAAAGAATGGTTGGCATCGCTGTCAAGCAGTTAAATGCTGATAAATTAACTTGTAGCCGCCTTCAGGCCAACAACAACAACAAAGGCAACAACAGCAACAACAGCAGCGTGAATGCCCCAAAGTATGCAGCAGTTTTTTAATGTTCACGCTGAGCATTTTCTCTGTCTCTGTCTCTGCCTCTGCTTCCGTCTCTGCCTCCGTCTCTGCCCTGAGCTACCACAACAATTACACGACGCAGCTGCGCTGGAAGCAGAATCGCGCATATTTTCCGCTGGCTAATGATTAATTATTTTAGCATAAAGCGTCAACTCAAGACACAGACACACACAAAAAGAGAGACGGAACGAAAAATTGAAATTAAATACAAGACAAGCCAGATGGACAGACTGAGACACAAAGAGTAGGAGTGGCAGAGAGAGAGAGAGAGAGAGTGAGAGAATGTCGGTCGTAAGGCCACAGCAGTGCGGTGGCTCATTAAAAAAACATTAAAGTTGGCAAATGTGGCAATGTGAATTAACAGAGGGTCCGGAAGAAAGCCCCTTCCCCGCCTCCCAACCGCCAACCTCCATTTTTGGCATCTGCACATTTAGCATGAATTTAAGGCGTGGCACTCAAAGCTAAATAAAACATTAGGCGACGCCTTTGAAGTGCCATCGAATCAAAATATTGTTAAATTTTCGCACATTTCCTACCACATAAACAGCATTTTCCGTTACGCACACACACGCACACACACGCACACACGCACACATATACGCACTAGCACACAATTACAGTCATTTGTCAATTTAGCAAACTTCCATTCAACAGGAAAGCGGAAGCAATTGCCTACAACAGTAAAAGGGAAGCGCAGTCACTGTGCCAGGACAGGGAAAAGGGAACCTGGAGCAGGGGATGGAGTTGCAGGGGGTCACAGAGAACATCATTTTTTCTGTTTTTGTTTGTACTCACCGTGGCGGTGGATCCGCTTGTATCTCGCATACAACCTCAACAGTCTCATCCTTGGAGGCACCAATTAGTATAACGCGATCCGTGTGTTTGCAAACGGGCGTGTCTGAAAAGTCGAGAGGAAAAAAAAATACATAATGAATTAATTGGGTATACAATTCTAAGAAATACCCTGGAAAAAGAGTTGAAAATTATAGAACATCATTATATCATTTAAGTCGAATCTCAAGCATTCTTCACGGTGAATAAAAATAACTTTCTGATTGAATAAATACACCTGAACATTTATTAACCGAAAATATCCGAACACATCAGTCATATATCGCCTGGTGAACTGCGTGATGGAATCGCGATGTTTTTAAATAAATAAATTAAATATTCAACAAGATAGTTTTTACATTCTATTGTCATCTTAGAAAATATCTTATTGATATTTCGTTTAACTTATGTTTACCTTTAAGGTAAAAACTAGATAGTTTTAAAATTCTGTTGTCATCTTAGAAAATATCTTATTGATATTTCGTTTAACTTATGTTTACTTTTAAGGTAAAAAAAGATATAAAGTGAATTATATTTTGAGATAATTCCCAAATACCAATAACCACAACTTCCCTATAGGGAGCACCAAAATAATCTCTAATTTTTGGGGAAGGGAAAGGAAAACCGACTGAAAAATGAGACAGAGCATTTGGCTTGGCGTTGGGCGTTGCACGGGGAAACGCACAAAAGTGATTTAGACAGCAAGACGCCTCCTCATCAGTTAGAGTAGGCTCGCTTACCTCTCTGGGGTCGGAGGGCAGAGGCAGAGGCAGAGGTAGTCAGTCAGTGTCAAAGGCAATGGTATTCGTGGAAAGCCGTTGAGTGGCGACGTCGTTCTTGTTTACTTGAAATTAATTAATGTGGCAACATGATTTAGTACTTGCAGGTAAATAAGGCGTTCGTAAATGTTAAAGGATTATTAGCTGACAGCACACGTGGCGTATGCGTAATTTTCTGTCGTCGTTGTCCCCCCCTCCCCACGCAAAGGAAAGAAAACCAAACGAAACCAAACCAGACCCATTAGCAGTTAGGCAAGTTGAATTTTTGATGAATTGTTTGTCTTAAAAATTTACAAAAGGACCTAATTAATTAGCTGAAACAGTAATTGTTGTTGTTGCTGTTGTTGTTGTTGCTGTTATTATTGTTGCTGTTGCTTATTTAAATTGCAAATTCACGAGGGCTGTTTGATCAGACGTCAGCCAATTAGAGAGACGCACTCGAGACAGCACTTGAATAATACTTGTTGCTGCTCTTTGCCTAAAATAGACAGACAAGTTCAATGGCGTCAAGTGAAAAACGAAAAAATCTTGGTTGCTGGTTTTCAATAGGACAAAAGAGCTAAAGAGGGAATTCTTGAAAGGTCGATCCATGCACTGATAAAAAAAATGTTCTAAAATCAAGATTTAGGTCTCAGAAGATTTTAAGAACATTTAATCAAAAGAATTAGTTCTTAATTTAAGACCAAACAGTCTTAAATTCTCAAATCAAAAATAAAAAAATAAGGCAGGCGTTTTAAACTTTAAGATTTATTTTATTTTTTTGATATTTATACTTTTTTGGATTAATTTTTTTTTTAATATTCCGATCATATGTTTTTTCTTTGGATAGAGCGGGATTCGATCTCTCGACTTGTTAACCAAACTGAAGCGACGACTCTAACCAGAGCGCCATAGTGTCATTATTGTCCTCATATTAAATATGACAAATTTATATTTTCTTAACAACTTAAGATTTTTTATTCTTATATTAAGAACTGCGAATTTTTAGATTAATATTCTTAGATTTATTAATTTGGTCTTAATATGGTCTGATTTTAAGAATGTTCTTGATTTTAGAAGTTGGTCTTTTTTTTCAGTGCGGATGATTTACTGAACTCAAAAGAACAAGAAAAGAAAGAAACTGACGAAATTAGCAAAAGAAAAGTTCTAATAAACAAATGCATCAATTGCCAATTGAATCACAGTTCAACAACTAATCGAATATTCACAGTTTAATTTACAACAAATTGAAATTAATTTTCAATCATTCGTCAAAACATTATTGCAAATAAGAGAATATCTTGTATGCACCTAAAATAATCATATATGGACATAACATGGTCTATTCATTAGTTAAAGCGACCTACTATAAAATTAAGTAATGGGTATAAATATTTGATAAGGTCGAGTTTTTCTCGGCCAAAATTTAAATTCTTTGTTACTTTCTGCAACATTTTTCAGCTACATTATTTTTTTATGTTTCCGCTATTTATCGTTAAAATTTGAATCAAAATTTTGGATATCTCAAAAATTAATAATAATACAATAATAATTGTAATATTTTAATGTAATAAGTATGTAAACATACGAATGACGTATGTAACCTGGAGTACAATTAATTACAATATAATTTTTCTATTTTGCTACCAATGTGTTATTTATTTACGCACCACTACATTTTCACTATGTTTTGTTCTTATTGCTTAATTCAAATATAAATATAATAATAAGAAATCTGCTTTTACGTTTTATTTATATCTCCTTCCCATTGAAAGATAAATTCATTAAAAATTTGTAATGTGTAAGAGTAGTGGGTCAAATAAGCTGAGAGCCACTGTATATAATTTAATTATAAATTATTATTTAAATATTCGCAAATTACGCGTTATAATTATGTTTTAGCTTTAAAAATGCCAAGGATATCATATTTTAATTTTCTTATGATTGCTGCCAAAAAGAAGAAAAATTACCATATTCGACTTATATTTTAATAGAAGTTGTGACAAAGCAAAAAACTTTTGCGCATTAACAAAACCAAAATGCAGAACCAGCAGTTGCAAGGAGATGTGTCAGATTTGAGAGACGTGGTGGCAAACCATTTAATTTATAGCCCACAGCAATGCGTCCGTCTCGCTGTCTGTCTGTTTCATGGAGGAGGAGCACTTGAGAGAGGTGAAGTACTCGTAGTCTGGGCATGTGTATCGCTCAGAGGCAACAACTGGTAACAACTGGTGAATGGTAACTGGCAACAGTAATCTCTGCCTAACTGGGTACCCACTAAATCCGGATAAAAAGCTCATTATGAGTGCGATCATCATCCGGTGGAGGCGCTTGTCAAATTGCATGAATTTAAGCTGATGTGTCTCCTCCAACTCCTCCTTCGAATCCATAATCTCTTCTGGCAAGACGAAGTGTTGGCAACGCTTCGCGGCCTGTTAAATTGAAGCATAATTCCGCAGCTGCTGCAGTTGCAGCAATGAAATATGATGCAACGCATGTGGCAAGCATATGAAAAGCGACTGGATTTTCTCCCAGTCTGCGAGTGGAAGGGAGATGGCAAAATGTTGTATTTATGCAAAAAGCGGAATGAAAAATATTTTCACAGCCTTGACTTGCAACTGTGTCCCGTCTCAACTCAAGTTGAGTTGAGTCGAGTTGAGCTGAGTTGTAAAATGAAAACGGCCGAGCACAAAAAAAATGCAATACATCAAAAAGGGCAAAGGGGGACAAGTCGTGAAGGGGGTTGCTTGACAACGACAACGTCGCTGTCTGACTTTATGATAAGAAAACATACGTTAAAGCCGGGACAGGACAGGACAGAAGACAGGACAGGACAGAAGACAGGACAGAAGAAGGAGACAGCCAGATAGATGATGCATTCAAACAAAGTGCTGGCCATGATGCTGCTTCTCGCAATCCCAACAGATGCAAACAAAACTGGCCTGCCTTCACAGGACTACAGAGCCTGGGATTATAGAGTACTACGATATGGAGTAAACACATTTTCCTTGATATATGTATGTATGTATTTACATTTATTTATATCATCCTTGACTTATTTCTTTATACTCACATTTAACCCGCAGAGGCAACTGATTGCTGACCGTTTCGCCCTCGTCGTTAATTGCACTGCACGCATAATTGCCCGCATAGTGTTTGGTGATCTTCTGGAGCACCAGACTCTGATTCGAGCGGATGACACGGGCCGAGGTATTGTGCTCCAAGTGTATGCCCTGAAAGAAGCAATAATATTCAGTGAAATGAAATGAAAAAAAATACATACATAATGTATATGAGAAAACTATGGCAACCTATTTTAATTTTAACGAAGGGCATAGGACATGGACTAAAGAGGAGAATTATTCATGAATTGCTTATAAACAGGGATTAAAACCGAAACGAATATCGGTTTCAGTTACGGTTTCGGTTATGCTCGAATTAAGGTTTTCGGTTATCGGATATGCAAAATCTTAGAGTATCGGTTTCGTAACGGTTATCGATTTTTGTAAGTTTCGGTTTAAAAATACCGGTATGGTTACGGTTCACAAAAAAAAAAGAAATTAAGGTTTTCGGTTGACCAAAATAAATAGCTTTATTCATTGTTTTACATGAAAAAAGACTTAATGCTCTTTTTAGCCTGGAAAATAATGTTATCTGGTTACTGGAATGATCCTGTGTAATGTCGATTTTATTATAATTCGATCTCATATAAATTTGGTTGGTTTGGTTTGAAAATTTAAATTATTTGATTTTACTGATATTTGACAACTTTGAATGATTTTGCCTCCAAATTCGTTCTGCATTTACTTTCTTTTCATTTTAGAAAATTTTTGAAATTCGAATTTTTTCGAAATTTTACAGTGGGTAACCTTTAATCGGTTACTAAACGGTCATTTCGGTTTAAAGAGTTTCGGTTTATGGGTTTAGGTACAGCGGAAAAATATTATTTCGGATACGGTTTCAGTTACGGTTACAAATTTCAATCGGTTATTACCGGTTAAAGGTTACGGTTTCGGTTAAGGTTTTAATCCCTGCTTATAAATATAATACATGTTAAAATTTAAACCATCTCCTTCTTCTCATTTGTACTTAATTGAAATAATAACATAATCATGAAGTTGATATATACAATACTGATACTGAAAGCTAATACTTATAATATTTTTATAGAAAACGAAATAGCGAATTTAGATAAGGATTGAAATAAATTGGTCATTACAAATATTAAATTTGTTATAATTGAATTTTGTTCTTGACAAAATATTACAGATAGAAGAACTTTTCTCTACTCTCAAAGAGACAAACATTAAGTTTCGTGTGAAGAAATCAGTAAGAAGTCCAATTTAATATCTTCTTGTAAATAAGGATTACAGATTAAAAATTTAATACTTGAAATAATACCAACAGTAAATTTAATAGAGTCAGACCAATCTATATATGTTACTTTCTTCCTTTGATAGATAATAAGGCAATGTCGAGTACTTAGAAGGTGTTCATTAGAAGTTAAATACAAAATTTACATGAATTCACACTGATTAAATTTGTAGTTGTCTGCCAACTTCAGCGAAAATTATTCAATGGGAAAAGGAAGTGGTATAGATACTGTATAGAAACTGATTCTCTACTCTGTGATGGGTTGTTTCACTCTGCTCTCTTTGCTGATTGATTGCGGGAAGTGGTGACTGCACTTGAGCGTCGGCAGAATCAATGCCACAAATCCCAAAACTATTTTGCCCAAACGGCACATTGCGGAGTTTCCTCCCATTCCCTTTTGCCTCTTGTAGCACCTTGTGGACCGTCAGTCTTGGTGTGAATTGAAATGAGCAAAAGCAGCACAGAGCAGTGCATCCTGGAGCTCGAAGCAGCCACCACAGCGTATACGCAACTTGCCATGTTATTGACACTTAAACAGAAATGAATGGAAGCCAACCAAGCACACAGCCTGGATGCCAGCCTGGATGACTGCCTGCCTGTGTCCTCTACTCAGTTGCTGCTTGTCGTTGTCATTGGGTTTTGGTTCACATTTGTCGATGGCAAAATCGGAACAGGGCAGGTGGGAGGGACAGAGACAGGGACAGAGGGGGTACATGAAGTGGCAAGAGCTCACTTCCAGCTGACTTGACGCGACCTACATTATGTAACCACAACAGTTTCCGCCATTGAGGATTCGATTGTACGTGACACTCGAAGTAAACATCATCGCCTTCCTTGATATCATCCGGTGTCAAAGTGGAGCCCAGACGCAGCGTTACCAGCGGTGGATCTGCAAGGATTTGACAAATGAATAGAAAATGCGTTAGTCAAATGGCAAACATGTGATAGGTCATTCATTAATTATAGATCCATTTAAGTATTACAAACTTCAATAACTTTTAATACCTGCGAGCAATGAAAATCGTTTTTAAATGGTTTTATAAGTTTAAGCAAAGTATATATTATTAAAAATAATTTATTTTATTAAATTTAACTTTTCTTTGATTTTTAAAAACGATAACGATTTATGATTAATAAATATATTTATTTATTATTTTAACGAAGAGATACTTTAGTATAACAGTAGTTAAGGCCGTTCTCTGTTTGACCTTTTATTGTGAAATGATTTTATATCATATTATCGTTGCGGCTAGTTGAAAATTATCTTTAATAAACATTTTCCACCACATTAACTTTCATCAGTTGTATATTATACTCGGCGACCTGCTCGCTTCGCTCGCCAACAAAAAAGTTTTTCATACTAAAGGTAAGGTATATGATATAGTAATCGGACTTTAACGAAATTTGGTCAGGATATTAGAGACAGTCCCAAATACACAATCTGTGAGTTTGGTTTGTATATCATAAGAAAAAAAATATTTTTTCAATACAAAGCAATTCTCTGAATTCCCAGGTGGAATTTCGCAAAACGCCGTCTTATTGCACGATGAAATTTTCTCAACTATGTTCTGTGAAAATTTCAGCCATTTACCTTTAGCCGTTTGGCATACACGTTGATGTGTCAGTCAGTCAGGACAAAGGGTTTTAAATATATAGATATCTCAGATATTACTGGAGTTATGAAGTATGCTTGATCTTTCTCTGCAGCTGTCGTCAGATGTCAGATGTCAACTGTGAACTAATCTTATATCATCATAGCCCATCTCAAACTACATATATGTAGGAAAATTGTCTTGGAGATAATTGAAGTAGAGTTTCCCATACATCGTTGTCAGCTGTCATCAGATGTGCTTCAACTGAAGTGATCTATTTGATTTAATAGTTGCTTGCAAATATGTACTATTTGCTGCAGCGACAGCAACATCAACAAAGAGTTATGAGGACATCCTAATGGAAGGAGGCCAAGGATCAGGGACTGTCTGCTGCTTGCGAACATGTGTTGCCGCTTAAGTCGTTTGAATTTGCTTAACGAGCCACAAACTTTGCGACAAACAGAACAAGAACAAGAACCACAGCCACAGCCCTGGGCCGAAGGTTGGCCAGGACGACGACGCGTCTGAGGAAGGACTCACGTGCCAACCTTAATATTGTTGAGTTATTGGCGGCCAAAGCCAAACGGCGCCCGTCAAGAGTTAGACGACGACGACGACGACGAGCAGCGAGGCCAAAACTTTGCTTACTTTAGAATGGCCTGGCAAAGTTTGCCCACCCCTCTTTAACCCCTTTCCGGTCGGTAGCCCCTTGCTGGTCTGTCGCCCCGCCAATCAGCCAGAGTGCTTCAAAAGGGCCGTAAAACTCTTTCGCCAAAAGTCGCGACGTTGTATTTCCGCACACATGTTGCAGGCCATTTTTGTGATTATCATTTACCGTTGCCTTCAAACTCAAAACTGTTGGCTGGTAACTGGTAACTGCAAACTGCTGAGACGGCCCAAACAAACCCCCAAGAACTTTTGGGCATCGATCGACGGGTTGCGGGCTCTGCTTCAAATTTATGTGCAAATGAAAGTTGGCTTATTATGGCATTTGATATATGCGACTTCTGCTGCGCGATTTGTTTGATAATAACGCAAATTGCCAAATTGGTTTTTGCCTACAACTGAAAATGGCCAAAAGCCTAAGCTAGCTTTAAGATATTCGCAGTTTATCAATTGAAGTTTTGGTCTCTGGTTATTGCGCTCTTTAAATTGTGCTCTTCAACTGGACTTCAAGAAGTAATCCTAGATGATTGGCTTGCTGCCATATATCATCTGGCTATAATCCCTACTCTGATGTTCGCCCACTTTAAAAATATCAACTCAAATTGCGGCATTGAGAAAAATATCGCGATGCTTTCGCTTTTCCAAATGCCAGGCACGCACACAGCAGAAGCGCCAATGTAGCCAGCCATAAACAACGAGCAAAGGACACACGGCAAACACACACACACACACACCAATACTATATATATTCTGTCTGTGTATATATGTGTGTGTGTGTGTGTGTGTGTGTGTTACTGCGCTCATGGGAATCTCTATGTCTGTGATTGCATTGCATGTTTTGTTGTCCTGTTTCCTTGTTTGCCGGGCTCGCATTATAAATTTTAAAACCGAGCGAGTGTCACACACTCGTACTACGCACAGAGCGCACAAACATAAAGAAAATTATATATACAACCAACGCAGTTGGAATGCAGCAAATGCCCCTACCTCCCCTATTTCTCCTCTGCCCCCTCCTCCCTGTTCCTCTCTCTTCATAAAGTATGGCAAATGGCAAATGCCATGCCTAAGAAGCCAAAACGAAGTTGGCATAATAACTCAGGCATGATGCTGAATAGAGATATCGCATAGGAGGACCAAAAACAAGGACGAGCCGAGCCAACAACAACAACAACAACAACTAAAATAATAACAAAAACAGAAAATGCGAAACGATGCAGAGCATATTTGCCATGTGTGCTCAAATTAAAAATACGAAGAAATAATGAAATAAGAAAAGTCGACTTTGAGATGCGCTTCATATGTTTGAGAAATAAGTTTTCAACAGAAGGCAATAACCTTTTAAGAAACAATTTAAGAACGACCTATTTATTTATTCAATTTATTAAACTAAGAGATAACCTGATCCTCTTTCTGAAATATTATAATACATGATAATACACAAAGCTCTAAATGCTTCTCGTGAATTATTAAATTATCAAAGAAAATTATTTTAAATATGTAAGTGGCTTTTTAAGCAAACTGGCATTGAACTAATTTTCGGAATTGATCTACTAGATGATACTCTGTAGTGAGTTCTGAAATACACTGACATTTTTCAGCTTTCCTACTCTGCCAAGAAAAAATTAATTCAACTTCATGAATTTCATAAAATGATCACGATGAAAAAAATCAATTAAGGAAAGAAAATAGAGATTAATATACACCCCATAAAAAATGCTGTGAAATTTTAATAATTACACTTTAATTAACTATTTTGCTTTACGATTTAGCGTCATTTGTATTGGATTTTATTTAATATATTTTCGACTGGTCATTTTTATGGCAGCTTTATAGTAGAATTAATCAATATCTGATTTGGTCGCTTCTGATATTATTGAGTTACATATTTCTCAATAAAATTATAAGAAACCCTACAAGGGCATGCAAATATATTACTTCAATTTATTCAAACAACAAATACAAGATGTACCATTAATATGAAGACATTAGTACATATTATAAGTATTTTCAATTCAAGAATATAAGTATCTGTCAAGTGAAGCCAAATTCAAATGTCCACCTTGCCATAAAATATTTTGTACAATTTCTACACTAAACTAAAGTTATCAATTTCACTCTCCTTAGCAAAATTCCCTTCTCAACGGAAATTCTTAAATAATGAAGAGTATTTCGCGCAAATATTTCAAGAGCTCAAATTAAAAAGCATAATTTGTTCTCTTCTTTGTTGTTGTTGTTGTTGTTGATTTCTTCTCAAAGTTAAACGTTTGCGTGCTGTGCACAACACAAATACATGTACGGTTTGTACATATGCCAAATGTATATGAATTTATATGAGTATTTTGGCGTACGTGCCGATCATAAAGTTTATTTGCATCAATGTGGAGCAAACGCTGCGGCGACGCTCAGCAAAACAAACATATAAAAAATAATATTCTAAAATATAAAATATGAAGCTAAAAAGTATGTGTGGCGCATAAAAAATAAATATAATATATAATAATAACACCTTATTTTTTAACGTCAAGCCCAACCAGCAAATGTTTTTTCTTTTCTTTTTTTTCTTCTTCTTTCTCTCTGTTTGCGTCTGGCAGCAGATTGCAGTAAAAATTTAATATTTGAAGAAGTTAAAAGCAAAGAAACAACATTACGTGATGTGTCGAATGAGTACATACTGTACATGCTTGTATGTGAGTGTATTTGTACAATTGTACAATTGTACACACAGACGAAATAATAAAATACATTTGCAGCGGCAACACGACGTATACGTAACGCGCGCCGTACTCTCTGACTTTGGAACTTTACGATGTCCGCAGTATTTTGTGGCTATTGACCCATTGACTGTATAATTTGCACAAATTTCTTTATGGGCTTTATAAAGATTTTTATATTTGTTTGCTAAGATTATAAGCAGCTATTGACTATAATAATATGTATATAGTTATTTAAATTTAAACGTTTTCATTTCTTACCGAAAACTACGACTGATAAACTCAGTTAAATATAAATAAAATGATATTGTCTGAAATGAAAACATATTATATATTTCAGGCAATCTCACAGACATTTGATTTTAATTCGTCCACCATTTAATTTAAATGTTTCTGGAGATATCTCAATAAAATTCGCAGGGCTCTGCAAGGGTATCAAATCTTCGACTTTCCAAAGGATACCTTTCCTATAGATTTAATTATCAATATATAGCGGAAAATATCTTTAAGTTTAAGTTTATTTGATCGTGATTTAGGCTCAAGTGTTTAAGAATTGTTTCGCCTGACAGAAGGTCCTACATTGATATTGTTGTTGTTTGGTTTTGTAGCATGGGTTATGCAGAGAAAGTCCTTCATTTAATTTAAGCGCCTGCCATACATTTTGTTAGCCCACATATTTCATTTGTGGAGGAGAACGGCTAGGGAATGGGGCAAAGAGAGAGAGAGAGAGAGTGAGGGAAGGGAGGGGGTCTACTGCTACCACGGCGGCTGCCTTCTGGCCCATGGCAAATTATTCACAATTTGTCATTTGTCTTTGATTTATTTGCATTTTAAAGGCTTTCAACGGCGACGTCGACATCGCCGACGTAATAAATTTAGCGAGCTGTCTACCTTTTGGTAGCTGTCGGCAATGCCTGCTTTCTTTTCTCCTTTTCTCTCGCGATTTCGTTTCGTTATTTCTTCACGCTTTTTGTTATGTTTTTATTTAGCTTATTTTTTATACTTAAACACAATTTGTAATACTTACAAACGACATTCAATTTCCACATGGTCTCCAAATAAAGGCCATTCACATTTGGATTTTCCGCACGGCATGTTATCGATTTGCCATCGTCGTCTGTGGTGGGCACAAAGCTCAGCTCCGAGCGTGTTGAGTTCTTTGATATGTCGTCCTGAAAATGTTTCTGCATTAATTAAGTTTTGTTAGACTTGAGTCAAGGCTCCACCTTCCCCTTCCCCTCCCCACACAGGACCCCCCCTTTATTCCTGAGGCGCATTTCTTGCAACGTTCGTCTGTTTTCTTTGTGTGTGTGTGTGTGTTGGTTTTTTTTTTGCAAATTTGTCGAAATATTTTATGTTTGCAATTTAAAATTTATTGCTGCATACTTTGGGTTTTATGTGACTTGTGTGGGTATTATAAATTTTATAGCGCCAAACAACACATAATTAGTTGTGCTTTTGTAGTCGTTATTCTTGCTGTTAGTTGAACGGGTCATAAAATGTTCATTTTTAACAGTGTCTCCCTCTAGCGGCCAGGCACTAACTTGGCTAAACGCCTCATCCCCTGCGTGGCCCTGCCTGCCTGTGCAAGCCCTGAAATATGCAGACACATGTGGTCCAACCGATGGCGTCGATGGCCTTGCCCCGAGCAGAATGGAGGTGGGTGGACGAGGTGTCAGTGCTTTTCGCTTTTAAGTGGCATCAAGGTGTTAATAGTCTGCCAGTTACCGACCCGCTTTCATGTCTTTCTCGCCTCTCCCACTTCCCAAATAAAAACCGTACTTTTACTACCCGTCCGATGCAACACAAAATAAACGATAATTATTTGACAACGGCACTTATTTTAAATAACTCTCAGAGGTATAATAATTATATGCAATTTCTGTGATTAAAATTGAAAGAAACTTAAAAATAATAATAAAGTTTAATAAGAAAAAAAGTTAAAATAATAAACAAGTTAAAAACGAATAAAATGTAATTGGGTGAATAACATCTGAAAGATGAAATTCTTGTAATTTAAAATGTCAAGTATAAAATGTTTGCTGGATTATTGAGTTATAAAAAACATTAATTTGTAATAAAAGTAAATTAAATTAAATCATTTTAATACAGAAAAACACAGTCCACACAAATAAAAATAAAAACTGACTAAGAAAAAATAAGAAAATTAATTTGATGTTAAAAATAGAACTCATGTCTGTTTTAATTCCAGCTTTATAATTTATTTTAATTTTAGATCAGTGGTGTCTAAAATGTGTGTTTCCCTTATCACATTTAAGAGGAAAATGTATTTTAGTGTGCTTTTGAACACCACTGACTTGGACCGATTGAAAAATACTTAATTTAAATTATTTGAGAGAAACATAATAATTAACTGAATTTTGAGCTAAAAAAGGACTGGTTTATTCGACGATTTCAAGCATATCCTGTAGATTCTCGAAATTGAATTACTACACTGCCGATTGACTCCTGTGAAAGTAACAGGTTTAGCTCTCCATGGCTACCCTAATTAGGTTCAATTCGAAAGGAACTTCTCTGTAGTGAGTCGTAGTCGTCGTCGTCGTCCGTCGACCTCCAAACGCTGATTAATGTCGGAGCTCCTATGACGTTGTTAGAGCTTAGTTTATACTCGTAACATCCACATGTTTGGAGGGCCCTCATACAGTCTATTGCCACCCACAACGCCCACACATTAGAGACAAAGTAAGGTACCAAAAGGCATGTTGAACATGGCTCAAACCAGGTACGTCGGCTATCTGGCTGGCTGGCTATCTGGCTGGCTGGCTGGATGGCTGTGGAGGCCTTTTGCCGCATTACGGCAACTTTATGCCACGTGAAAACTACTGAAAAACATTTCCGGTCTTTAAAGGAGTGTAGCTGCAAACGGCAAAGCAATCAGCAGCGGCATGCATAAACGAGTATGCATATAGGGCGGACAGACATGGACATAAACAACAACAGTTTAGACTCGGGGGAAAGGCGTAGAAAGCCGAGGGGAAAGCGGCGCAAAAATGAATTGCAACAAAATTGCGCTAAAACTCCCATAAATTTGTCCAAAGTTGAAACAGTACAAAAACAAAAAACAATACCAAAAACAACAGAAAAAGGAAAAGAAAATGAAATGGAAATAGCAAAGGAAAAGCGAACGAAACTAAATGGGATGAGGAAGGGAGAATGAATTGTTGTGTATTGTGGAGTTTATATCACATTATCTGTGTTTATTCTATTCGGTAAGCGCGGGCGGAGGGCAGAGAACGGAAGGCGGAGGGCGGAGGGCGGTTAGCGTCATGGCGAGTGTAAGCCACGCCCAGGGACAACAAGTGGGTGTTTCCTTAAGCCCTCTCCTTGTCGCCGGGCAAGAGTTACGAGCCACGTTTGTGTGTGTGGCATGACTGTGCAAACACAATAACTTATCGAGCTGAACGTGAGTCAGTTAACACCCCTCAATCCCCCTGCAACCCTACAATGCCACAGAACGTCAATTGCGGTCATGTGAGAGTCCTCTCCATTCTTGTCCTCCCCTCCGCCCTTACTCCCCATTTACCATTCCCCATTTACCATTTCCCATTTGCCATTCCTCTTTCCAGCACTTACCTTTGTGCGTCGCAATTGACGCTTTCCCTTGTACCACGTGATGATGGCATTCGGACGTGAGCCGGACGATTCGCAGGTGACTTCGTAACGACGATCGGCAATCATTGAACTGGGCGGGTCCAGTATTTTAACAGTCAATGGTTTCACTAAAAATAAAAATAGTAGATGAGCAATAAAAAAGTAGATAGGCAAAAACAAAAATTGCATTTTGAGATACTTTTAAATGCAATTATCATATTAAATATTTCAATTTATTAACCAAATTTAGTTAAATAAATTTGACTATATATTTCTTGTTGGTTTTCGCTCAGTTTTGCTTATATTGAGCTTCTTATAATTAGAAGCAATTTAAGCTTTTAAGATGATTCCAGATATTTAATATTATACAAATTATTTTCCAACATTATTTATACACTTCTTATGTAATTCTGATAATTATAAAAATTAGATAAGGATATATTCAAGTTGTTTGGCAATACTTATCTCTTAATATAATTCTTTTAAATTGCAAAATTTTGTGATATGTATTTCATCTTTTTTATAAATCTGCATAATTCTTTCTGTATTTTTTATTGCAATTCTATTAAGTATGATTAAAATTAAATAGTCTGAACATATTTTAAGTTATTTAAAAATGTGTCTATATTTAATAGACTAACAATAAGTATTTTCCATTACATTAGAATCTGCATCCGTTTTCACACAATACTCCATTTATTTCATTTATCTTACAAATCTGCATAATATTTCCTTCCTTTCGTCATATCCTATTAAGACTATTTTAAGTACTATCAATAAGTAGATTAATAATAAAAAATTGTATTACAAATTTGTCTACATTTTCCATCATATCCAATTATTAATACATTTGCTTACGTTTTCACACCCATCTCACTTTTCTTCTTTCACTCTGCTTTATTATGAGCAATTTCTTCGTATTTGTCGCTAGGCAGAGCAATTAACAATTTGTGTCTATTATGTGAACGACGATGGGCCGTCTCGGCCAAGCTTTTAAGTGTTGACTTCATATGACTCTAAAGGCCTCCAAAGGTCTAATGACGCACTAGGACTTGGCCAGCTTTTGTTGTTCTAGCTGTTGAGTCTTGTTGTTTTTGTCCTGTACTGTACATACATATACATATACATATATCTACTCTCCATGCACCGGATGAAATGGAGCGAGGTTATCGTTTGTTGCCGCCCCGACATTCATTCACTTTTGTAAACATGTAATTATTTAACTTCTAATTTGAAAAGGTAGTACGAGAAGTATTTAACCTTATTTAACCCATTCTGAGTTTATTTATACAATCGTAAACAAGAACTTTGCTTACTGAACCTTGAACAATAATTAATGAAATAGAAATTATTATTTAACTTGGACTTATTCTCAGAGGTGGCTAATAACAATCAAAATAGTCTGTTCACCTCAAAAAACAGAATAAATTTAAATTTACTTGGTCACATATTTCACAGAATTTATTTTAAATAATATTTTTATATAAATATTTTGTAGGCTTCGAGCGCTACGTTTGTTGCTTTAACTTAAATTATTTACCTAGAAGAAAGAGCCTTCAGTCGATAAAAGTATACAAAAACATTTTGGAGTTTCATTAATGTGTCTTAAAATTAAATATTTCGTTCTCTTTTTAATATGAGTCCAACATTAAAGTTGTGCGCAATATTTTAAATCCAAGTAAGTGCTAAAAATCAAAATCGGAAACTATAAATGACAACTTTACTTAAAAAGCAAAGGTTTCTTTGAACGGGTTAAATGAACCTTGGCGACAATATAAGGAAAATTGGCCTAAATATTTTGAACAATTTTATTAGGCAAAGGTTTTATTGGCTTTGCCGGTACTTACAGTGCATGTCCAGTATGAAGCTCTTCTCCTTGGGCTTATCTAATTGCGTATTCAATGCTTGACATGTGAATACGGAATTTAAATCGTTACGTTGCACCGACGGCCACAACAGTCGATTCTCGATAACATCACCGGAATTGTGCTCGTTTTGATTGTCGACAAGTAGTCCATTTACGAGCCAGCGTACCTGCGGTTGTGGACGACCTATCAAACAGTCACAGCAGGGGAAGAAGACAAAAGAAATGTACTTATATATCAGACTGGGAAGGAATACAATTGGGTAGTAGAGGGAAAGCCTTGAGTTGGGGGCAGTCAGAAATAGTGCAAATTAAAAAGTCAAGCTTGAAAAAATAGAGCTCAATGGAAAACGAAAGCAAAGCAAATCGTTTCCAAAAGCAAAGCAAACTTTGTGATATTTTCATTTTCAGGCAATGCGGCTTGAGGTTTTTCGGGTATTTCCCTAGTTTATACCAGTTTTTTTTTTCTGTCGACCAAAGCTTTTAAGGAAATTAACAGGAAATTGTCTAGCCGGGCGAACGGATATAGCCATGTGTGGGCAATACAGATACATATAGGAGGAGCACTTGTATTGGGATATTGAAGGAATGAAGGGGATTCGGGGCGTGGTCGTGGTCGTATAGGGTTAAGTTGTTTCGTTTACTTACCACCCACCACACGACAAGTGATAACAATATCGTCTCCCTCCTGCTTAGGACCCAATTGTGTGCCATTCAGCTGACGACCCCAACGGTCCAGGATGATGGGCTGCTCCGGAAGTACTAAAACAACAAAATAGCACAAAAAGACACACACACACACACAGAGAGAGACAGATGGATAAATTGAGAGATTGATAGACTTTTCAATATATGTATGTACAATATACATCATCATTTTCGATACTCACTTATTACAGACAAATTGAAACGGAAGCTTTGCGTTTGAGCTGTGCGAAAATCCACACGGCAACGGTAAATGCCTTGATCATGACGTTTGATGTCCTGCAAAATTTCATTCCATATATTATTGTGTGAAAGGAAACACATCATTAGCATACACACACATACGTATAAAGATATATGTATATACATACATTCAGCACACACAATTACATACACAGCTTTTGTCTTCTGGTCATGCAACTTTCAATTATTGCATGTCACTTAAGTTGTACGACTATGTGGTCTAAACTGTGGCCAACTCAACTGCAGTTAAGATATACTGACTCATACAGTCAAGAATATATGTATGTATATATGTACGTATTTGCACCTATCGAACAGTTGGTAATGGTATGGCAATTATGGTATGTTCATTGTTGTTGGCATTGGCTCAATAAATACAATTTTATTATTAAAGCTCCATTGATTCTAATTTCTCTGTTCGTATGCATTTTAAAGTGAACTGTCTTATTTTGTATTTATATCTTTAAGGATCGGCTTCCGTATTTCAATAGCCTAAGGAACTTCTTTATTTCATTTTCCTACAAACATATTTATATACGATAACTTTTGTATATTATTTCAACAATTTTAATGAAATGAAAAACAAATATTAACCTATATTTTACAATATATTTTCACTTTATTATTTATCTGTTCAAATAATGGAACTCGTTTTAAACCTTCTTAAATGGAGTTTATATAAATGAATAGTATTTTATTAAATTTATGTAATATTAACTGAATATAAACTTCTTAGCCTCAGTTTGACTGAATAATACTATATAATATATTCTCCACACTAAAATAACAATCATGTTTATTTATACCTTAATTTCTTCATTACTTGAATAAACTGTAGTTAAATTCTATCTGTGTAATTTATAGTTGTCTGTGAATGGCGTCAGGTTAATTGCCAGGCAATTGAAATGCAATTAAAACTAATTTATAAAGTCAACTAACTCTCCCAGAACAATTTGTCGCACATAATTCATAGCTTACCAGTCTACAAGTAGAATATATACTTTTGCTAACCTGTCCGCTTGTCCCGCCAGCATTATGAAGTTGATGCAACCGTGAGTGGCAAATTTATGTGGTGGCCTCTTCGTGTGCATTTCACATTAATTTCCGAATGTGTGTACATGCAGCTCGTTAACGAAGAACCCAGAACCCAGAACCCCACCCAAAACTCAACAAGAAACTGGCCAAGGATCCCTTCGAGTCCAAAAAGGAAACCCTTACCCAAGTAACTTGGCCTTTAAAAGTCAACTGTTTGTGGCAAAAGACACGGCAAGGCGTTAGTTCAAGTAGCTGCCACATTGAAAGTGTAGTGTTTTCTTTCTATCTATGTGTGTTTGTGTGTGGGTGTGTGGGTGTGTGTATGCATTGCATGACAATAACGGTAAATCAAGTTATCTGTAAACATGCAAGACATTAATAAACATTTCGCGTGCGCGAGGCAATTTAACAACTTTTGATATCTAAATTTGTTTTCGCATTGCCCAACAGAAGTCACAGCTTTTCTACCTCCATTTAGCGTTCCGTTTGCTGTTTTCTCTTTTCTTTTCTTTTCTTTTCTGTTTTTCTATCATTTCTCAGCATGTTTGCTACATCCGTTTACTGTTTTTCGGACTGGCTTAATTTAATACACGCATTCTCAATTTCAATTTAAGTGTTCAACACAACTCTAACGGTGCAGAAATTGTGAAAATAATTAAAACATTTATACTTTCAATGTTCATTAAACTTACTAAATTCCTATAAACATAAATATTGTTAAAATTGTATCTCACAGATACATATGCTAACATTTTTTTTCAGTTTCACAAAAAGTTTTTATGTTGTAACTGTCGTCATTTATGGTCGTTTATTAAATATTAATTATTACTTTGTTATGTTTTGATTAAAAAAATTTAATGAAATACAGTGTCAAATTTGATTTAATTTGCTTGCGCAAAACAAAGAATATTCGATTAGGAATTGATTTATGATCGTCATTGATTTTTCAGCAATGCAAGCTTTTATAATTTTCTATTTTTTAATATATTTAAAGTGGTAGAAAAGAGTATTTTATGCTCTTGACAAATTATGTAACGGGTAAAAGAATACATACTTCATAGCTACATACATATACATACAATTTTAAACGTATTTTTCTATGACCACGTGAACCGAAACAAATGTACTTTTGCCCTATGTTAAAATATCTCAGATCTGGGAACAGGGTATCTTATAGTCGAGCATACTGCTTTTATTATGTGAGCTATCGCTGGCCTAAAAGTATGCAATGATAAATACAAGAATTCGCTGTATTTTATTTTTGCTGGTCCACCCAAATTGAATGGAATATTTAAATATTTGATATGAGTTTAGGCGGTAAAAATAAACCTTATTTTTCCTGTACACACGAGAGGATAAATTAGCTTCTTGTTGATGGTCGGATCGTTGGATATTTGGGTAACCATTTGAGAGCTCACCTTAATTTCCAATGTTGCTGGCTGCGAGTCAAAATGGAATTTGGCACGTGAGCCAAAAACCTCCGGAGCTGACCAATGTCGGGGCTGCTCTATGGCCATATTATCGCGCACATCGAAGCTGCAAAAACAAACGAGAAAAACGAAAGAAAAACGGAATGTATGAGAAAGGGAGAGATACAAGAGAGAATTATTATTATTGAGCCAGCATACATACGGCCACGGGGCGAGGAGCATAAATATTTTAGTAGTGTTTTTGGCGCGAGAAATTAAATCAAGTTGATATAAATTCTTAAATTCCACCCAAAAAATTGTACTCGGAATTACGGAGAAACTAATGAAATCCATAGGCAATATAATTTAACGTGGCCGTGATATTATTTCGCAAGCGCAGCTCATTTTAAAATTGCGCTCGCGAAAATTAGCCTCATTTATTTTGGCTTGCTCATTAGACCCATTCCCCTTCCATTTCGCCTGGCCAAACGCTGCCCCCCCCCTCCCCTGGCTGGATGCCGCTGCTGCCAAAATTAAATTTATGGCTGGCAGATAAACATTTTTTCAATTTTCTTGTGCAATTCTCATGGTCGTCGTTGCCGGCGCTGCATTTAATGCGCCAAGTTTTAACTAAGAGCACACTGAGGCCATAACACTTAAGACCAGGATTTATGCTAGCTCCAGTACGGTTCTAAGCGGTGTGTTGGGGAGTGCGCAGGGGGTTCCATTAACATTAACATGGCTGTAAACATGCATTAAATACAGGCATTTACTCTGCGCTCTGACGGTTTGTTCTTTTACCGCATAAATTTAGACGGAATTATTTCAAAACTGTAATCAATAAGTAATAATGAGAGTAAAGAGCTAAAATCCAATTAGTTGCAGTCGACTTAAAAAGGAGAAAAACAAAAGAATACTTGGAATTCAGTATACTTGGGTCAAAAAATTGAATAAAATAAATAATTACCATTAATAACAATTTTTATAAGCATTGCTAAAAAACGTACAAATTAAATAAACTCTTTGGCAACCTGAAAACCATTTTAATTAATATAAAATTAATTTAAGGATTTCAAGTAGTCCGCTTCCACATAGTATTACAAATAAAACACTTAAATGTTTGTTCAATTTTTTTTTCCAAAATATTTACTCATTTTTTTACATAGAAGGGCAGCCCTACAAAATTTCCCATTCATTTTAACAAATACTTTCGGAAATTAGAACCGGATGAGAAAATCCGACAAACGTTTTAGGTTAGAAATTTACTAACAATCAAATAAATGGTTCCAAATTGCTCCTAATACATTAAAGTATTCAATGCATATTTTGTTTTCATTTAGATTTAATTCTTAGCATAATCATCGATTTATCTCTTCCAAATTTGAACTTACTAGCTCATTGTCAAGTGAATTCAATCTGGAAAATCTTCCGGAATGTGAAAGCCCTAACAGGTAAGGGAAATTTATTTCCAAAATCATTTCAAAAGTGAAAACATGAAGAGTCCTGTACTGTTAATAATGACGCAATAATACATTGATCATATCCTATTTACAACCGAATTCTATTCGTCTTTGAAATAAATTGACTAACTGCTTTCAAATTTATGACAACAATTGGGGACACACAGTTCAAGTAAAATTTAGCCCGAACTCTACATTAAATTCTCAGAACGTTATAGAGCCTATTTCAATTTATTGTCGTTGTTGTTGTTTTTATTGTTGTTGTTGTTGTTGTAGCAGCCACTTTTCGGGATGCTCTGTGGCAAGTGGCGCGTTAAGCGCTCTTTTGTATGCAACACGCAATAATTTATGCGGGAAAACCTCGCGTTTGCTGCCAGCTGTCGACTGTGACTGCAACGCCGACGTTGACTGCGACGCCGACGTTGACGCAGCAAAATGCAACAACTTAATTGCTGCGTGCCACGCGGAGGCAACTCAAGTGCAGTGCGAGAAAAGGCAAAGCCAGAGTGAAAAGGAGAGAAACGTTAACCCAATTTTGTTGCGTTTTCTTTCATTTTTGCTCACTGCGCCGCCATTTTAATTAAAAACTAAAAAACTACAGCAAAAAAGAACAACAACAAAAAATAGAAAAATATAAATAAAAAAAACTGTTGCATTTGGGTTTTTTTAGCTTCGGGCGGGGAGCTAAAGAAAGTGAAATGCCCCGGGGATCTGAACTTAATAACAGCTCTTTGCTCGGCTTATGGCCAAATAATATGCTACCAGGCTCAAACAAATTGACTGTAATGAAAATGGTCAAAGTCCAAAGGCGACGCATTGAAAATGAAAAATAACATTTAGGAAGCACTGTGGATTTGGCTGCAGATCGCTTTTTACATCACTAGACAGATTAAAATGAAGATCTAATGATCGCCAGTTTCATTCTCTGCTTGATTAATTAATCTGACAAAGCCTTCATTATTATGCTTTCAACCAATTAGAAAAACGGGTATTATTCTTAAGAAAATGTTTTCATTAAATTAAGAATAAAAGAATAACAATCACAATTGAAAAACTGACTATGTTGGATATGTAGGCGATCAGAGATAAGATAATAATCACCGAAGATATTAAGGAGAGCGATAAAAATGATCTTCAAGGGATGAATTACAGTACTGTTACCAAAGTTGTAATTTGGTTTTGATCTCCGTTTGATAAGTTTGCGTAATGGTAATTGCTTTTAAATAATATTTGTATGCATTTTAATGACAATTTATAAACTTATTTTTCTACTATATAATTGCAGTGTCTCTCACATACAAATTATCTTGACTGTAGCCTTTCTTACCAGTTCTTTCTTTTGCAGAATACAGTCAAAATATATTCACATTATGAGAAATAATTTTATCTTTCCATTATTAAGTATTTTATATCAGTTTTGATTGACTTTCTATGATGTTCTAAATATTGCAAATGTATCTCAAGTTTAAGCAACTACTGTTATCAATATAAGTGGAAACTTTATAAAGTTGCTTCATCATTAATTATATATTATCTTTCATTTAATCAACCTAGACTATTTATTATATTATATATACACATTATTATGACTAGTGCAACTTCCGTTTACAATGATTTTTTCCTTTTTCTGTCTTCTATTATTAAATCCTCCACAGTCACATTATGCCGACTTTATTAACAACCTTTTTATCTCTTCTTTGACTTTCTGTGTAGCTCTAAAATTGCAAATATATTTCAACTTCAAGCTCCCACTGTCATCAATCTAAGTGGAAACTTTACAAAGTCTTCAGAGTGCCACAAATTGCATTTAAAAAGCGCATTTGACAACCAAAAGGCGCAACGTAGCGTTAAAATGTCGTGAATGCAATTAGACCCTCTTCTGCTCCCAATGCAACTGCCGGAGCTGTCGGAGCTGCCGGAGCCTAACTTGGCAACGTCCCTTTCTCTCAGCCCTAAGCCATGTCGCTTTTCTAGAGAAGGATAAGTAGAAGGAGTCGCCCATGCAGTTTGCAGTCTGTTTTCACAGCCTTCTTTATGACCTGCTTGATTGCCATAGAGCAGGCAACAACAGTTTGAGCTGTCCACAGGCTTAAATCCTAAATCCTGATAAAGAAGAAAACAATTCAACGGCATTTATCCACACAATTCTTGCGGCTTTACGTCTGAGGTTAATTAGTAAATTAGGTAAACATAATTAAGTTAATTTAGTGTGCGTCTGTTACAACAAAAGAAATAAACACACATACATGCAAAAGTTAAATCACATTTCGGGAGCAAGGGCACTTATCAGCTGCCAGACAGGTGCAAAAAAAATAAACTCAAGCTTATAAACATTCAAGTGCATAAAGTCGACATGCAGATACTCTGGAGTTTTGATTTTTCTCTCAACAAATAATAAACTTAATAAGTCGACCGATCAGTTCAATCATCGCTAATCTAATTATTCATCAATTGATCGAATCTTTCACATGTTTCGTTAAAATCATAATCATTGTTTCATCATTTTATTATTCCATTCATCATTTATTTCTCCGTTCTATCATTTAATCGATTCATGCAACATATTATCATTACATTCTTCCTTTCATTCATTATATGTATCTTTTCTATATTTTTTTATAATTTCATAATTAATCGTTTCATCATTGCTATCATCAATTCGTAATTTTTAAGCATTTCAGAATTTCATTCATTGCCTCATTTATTAGTTTATCGTTTAGTTATGTGAATTGTAGTTATGATATAATAAAATATAAATCATTTTCTATAATAATTAACTTATTGTTTTAGTATACATAAGCGATAAATTGCTTTTAAAGTTAATTAAATTATTCAATAAGTAAAAGTTTTACTAGTAACTTATATATATTTTACTTTAATTATTATCGCTCTTTGGCAATGATGTTTTCTTGAATCAGTCCGAAATGTCGATATACCCCTGTTATTGCTTATTTAGTACAGGGTATGCCAAAAAATACTGTAGCATAGTTGCTTATGTGGGACGTTGTGGGCCAACAATTTAAAAGGCAGCTGCTCTCGAGGCTCGTTTGCATTTAATTAAATGCTTATAAACAGGCAGACAATGAGCCAAATGGGCCAGCCAGCCTACCCCTCCCTTCTTTCATCACGCACACACATAAACATACATACATACATGGGTGGAGTGTACTCACCTATATAAAGGTATTCCAGCATTATCACGAAACCATAAGACCATATAAACATCATGCAGGGGCTCAGCAATGGGGCAGGGAAGAGACACTGATTTACCCTCAACGGCATCAACGTCCTTCGTTTTCACTGCGATTGTGGTAAATGTGGATGTGGTTGACATTACGTTGTTGTTGTTTTTGTTGTTATTATTATTGTTGTTGTTGTTGTTGTTGTTATGTGTTTGGGATGAAGTTGCCGCCATATTATTTTCGGGTCAGGGAAATTATGTTGTCACGGTTTTTGGTTGGTCAGCATCAACATCGACATCAAGAACATTCGTCGTCGTCGTCGTCGTTGTCGTTTTCGTTGTTGTTCGGCACATGAAAATAGAAAATAAATGCGTAAAATTTGTTAATTAAATGTTCGTTCCTTTTTGGCATGCGTGGCCGCTTTCATAGAGGAGCACTAGGTGAGGAGGAGAGAAGTGAGCGGGCCCCTAAATAAAGCCAGGACTCTCGCAATTAAATGTTGATGCAGGCTTAATTTCAACGTAATTACAAACGCGTAAATTTTTATATGAAGTCCGTTTTATTTATTTATTATGCATGTGCAAATGCCTGCAAAATGCTTTTAAAGCCCCATCACAAGGACAAAGACTAGCCAGAGAGAACGAGAGAGAGAGAGAACGAGAGAGAGGAAAACGGGCAAAAATAAAATTGCGTAACATTTAATCCTTTTGCTCGTATTACCAAATATTCCCCTAAAGCTGGCCATGATCAAAGCTAGATTCATTCGGGCTTACAAAAAGGCTCCTAATATCAGAAATATCTGCATAAGTTACCTAGAAATTAGAATTTAAAGGAAGCTGGTAAAGTGTTTTTACAAACAACAGTTGATTATCGATTTTATTCAATTAATATAAGTAAATTTTTAATGAATAATATAATTACATTAGTAATAAGAAGATGAGAAGAATAAGTTCAACAGAATATGAGATAAAAAACGGCTTCAATGCGAACTGGACAGAAAGCAAATCTTTTATAATTGAGATCAACTAACAAGGGAAATATTCACATTAAAAATAATATTAACATATTGTCAAATACATAACATATTTCAGTTTTTAAATACACTTATTTGGAATACTTAAACGTTTTTTAAATAAAACAAAGAAAAATTAGTTATGATAAATATTTTAAAAAGAGATTTTAAATTTAGAAATGTGTTATTATCTCTCCGTACACAAAAAATTTAAAAAGGGGATGTTTAAGAAAAAAATCAGCTGAATAACTGTTGTATAATAGTCATAAGTCTCTTAAACAATATGCTTATCATTTAATAAATACAGTTACTGCCCTCCAATGCACAAAATGAGTGTGGAGATAATGAAGATAAGAATTTTACGACAACTGTGCTCATAAAACCATTTGACTGATAACGAAAATCAAATAAGATACAATAGTTATTTAGAAAAAACTGTAGCTTAATTAATATGTAATGGATATGGTTTATATTTATCATCTAATAAAGTTATTGAAACATATTTATGCCTTAATTTATTTTTTTCTGCGCTTGCTTTTATAGTTCGAATAAAGCTGCGACAATATTTTGGCAGATGAAATGGCCAAAAGCAGCGACCCACAAACAGAAACCAGAAACAAGCAGCAACCGCTTGTCAAATGCGGCAATGTCGCTGTTGTTTCTGTTTCTGTTGCTTTTGATGTTATTGTTGTTTTGTTATCGCGCATCGGTTGCCATCAAATGTATAGATATACATATACAACATTTATGCACATTTATCTTTATGTATAAATAAAAATGTCTGCGTTGAAAATATTTCACATCATATGAGAAAAAGGGGAAGCAAATGCCATAAAAATGTTGCTTTGCCTTCCTCTTCTGACGCCCTCCTCTCCCCTTTGTCACCTAGTATTCCCCCAAAAAAGAAAGAAAAAAACAGCCCCCAGTTCCGCTTTGCACTTCACGCCAAGGTTTCTGGCATTGACTTTATGTGTAAATATGAAAAAATGTCATTTTATTGCCACAATGCGTCGAAATTTTGTGAAAATTTATTGCGCATACGCGGCGTTGTACAATAAATATGCGCTTAAATGCCCACCAATTCTTTGAGTGTGAGAGGTTGTGTTTCTATGTGTGCAAGTGTATGTTTGCTTACTTACAACTGTTGGCATTGTGGATAAAGACTGGCTCAAAGCAATCCGAACAGCTGTGACGCCATAAAGTCAAAAGACTGAAAACTGAAGACTGCGAGCAGCAGCTGCAACTTGAAATGTGAATCATAGAATAATAATACTTTAATTTAAAGATTCTAAACTAAAGATTTTGAAATTATCTATTACCACTGTCTGTGCAGGGTATTTCATAGTGGAGCAAACTCAACTAGAACTCTCCTCTACGTCAGAGTAGTTGCTTTAACTTCAGCCATTGGAAATAACCCATTATCAGCACCATGAAATTTCATTAGAGTGCGTTCAATATATTTATCGCCAGATGGCGACACTGTGCTGCGCTCAGTTTCAGAACGCATCAGGTGAGTAAAGTTTCGAATTGAGTGGTTTGCTGGCTTTGGAATCAGAAGTGATAACTCTAATTGATAGTGGAGAATGATGGAAATAATGAGCGAAAAATTGTTTCGTTGCCTTATCAAACGACGGTACTCAAAAAGCAATTAAATTAATGAACATTGCAGTCTCAACATCAAAAAGCGGCAACAAAATGGAACCATTCGGAGATAGAGTGTCCCAGCTGCACAATGTGTTGGCCATAAAGAATCGCAATGTGAAACGCCTGGCGCGTAAATTGATATTCCTTATTTTAATTATCACCTTCATCTTCCTGGTCATAATGATCATCATGAATCGCAATGCGGTGCGACAGGAGAAGGGGGAATCACCACAGAAACAGGAACATATTCATATGTTCACGCTGCCAACGCCGCAAGGTGAACGAAAGGATTGGAACGACCCCGAGGCCATCGCAGCTGACAAGTTGCGTTCCGGTCTTGGAGAACATGGACTTCCTGCCAAGATTGAAGATCCCGCCGAACAAGAGCTGGAACAACAACTCTACCGGAAGAACGGCTTCAATGGACTGCTCTCAGACAAGATCTCAGTCAATCGCTCAGTGCCCGATGTTCGCAAAGAGGAGTAAGTTCTTAGGAATTTATAAGGATTGCCTGATCTACTAATATTATATTCTACAGATGCAAAACACGTCAATATCTGGCAAAGCTGCCCAGCGTCAGCGTGGTCATCATCTTCTACAATGAACACTTTAAGACTCTACTCCGCACAGTCTACAGTATTATCAATCGCAGTCCGGCGGAGTTGCTCAAGCAAATTGTGCTCGTGGACGATGGCAGCGAGTGGGAGTCGCTTAAGCAACAGTTGGATGACTTTGTCTCCCTACACTGGCCAAAACTCGTTGACGTGGTGCACAATCCTGAACGACGTGGTTTGATTGGGGCACGATTGGCCGGCGCTAAGGTTGCCACCGCCGAGGTCATGGTCTTCTTTGACTCACATATTGAGGTCAACTACAATTGGGTGAGTCTCAACGCAAATATCGAATCTTTGAAAAAAACTTTAAAAGTTTTAGATAAGATATAATGTTTACTTAAAAGATGTCAACAGTATTAAAAAACTCCGGGGATTCAAGAAACATTTGAGTCATATTTTATTGCAATTTTTCAACAGGATCAAGTAATTAAAGCGTACTCTTAATCCCCGGGGAGTAGACAAATATTTCTAGTGAGATCTAATCACATCTCGAGCAAAAAAGAAAGACTTCTGGAGTCATAAGTTATAGCAAATTAAGACATCAAAATGTTTACACTGAGCGAAATAAAAAAGTCAAAAACGAAAAACATGTTTATTATTCAATGAGAAATTTATTCGGTTTTCAGTAAATTCAGGATTAAGAAAATACTCTTTATTTCTTTTGTTTTTCCTTGGTAAATTAGGTGTTTCATTTCTGATAACATTAAAACTCTCGTATAAGTTACTTTGATGGAGAAGTAAAACTAAAGTTATTAAAGCCTTTACAAAATTGATAATACTCCATTTCATTATCTATTTGAATTTTTTCGGTAATTAAGTGATTCAAATGCTGATTTCAGTGCTTGTTTTATAGTCCCACATTAATATCATTTGCATTTTCAGTTACCGCCGCTATTGGAGCCCATTGTTATTAATAAAAGGATATCGACTTGCCCCATTGTGGACGTCATCGATCACAACAACTTTGAATATAGAGGTTATCACGAGGGAATTCGGGGCGGTTTCGACTGGCACTTTCACTACAAACAGCTGCCAGTGTTGCCCGAGGACAGTGTGGACAAATCTCTGCCATATCGCAGTCCAGTGATGATGGGCGGCCTGTTTGCCATCAATACGGATTTCTTTTGGGATCTGGGTGGGTACGATGATGAGCTCGATATTTGGGGAGGTGAGCAGTACGAGCTGAGCTTTAAGATCTGGATGTGTGGAGGCATGTTGTTGGATGTGCCCTGTTCCCGTGTGGCACACATATTCCGTGGTCCCATGGATCCACGTCCCAATCCTCGTAACTACAACTTTGTGGGCAGGGTAATCATTGATCGAAAAATAATATCCATAAGAAACTGTTGATTAATTCATCCTCAATTCAGAATCACAAGCGTGTCGCTGAGGTTTGGATGGATGAGTACAAGGAATACGTCTACACAAGAGATCCCGAGACATACAACAACATAGATGCTGGGGATTTGACCCGACAACGTGCGATTCGTGACAGATTGAAGTGCAAATCGTTTGACTGGTATATGAAAGAGGTTGCACCCGACTTTCTAGTAAAGTTCCCCCCCGTCGAACCGCCTTCCTATGCGTCTGGTGCCATTCAGAGTCTGGGCTATCCACAGTACTGCATTGATGCCATGAACTTGCCTGCCAGCAATCCTGTGGGTCTATACTCCTGCGCCGAGAATATGACATTCCCGCAGTCAAATCAATTTTGGATTCTCACTGGGGATCACTCTCTGAAACATATTGGCGATGGCGAATGTCTGGATGCCCAAGATTCACATGCCAATGCCACTGTCTGGATGTGGGATTGTCACAATCAAGGTGGAAATCAATTCTGGTATTACGATCGCCCGCGTCAATGGATCGTTAATGGAATCCGTAGCAATCGCTGCATGGAAGCATTTTTAAAGGATAATGTGACAGCGGTTTATACTAATGAATGCCAGGAAGCCAACGATCGACAACGCTGGACTTTTGACATCATCAATCACGAGTTAATTAATCGGTTCCTTGATAACATCTAGCACTACCTATCGGTCTTAATTGTCGAAAAGGCCTAGGAATAAGTATAAGAATTATTTTTTATTTTTAAACTTTTTTAGAACCCTTTTCTCATTCAAGAAAATCTTAAGTTTAACGAATGAAAAATTATTTGAATTTAATTACGGCTGTACCCATGCCAAGCTAATGATCTGAAAAACTGTCGGGAACTGTGATAACAAAACAAATTTAAAACTAAGATTTTGAACATTTGACCATGGGAACCTTCAATACCCAGTCATATTTATTATTTATTATAGAGTGTGAGTCAAATTATATAACTAGACTATAAGAAAGCAGTTACTCAATTAAAATGTATATATATTTTGCCATTCAATTTTGAAACAAATTTCATCCACAGGGTATCAGTAAAAAAAAGGGATGATACTGATATCGAGAAAAATAACACATAGAATATAATAACAAAAAATTCATATCGCAATAAATATCGCCATATTGGATATCAATAATATAGTAAATAATCAATTATATTTATATTTATACAATAAACAACATAAATGATTAATTATTTCTAGAAAATTAATTTTTAAGCCCGGATTTCCAAAAAAACAGAAGTTCTATATATCGAACGGCCTTTCTGCAACTGTATTTTAGATATAATTGTAATATCAATTTTATTTAAATTTAAAAATATATGTATATTTATAACCTTTTAGAAAAGTACCAAGTGTCAGGAGCACATGAAATTCTATAAATTTCGAAAAAAGGCCTTTTACAAGGTAAAAGTCTAGTATCAAAAGCATTTCAATGCACCAAAATTTCCGAAATCCTATTTTGTGACGAACAATATTAAATATCTACTACAGCCCTGGTTTCAGTGTGACCAGATTTTCCTTATTTTTTCTGGTCTCATTACACATTTTTAATGGAGCAGATGTAATCAGCAGATCAACGTAATCAAAATATAGGAAACTAGGGGCTCCGCCCCTGCTCGCTTCGCTCGCGGAAATGAAATTTAGTTAATGTTAATTAAGTTTAGTCAAAGTAACCTTTAGTATGAGAATGTTTGAGATTTCTTAAGAAAGAAAAACAATTTTCATACTAATCGATAATTTGCATTATATTGTTCCTATGGCAGCTTTATGATATACTAATCCAACTTTGACCAAATTTGGTCAGAACCGGATGGAAGTTAACATTTAGTATGAACAACTTTTTTGTTTCTTAAGATATCTTAACCAAACTTACTGATTAGATGTTTGGGACCGTCTACTACATTCTGATTCAATTTGGTCAAAGTCAGATTACTATTTTATATAGCTGCTATATATATCTTAACAAACAAAGTTTTTCATACAAAGCAATTCCATGACCTTTTGACCTCGGGTAAACACACTCCCAGGTGGAATTTTACAATCGCCGTCTTATTGCACGATGAAACTGTCTCAGCTATGTTGTGTGAAAATTTCAGCTCTTTATCTTTAGCCGTGTGGCCTACATGTTGATGTGTCAGTCAGTCAGTCAGTCAGTCAGGACAAAGAATTTTATATATAATATATAGATTTATGCATTAATGTCATTCCTGCCTAGCGCGTAAGTACAAGAACTAAGTACAAGGTATTTTCTAGTTGAGCACACTCACTGCATTCGCATTAGTCTCGTCCGTTGAAACGAACCCATTATCAGCACCATGAAATTTGATTGGAGTTCACGCGGTAAAGTTTCGTAGTTGTAACGTCAGATGGCGACACTGTGGTATGCTCAGTTTTAGCACGAGTCAGGTGAGTGCATTTTGGAGTGAAGTCAGTCAGTTAGCAATAGATATGATAAATCTAATTGATAGTGGAATATGATGTAAATAACAAGCTAAAATAAGTTTCGCCGCCTTATCATACGACGGCACCCGAAAGGCAATTATATTAATGGACGTCCATGCCACGCATTGCAGTCTCAAAATCTCGGCATGGAACCATTTGGAGATAGAGTGTCCCAGCTGCATAACGTGCTAGCCATGGCCATGAAGAAGCGCTATGTGAAACGCCTGGTGCGTAAAGTGATATTCCTAGTTCTAATAGTCGCCTTCATCTCCTTGGTCACCACAATGATCGTGGAGAAGCGTCTCGGCGGCACCAAATCAACGGATGAGACCGACGAAAGCAATCTGGATCCCAACGGAGATGCAATAACACCTGAATTCAGGGCAGCCAATGTGCCACCGACACGTCACCCACCCCGTCCTCCCTTCCAGGATCGCAATGCGGTACGAGAGGAGCCGAAAACGGAACCACCCCAGAAACAGGAACATATTCATATGTTCACGCTGCCAACGCCGCAAGGTGAACGAAAGGATTGGAACGACCCCGAGGCCATCGCAGCTGACAAGTTGCGTTCCGGTCTTGGAGAACATGGACTTCCTGCCAAGATTGAAGATCCCGCCGAACAAGAGCTGGAACAACAACTCTACCGGAAGAACGGCTTCAATGGACTGCTGTCAGACAAGATCTCAGTCAATCGCTCAGTGCCCGATGTTCGCAAAGAGGAGTAGGTTCTTGAGAATTGATAACGATTGCCTGATCTACTAAAATAATATTCTACAGATGCAAAACACGTCAATATCTGGCAAAGCTGCCCAGCGTCAGCGTGGTCATCATCTTCTACAATGAACACTTTAAGACTCTACTCCGCACAGTCTACAGTATTATCAATCGCAGTCCGGCGGAGTTGCTCAAGCAAATTGTGCTCGTGGACGATGGCAGCGAGTGGGAGTCGCTTAAGCAACAGTTGGATGACTTTGTCTCCCTACACTGGCCAAAACTCGTTGACGTGGTGCACAATCCTGAACGACGTGGTTTGATTGGGGCACGATTGGCCGGCGCTAAGGTTGCCACCGCCGAGGTCATGGTCTTCTTTGACTCACATATTGAGGTCAACTACAATTGGGTGAGTCCCATCTCGGATATATTTAATATTGAAACGATCTTTTAAAGCACTTGAAAGCTTCAGACAATATTAGATCATTGCAAGAAGATTTAAAAGCAGACGCAAGTCTCTCAGGAGTACAAATTATGTAAATTACTTGCGAAAAGATCCAGAAAACTACGATTTCATTCTGAAGTCTCTAGCTCCTTTAGTTTCTGACAACAACGCGTTCATACAGACAGATATAACATGCAGAATATACTCGGCTATTGATACTGATCAAGAATATTCATATATCACTCTAACATCAGCCTTAATTTATTTTTTTAATCGTATAATTTTATCGAAAAACTTATTATTAACTACAGTGACTTAATAAACTATTTCAAACTTTTTAGCAAATATCATTGAGTCATTCATTTAATTTCACTCTTTTCGCAGCTACCGCCGCTGTTAGAGCCCATTGTCATCAACAATAAAATATCAACATGCCCCATAGTGGACATCATCGACCACAATAACTTTGCCTACAATGGAGGCTACCAGGAAGGAACCCGAGGTGGCTTCGACTGGCGCTTCTTGTACAAACAGCTGCCAGTGTTGCCCGAGGACAGTGTGGACAAATCTCTGCCATATCGCAGTCCAGTGATGATGGGCGGCCTGTTTGCCATCAATACGGATTTCTTTTGGGATCTGGGTGGGTACGATGATGAGCTCGATATTTGGGGAGGTGAGCAGTACGAGCTGAGCTTTAAGATCTGGATGTGTGGAGGCATGTTGTTGGATGTGCCCTGTTCCCGTGTGGCACACATATTCCGTGGTCCCATGGATCCACGTCCCAATCCTCGTAACTACAACTTTGTGGGCAGGGTAATCATTGATCGAAAAATAATATCCATAAGAAACTGTTGATTAATTCATCCTCAATTCAGAATCACAAGCGTGTCGCTGAGGTTTGGATGGATGAGTACAAGGAATACGTCTACACAAGAGATCCCGAGACATACAACAACATAGATGCTGGGGATTTGACCCGACAACGTGCGATTCGTGACAGATTGAAGTGTAAATCGTTTGACTGGTATATGAAAGAGGTTGCACCCGACTTTCTAGTAAAGTTCCCCCCCGTCGAACCGCCTTCCTATGCATCTGGTGCCATTCAGAGTCTGGGCTATCCACAGTACTGCATTGATGCCATGAACTTGCCTGCCAGCAATCCTGTGGGTCTATACTCCTGCGCCGAGAATATGACATTCCCGCAGTCAAATCAATTTTGGATGCTCACTGCGGATCGTGAACTGCGTCGCACTGGCGATGGTGAGTGTCTGGATGTCCAAGATTCACATGCCAATGCTACTGTCTGGATGTGGGATTGTCACAATCAAGGTGGAAATCAGTTCTGGTATTACGATCGCCAGCGTCAATGGATCGTCCATGGGATGGGCAGCAATCGCTGCCTGGAGGCCTTTGTCGAGAACAACGTGGCAGCGGTTTATACCAATGAATGCCAGGTGAACAACGATCGACAACGCTGGACTTTTGGCGTTATCAATGACGAGTTGTTAGATCATTTCTTTGACAATATCTCGGAAAATACATCTTGAAGCTAACTTGCCTAAGCATAAGAGGTTAGATGTTACCTGGATGAGATCGGTTGGTCCCCTAGAAATTTCTCAATATAATTTAAACTTATTATATTATAATCTCTTATTGCAGTCACTCTTAAGAAAATTAAATATTCTGTGCTTTCTTTTGACATGAGCAGCATTCAACTGCCATTTAAAATTAATTATTATCTTATTTGTAATAGAATTGAAATATTTATCCGAAATTGTTTATTAAATCCAAAATTGTATTTTGAGTAATTCTGAAGTATGGATTTTCTTAAGATCTCTCATTCTTTCCATCACTATTTCTATATTTCATTCGATTAACCCAGAAGTATCTGTGCTGCAATACAATTCACTCATTGTTAACTTAACAAAAGAAAAATTATTAACTTTTTTCTACTTTTCCTTTCACTGAACTTTATTCTCACCCTTTCTCTCTGGTTCAATCTGAGTAAAAATCTCTGAATTATAATTTCAAAATTCTTGATGAAAGTTTTTATTTAAAGTAACTCTAGATTTGAAAACATTTGTGATTCACTCAATTTCCCAAATGTTCTTATAGAAAAATGTTAAACAGTTTTTAATCATGCAGTCTATCAATTTAACTCTTGTCTCAGATTTAACTTTTAGTACTTAGCAAAGTATGTTTTCAGTTTTGTTTTGCTTTTCGAAATTGCACTAAGTATTTATCGATGGGAACTCATTAGCATCACTTTGAAAACGAACTTTGCTTTTAAATTTGGCTTTGCTTTTGGCCAACTTATGGGGTGTATCTCTAGCAAGCCATTAGTCAGACATTTTGGCTGCTTACGCTCTCTATTTCCCTCTCCTTGTCTGTGTCTGACTGACAAAAATGCCAATGCATCAAAGGCAAAGATGCATCTCACGTTGACTGCATTACCAAACGACTTTAAGCTGAGGATCTACCTCAACGTCTCGTGTCCCGTGCCCAAGTACTTTGACAAATGTTTGCTGGGAATTCTGGGATGGATCCTTTTCGGGTTGCATTTTTGTGTCGCCTTTGCTTGGCCTTCACTTAACTACAGCAGCTCAACTGCTCGACAGCTCGTGCATGTTAAAAGCTATTTAAATATGCTCTCTTTGAATGCCTTGATTGGCTCGATGCCAACCCATTCCTTGCCAGACTCCTTTGCTTTGCTTTGCTTTGGTTCGGTTATATTCGTTTTGACTTGACTGTGACTCTGACTCGACTTGCTGCCAAAAAAAAAACCACAACGCACATAAGGAAGCAGGACCTCAGAAGTGGCCCTCTCTCTTCCTGCATAACCTTTTTGCATGAATTAACCCTATAATTGTCAAAGTGCTTGAAATTTGAAAAGCGTCACAAGTTTATTGATAATTGAGTATGCTTAAAGGAACTGTGCAAAAAAAAAATCACTACACACTCGTAGAATAACAGATCATTACCTCTAAAAGCATTTAAAGGGCATTTCACATGCTTTTTTCTCAAGGAAAAAATCTATTAATTTACATGCCGCATTGCAAAACCATTCTAAGCAACTCGAGGAATACCAGATATACATTTGATTATTACACTCTGACTATAAAATTGGATCAAGGTTTCATTAAATTTTCTGTAGTACTAAAACAATTTGTATAAATACTAAAGATTTACATTCGAAAAGTTGTGCACTAAAACATAAATTAAATCAAGCTACTGTTTTTGCCTTTATCATAATAAAAAAAATTCAGTATAGCAAGGCTGCAAGCCGGTTCGGTTTGGATTTTTAAACAGACAGAACCACGCGAGCCCAAACCTGAACCGAATCACTTTCTTAAATAAAAGGTTCAATTCGGAATGACAATTGCGCAACTATTTGAGACTTCGAATAAAAAATAGTTATATTTAAATCTTCAAATTAATTTAAAATTATTTTATTAAATATTTATTTGGTTTAAAAAAAAATTAAATCAATAACAATTTTTGTTTGTACACTATTCAGGGGGCATATAAACCGGTTCGCGAGCCGAGAATAAGTTTTGCTCTATGGCTCGAATCACCGAACCGAAAATTTACCAATATTTTGGTTGCTTGCAGCCTTTCTCTGAATATTAAATTAGGTCAAGTTTTCATTAAATTTTCTGTAGTCCTAAAAATAAATTGTATAAATACTAAAAATGAACATTCGAAAAGTTGTACACTAAAAAAGAAATTAATTCAAGTTTCTGTTGGGTTTAGTACCTTTCTCATAAATAAATCAAATCAGTAGAGTAATGCTATTTAAATGGGGTCTTTCTAGGGTTAAACCAACCTAACCCCAATTCGTAACATCAACATATATACACACACCCACATTCAGACCAACACCCACTTACACAGAGCTGCAACAATCAAGTATGTCGACTGCCAACGCACTTTTCTCACACACAACTCCCATTTGGTATTCTCTTGTGAACTTGCCACGCCCCCTTTGTGCTGATGCAATTTGAAATGCAAAACTTTAATGGAATTTGTGCTACTGCGACAATAGTTTTTGGAACTTTGCAGCACAGGCAACTTAATTTCTAATGCATTTTCCACATATTTTGTAAGGACACACTTACCATACGAGTACGACTTTTTCTATCCCGAGAACTAAAAACTGTAAAGTAAAATTTGGTGAAGCATTCTAATTGATATTTAAGTATAGTTACTGTTGCTTCAGTTTTGCGTAATTGCCGGAGCGTCTTGTGCCCTCCAATTAGCATTACCATACAATTTACCATGACGCAAGCAAAGTCCCCACCCAACTCTTCTCTTTTTTCTGTATGTGTTCCCATATGGAATGCGTTTATTTCATGTAAAAATATTTCGTTGACAATTACACGTCACCAGACGACCACGTAAAAAGAGTTTCTTTACTCACTACTCACAACTTATACATATGTTGTGGGAGTGTATGTGCTATTTTGCGATTAATCGTCGGGCTCATTAGTGGTGAAAATATTTATGAAGACCTCTGGGAACACGCAGCGTGGTGCAATCATTAAATATACATACATTGAAATCATTCTCAACTCTCTCTCTGTATATGTGGTACTTAATGGATTTGTCATAAAGCTCAAAATGCAGCAAGAAAGACAATAGTAACTAAATTTGTCAATATTTTCAGAAAGACAGTAGCGGAAAATAACAGGCAACATATTTGACATATTTTATTTGTTGTTTTCTAAGTTTTTCGTTTAACATAAAATTAATTATTTTGGAAAAGGGAAACGCCTTTAAAAAAAAGTGTTAAAGATAATTCGATTTGAATATTCTTGCAGTTGCATGTCTTTTTACTCTCAAAGAACAGAGTCCATTAGCTTTAACATTCTCAATAAATATTCTTAAATATTTCCCATAATTATATTTTAATATTTATAAATGTAATTAATCAATGGGAATGTCAATTAATCGCACTGTTATCATGATTTCCGTCGACATAGAAAATGCTCACTTCCCAGTATTCTAATCAGAATTATAATTACAATGGCTTGAATGTATGTAGTAAAGCATTAACATTAATTTATTAATAGAATGCTTATATTAAAGTTGACAATTAATATATATGTATATATCTAATAATATAAATCTTTTCAGATAAAGCCAATCAGACTCTGGAAATGTCTACATTATTACAAATAAATATTATATATGAATATTAAAATAGAGCTGTCAGCAGAGAGCTCGCATTTAACATTTCAATTATTTATACAAATTCTTACACATTCCCAATAACTGAGAGATGAGTTAATAATTTACATTGATTTTAATAATTCGTATTGAATTTACTAAAATAATATCAAAAATATTCATTGGGGTAGACATTTCACAACTCTTAGTACTCGAAATATATTTATATTTCAGCAGCAGTTTTAATAGACATTTTACTTGTTCATTTATAACATTTAACATTTTTTGTGCATATCTTAATGAGTTGCTGTTTGCGCAACGGAGCATCGTGTGTTTAACTTTTTGAGCCGCTTTTGTGGTGTCATTATAAAAATCACTGAACAGTACATATGCCAATTAGTACGAGCAGTAGGAGTTCAAGTATTATAGCCACATTAAGGCAGCCGCCAGAAATGATCACAGATTGTATGTGTTTGTGGTTTTCACAGTCAGTTTCAGTTTCGGTTTCAGTTTCAGCTGCAACAGCAACTCTCCTCTGCCCTCATCCCGCTTCCCTTTCCCATTAAAACCCTGCCACATTCTGTCCGCTCTGATGCGGTTGTTCGCTGTGTCCTCATATGCGTTTGTTTTTTGTTCCACAGATTATATAAGCTGAATTTTGTTTAAGTCCTTTTCGTTAGTTATACAGTCATATACTAGTCTAGTAATTAATCTGTAAAAATGGCAAGAGCTGACAAAAAGTAATTTTTTTTCCCCATGAAATTTACATCTTAATCTGTTGAATGATTTCGTGTTACATTTTTTTACCTACATTCTCTGAATTCCGATTGTTATGTGATAAATTCTATAAGTTTGCATGGGAAAAAGAATACAGTTGCTTTTCAATCTGTACTATAATTTTTTCCATCATTTTGCGAAGCCATATTTTGAATAAGTATTGTTCATAGCTAAAATCTAAAAACACTCATTTAGAGAAAATTTGTTTAGGACTCATACAACATTTAAGCCATTTATATTTCACAAAAACTGGACAAATTGAAAAAATGTATAAAACATGTTTGGATTAGTTTCTATGCCTTTGAAATGTGTATGAGTTTTCAAATTAAGATTCTTAGTGTTTAACTGAACAGTTTTCTAACTCTATTCCTCTTTTTAAGGCTCAATTTTTGTTTGACAATTAGCCAGTTAATTAATTAGCACACACATCATAGAAGCAATTGATTTTCATGAGAAATATGCTAACAATCAGAATTTGTTTTCTTAATTTATATAAAATATCAAAACGAAATATTAAAATTGCCCTTATAAGTTTCGTATTTTGTATTTTAACAACATGACTCGAATACAAAGGCTTGCAAATGTCTCTTTTTGAGCAATATATTGCAGAGAGAAGAATAACAATAGTCAAAACGTAAATATTCTATTTGTTTCCTGTTTTTTTGATGCTGTTGTCTGTGCAAATAAAATTAAGCAACTCAGATCAAACCACAAAAGTGCATTGAAAATTCATAACAGGTTCATGTTTTATTGTATTGCATTTGAATTTGATCAAATTTCAATTTGGCAAACAACAACTAGCAATTGGCTGTTGCTGAAAATTGCAAATGCCGCCGAAATGAAATTTGTCTGAAATATTAAACACAAAAAGTGAATTAAATCCCAAATTTGATGCGGCAACAAGCAACAAAATGAAAAATAGATCGAAAAAAAAGCAACGACATCGTTGAAGAAGAGTTGATGCAAATATTTCTTGGTAAAACGATTCTCAATCACATAATGCCCACAAGAATAATCAAATTTGATTAAATTGTCAGAGGAAAGCAGAGACAAGGATAAAACATCATGTGGCAGGACTAAATGCAAATTGGGGCAGCAACAAATAAGCATTAAGATGGAACATTGCAATTCAAAAACTAAGTCGACTATCTCATTGCCTTCATTAGTTTATCAATGTTGTCAGTTGTTCCAATCTATCTTACTTTACTAATCAAAAACAAAATATATTCATACTTACATATACAACTAGTAGTAAGATTACCTCAAAGCTATTGTTTTTAAAACGGCTTCTAAATATGAATATTAACAAAAAATCACTAGAAAAATATTCTCTATTTATCCTAAGTATGTTTGAAACAAAATAGAATTGAGTACTAGTAGAGCATTATCAGAATAATATAAAATACATTATTTACTAAGAACATCTGCAAATCGCAAAAAACAATCAATACATACTTTCGAAGTTTTTAAGAGTTTGTTTTTAGAGATTGTTCATTATTTAAATGAAATTTGTGATGTTCACTTAACAGAAATCTTATTAAAACATTTAAAATACTTAAATTCTTTATATAATGTAAGTTGTAATACGAGTAGTTCTATTGTACAACTTTTTATATCTCATAAAACATGCAATTGTAAAATTTTGCTCATGTATCGCTGCAGAGCATCACAGGCTACCAAAGGGTAAAAGTCAAAGAGCTCAACATGATTTTTATTCTTAGCAGAGTAAACCTTGTGGCAGTAGCAGGACCAGGACCAAGACCGAGATGAGATAACAATCAATAAGCAGAAAACAAGAAACTGACAAAGCAAGGGATAAACTTGAGTATAGCTACCATACAATGAGGTTAAAATGCAACAGCAAAAAGGGGGGGGCGAATAACTGGTTGGTTGGCCAAACGCAAACGAGGCAGACAAATAAGCCCAGTTTTATTATAAAGTAACAAAAATCTGAAATCTGTGCACAGCTGAACCCAACCAACCCCATGAACTGCCCCACTGAACTTTTGTGGCAAGGCTATATAAAAGTGCCACAGTTCTCGTTATTGTTGTTGTTGCTGAATAGTTGCTACTGTTCCCGGCTTACAAAGTAAGGGAAGGAGGCTTCAATTTTATGCAAAACAGGCAAAAAGTTCAGAGGTGTTGACCATGTTTGAGGCAAAAGGCGATGCGAATATTGAATTTGTTTTAAATGACAGCATAATAAGCCAACAGACCCAAAAAAAACTTTTGTGAACTTCGGGCCCATAAGAGAGAATTCGAGGAGTGAGAGAAAAAGAAGCGAGAGTCAACAGTCAATTTATGAGCCTTGAGAGAATACGAAAATCTTGTACATTTTAATATATAATATTTGTGACAAATACTTCAATTAAATGCAGTAACTTTCTTGCTGTAGGATAAAATTGTTCTAGACTTATTATACACACTATTTATATTATATATATTGTTTGTTAATTTTATTTTAATCAAATAAATCAACAATAAGTTTTAAAATTTCGACTTTGTGTTAAAAACTCGTTTAAATCTTGTGGCCATAAATTCAGCCACGAAACTGCTTCATTAAATGTGTATGAGTGTGTGTGTAAGCCTTGTTTGTGTGGGTTGTAAACTTTACCAGTTGCCTGCCTGCCTCGCAGCCTCCCCCTTCAATGTGGGGCAACCTAAAAATTCCAAAAATCAATACCAGACAACAGTCAAAAATGAAAAAAAGAAAAAGAAACTCGGAGCGAACGTGCAACACTTACAACAAACAACAACAACACAAAAAGCTATTGTATACCTTTATATAGAGTAGATAGAACATCGAGGAACGCATAACTATTTTGCATAAAATAAAAGTTTTTGGGTTTCTGTATGAGAGGCTATTGAATCATACAAAGCACGTACATGTATATACGTCCTTCTGTTCATTGTGTTGTCCTTTTGTCTCGTTCGTTTGTCACCATGAAGAGACAACACGGTAAGGTATAAGAAGAGAGCTCAGCACAAACAAACAAGAGCAAAACACACAATAAAACTTGCTCACACATTGACCCAAATTTATGCAATGGAAACTTTTAAAGAATCAAATCGAATAACATAAAAATAAAACACTGTTTTTGGCTTTTGGTGTAACCGATGACAGCAGCTGCCACGTGTGTGTGGATTGTGTGTGGATTGCGAGTGGGCTGTGAAAATTTGGCGATATTAAAGTATTGCCAGGATATGCATACCAACGAGTTGCACCGAGAGTCACGAATCCTCCCACATTATTTCTTTTCTTTTCTTTTCTTCATTGTTTTTTTTTTTTTTTTTTTTGCATTTTGCTTTCGTGCACAGTCATTTGCTGAATATTCATATTTTTTGATCCCAAAAACTTATGAATTATGAAATATGCATACAATTGTGTGTCTCTCTCTGTCTGTGGACCAAACGGAAACAGGGAAAGGGGTGAGAATGCAGTGAAAACGGGACTAAAATTCCCTTTTTGCTGTGCACTAAAAATAAAAAAAAAAGTATGATGCAAATTTCAACTCAAACTCGCACACACATCTGTTCAGTGTTTTTAGATGCTTAGCACATATTTCTCTCACACATATTTAAACGAGTATGTATGTATATATGTGTATAGCTGTATTTAGTTCTATTTCTGGCATACCTGGCGTATGCGTAATTGTTTGCTTTTATGTGTCTGTGTCTGTGTCTGCTGCAGTTGGGCGATGATGCGTCGTCGCCCAAAGCTCTTGTCAAATTAGGTGACACAATTTTAATTCTTTTTTCAACTTTTTGTTTCTCGATGCTCGAATTTAAAATGCATTTTTACTGATGGTATTTTAAATGAGACTCGTTAGGCATGCAAAAGCATAAACTATTGTGCATAAATTAAATGTTGCACGAGCATAATATGCATGCATATTAAATGTTGCAAGGCAGCTGAAGTTTTTCCTACAATGAAAATGGCACGTGGCACGTGGCAGATGTGCACAGAATTCATCACAAATTAATCAGTTTCATGTGGATCAATAAGCTTAGTACAAGAATTTCAAATAATTGATTTTCATGCAAATAATACAATTTCATTTAAATTAACTAAAATAACAATTATTTATTCTGTGTACCAGTATTTAATATTATAATATTATTTCTTATATTTCTCTCATGTGTAATGTCAATTCATGTCAACTGATTATGTATGGATAGTAACATTAAGTAGATCAGAACTTTGGTTTATATTTTTGTCAACATTCAGTAAAATATAATATTATTAAGTATGTTCCATTACTTTCAATGTAAACAAAGCTGTGTTTTTTCAAGCCGTTTACCATCCTTTTATTCTTTGTGAACTGCAGGATGCGAAACCTTTAACGCTCCTTAGCCATTAATGATATTCATGCTGGCTATTTCCTGGTCTGCTTTACAAAATTCTCTATAAACTAGTCTGTTGTTTTTTCAGCTCCTTCTGCTCTGGTTGTTGTGGAGGAAATAACTTACAATTGACCTCGTTAGCCGCTGTCTCATGTGTATGGCACTTTATGGACTGTGTCTCTTCATCTCACTCTTCACAGTCTCGATTTCTTTCTGCCATTCTCTCTCTGTCCCTTTCTCATACTGTCTCTTTTCTCTCGTCTGTGTATTTCAGGTACTAAGCCGGCTAGTTTGTTAGTTGGTAGTCGTATTAGTGTCGTGACCTCTTGACTATATCATTTCCTGCTTTTTCATGTGCTAAGGAAGCAGCCTTTGCAGCTAATGCTGATCCAATTATGTTCGCTCCAGGAGCAAAGAGCACAGCATGTGGACAGCAATGTGAAACAGATGAATTGTTGTTACTGCAGTCATCTCCCTCGGTCTTGCAGTTGAAGATAAATTAACCTTTGTGCAGCACGCATAACACACGATGCACTCACACACACACACTAATATATATATAGAATCTACTTATATAAAGTATTGTAATTATTTCTTGTGGTGCGCAAAGAGTCGACTCTGTGGTTTGGCTTTTTTTTAAAGAATTATTGCTGTGGTAACTATCCCGCTCTCTCTCTTCTCCCTCATCCTCAGCCAACTTTCTCCCTTGACTAATTAAATTTAAATTACATAGCGTTCGCTCTGGTTATGTGTCGAGGATTTTAAAAGGATTCCGCTGCGTTGTTGTCTTACGCACTTGTACGCACTGCAAGTAAATTAAAAATGATTGCAAGTGCGGCTCTAGCGCAAACATAATGTATACGCCACGTTGTGAATCGTTTCCGAGTTCCATATGCTGCAAATCAACGCACATGAAATTTCAACAAATAACAAATACAAAGTCCCCAAGGACACATAATACAAATACAGGAACAACAAAATATAAGTTGTTATCTTTTCGGTTCTTTTTTTTTTATTTATATAAATAACATTTCGTATGCCTCGTTTTCGGTGGTTCCCCAGTGTAAATGTGTAGTTAAATGTAAACACGCGCTTATCAATGTATGTATATATATGTATTTATGTGGGTATACAAAATACATACAACCATACACCAATACACACGTATACATACATAAATATGTGTGTCTGCGACAGCGTGTGTTTGTGCCTGTCAACTGTCATTGCCAGTTGGTTATGTGGCTTTTGGCTCAGCGAACAGCAACAATAACAAATATTGCAACGCCCAAAACACATAACAATGAAAGCCAAAAAAAATAAAACACATTTGTGTTGAAATATTATTTGTTATACCCTCACTAAAAATAATAATAATGCTATAAAGCACCTCACTTTAAAGGATGACTTGAAAATACTAATATAACACATATTTCTTATGTATATTTGGATGCCCTTCTAATATTATTATTTTCTAATTTCGGTACGAAATATTTAATGCATTTTAAAAAATTACTACACCAAATTTTAAATATCTTCTTTGCTTATAAATTTTTAAAATCTTTTAGAGTTACATCTAAATATTTCATTGAATTTAATTAGCTCAAGATATTAAGTTTCGAATAATTATTTTGAGACATTTTTACTTTCTTATATTTTTAACTATTTAATTTTATTTAATTTTTTCCAATTTATTTATATTTGATTTTTAATTTGGTTTTTATATTGCTCTATTTAATACAATTTTATAATCATTAAAAAACTAAATTATATTTAGTTATGTTACATTTGTGTTGAAATATTATTTGTTATACCCTCACTAAAAATAATAATAATTCTATAAAACACCACACTTTAAAGGATGACTTAAAGATACTAATATATCACATATTTCGTATGTATATTTGGACTCCCGTTTAATATTTTAAATACATTATCGGTGCTGAATACTAAATACTTTTCAAAAAAAGTTACTAAATCAAATTTCAAAATATTACCTTTGTTTATGAATTTTGAAATCGTTGAAAGTTGCATATATTCATTGAATATAATTTGGGCCAGATTTTAAGTTTAAAGTAAAATGATTGCGGTCCGAATTGTGTATATTTCAAATACTTATTTTTAGACATTTTGTACTTTATTTTTCCAATTTATTTATGTATGATTTTTCATTTGCTTTTTATATTGTTGTATTTAAATACTATTTTATATTCATTAAGAAACTAAATTATATTCAATTCTTTTTATTTTGCCATATAGTTCAATAAAATTTTATATTCATAATACTTTGAAAAAATTTCATTAAGTTATGTAGACCACATTTGGAATTGAAGTCATTTTCATAGCTGATAAACATTTTCACTTAACCAAAATATCATCTTAAAAGTGTATACCAAAAATTGCCATAAAAATATCTACTGATTTTTCTTTTTTTCGGGGCAACCACGCTGTCATAAGCCGCAATGGGCAAATGTCATAACTACACATTGACGGTGGTTGCTATTGCTGTTGTTGTCGTGGTTGTTGTTGTTGCTATTGTTAGCCATATAAAAGTAGGTTGAATACTGCAACATTTTCCTTTAAAAATGTCATCGCACAAGTGTTAAAATCGCTCATCATATCAACGCCAACAGCTGCGAGCATTGCGATGAGAAGAATGAAGAGGTGAGGAGAGGAGCAAAGAGCACAAGTCAACAACAAGGATGAAAGCGTCGCTATTGAACTTTATAGCTATGCGAGTATATATGTAAACAATGTATATATGTATTCTGTATACATATTGATATATGTTCACATTTATATATATATATATATGTACACTGAAAAAAAAGACCAACTTCTAAAATCAGGAATATTCATCTTAAATATTTTGTTCTTAAAATAAGACAATTTTAAGACCAAATTAATGAAACTAAGAATATTAATTTTAAAATTCGCAGTTCTTAAATCAAGAATTAAAAATCTTAAATTGATAAGAAAATATAAATACGTCATATTTAATCTAAAGACAATAATGGCACCGTGGATAGAGTCGCCACCTCAGTTTGGTTAATATGTCGAGGGTCGAAGCCCGCTCTAGCCAAGGAAACAAACAAATAATCGGAATATTTATAAAAAGAAAAAATAAATAAGTAGATATCAAAAAAAAAATTAAGTTAAAAGTTGAAAACAACTGCCTTATTTTTTATTTTTGGTTTGAGAATATAAGACTGTTTGGTCTTAAATTAAGAACTAATTCTTATTTTAAATGTTTTTAAAATCAAGACGTGTTTTCTAAATTTAAGAATTTTATGTTCTCGACGCATTTTTTTGACCAAAATTCTTAGTTCTGAGACCAAAATCTTGACTTTAGAACATTTTTTTTATCAGTGTATGCACGATTCTATATGGGATGGCAATAGCAATTCGCTATGTTATGCTGAGCTAAGCATCCTTGACTGGCAGCAGCTGCCACCGATTGTTGCGGCCTTTTAAGTCGGCTCAGCCATATAAATTCTGTGCATGTCTATATATATGTGTGTGTGCGTGTGTCTGTGTCTGTGTGTGGCACTGAAATAGCTTCAACCGACAACAATTGTGGCAAATGTGGCACATCAGCATTGAAATGACAACCAACACTTTGTTATTGGTCTGCATGGCTGCAAACTGAACTGTAAATCAACAAAACATTTTAAAATACTGCAAATATATTAAATTCATTCTTTTTATTTAGCACACAAATAAATAATAATGTTATAAAGCAGCAAGGATTAAAGGTTTATCACCTTTAATAGATTATAACAATCCTGAGCTCAGTTAAATTTAATTCATTAAACTTTTTTTGCTTTATATATTTTTTTGTAATTTCCGGCATTTACTACATTTTCATAGAGTTTCTGACATTTCAGTTGAAGTGAGTTGAAAGCCAGTTAAGCTCAAAGTGCCAAACGGCAAATTCCAAATATTGTTATACTTATATAAAATATGCCCACTCTACAATCATCAGTTAATATGCAACAACTGCCAAAAAAAATGCCACAAAAGGTGTTTGCATAGCGTCAAACTAAAATATTTTATCGACACGCACTTTCCGGTGAACCGCACCTTTTCTTCTTCTTCTTCTCCTGACTTGATTCGCATGTTAACAACAAGCAGTTGGCAAACTAAATACAAACGTTAACAAAAACCGAATAAAAAAGAAATACACAAATATGTATATTGTGTTTTATCTTTAGATTTAGCCTTTGTGCGACAAAAGCTTTTAATATGCAAATGACTAAATGAGAGGCCTCAATCGGGGAGCAGTTTCCCACTTCCTTTGGTTTTGGTATGCGAAATGTGCCTCGGTCAATTGGTACATTTGCACATTTCATTAACGCGAGTAGTTGAACATGACCTCCCCAAAGGCAGCTCGTAGTTCCGATTTCAACTCCCATTCCTTGTATACTTCTTCCCACCCGTCTCGACTCTACTTCGGACCATTTGGCTCTTAACTAGCTGACGCAGCTGGAAATGGCCTTGCTTTGATGTTGTTGCCTTTAACGTCAGCAATGGGCTATATGTAAATTCCATATATGTTGGGCTTGCGACTCGCTTCCACACTTCAACACACTTATTCATGCACATTTGCATATCATTATGTGTATTTGGGCCAAGCTAAGGCAGCTGCCTAGACGCCACTCCCATCGCAAGCTCATATAGTTTTCTTAGTGCTCTTTCTGACTCCCTCAGTTCCGTATCTTTGGTACTACTCTGTAGCTGGGTCGTCATCATAACGCCTAGATTTAAGATTATGACCTGGCTGAGTTTTGTGGCTCGCCGCTAAAACATGTTTGGTATGTCAGTAAGTAAATCTGTGGAGGGACAGTTAGGACTCACAGGTCGCAGGTGTCGGGTTATTAACTTAACATTCAACCACTGACTTCAGCCAGCATCTTAAAGTGGCTTAAAGTCTTGCCAGCTTGTGACGCATTGACCAAGCTGTGAATATTTTAAAGAACATGCAGGAAATGTTGGGACGCTGTCCTTAAAATATTGCATAATCAGCTAATATTGCAGTATATATTCCTTAATTCTTAAATAAAAAATACAAGAATATTTTTACCATTTTCTACACTGATAAAAATGTTCTAAAGTCAAGACTTTGGTCTCAGAACTAAGAATTTTGGTCCAGAACATAAAATTCTTAAATTTAGAAAACACATCTTGGTTTTAAGAACATTTCAAATAAGAATAAGTTCTTAATTTAATACCAAACAGTCTTAAATTCTCAAACCAAGTAAAAAAAAATAAGGCAGGTGTTTTAAACTTTAAACTCATTTTTAATGTATATATGTATATATTTTTTTTTGGATTTAATTTTTTTTATAAATATTCCGATTATATGTTTTCTCCTTGGCTAGAGCGGGTTTCGATCCCTCGACTTATTATTAAACTGAAACAGTGTCATTATTGTCTTCACATTAAATATGACATATTTTTATATTCTTAACAATTTATGATTTTTAATTCTTATATTAAGAACTGCGAATTTTTAGTTTAATATTCTTAGTTTTATTAATTTGGTCTTAATATGGTCTTATTTTAAGAACAAAATATTTAAGATAAATGTTCTTGATTTTAGAAGTTGGTCTTTTTTTCAGTTTACAATTATTTATTAACAATATAACTTAGTCAGACAAATACTCTTTTTATATTTTGGATGACCAAAATAAAGGAAAGGAAAATGAAAAACCACGAATATATTTACGTTGTGCAATTTTTCAAACTATTATAGAAAATTTGAAAACATTTTGAAATGCTAACAAAGCATTTGATAATTATAAAAGTTAGACAACAATTTAAAAGTTTAGCATTTGCAAATCGACTTATAATTTTAACTCAAATTCTTTAATCTCCTGAATTGATGTTTTTTGCTTAAATTGTTGTCTGTGATATTTTATCACAATTAATTTGATATCCACAAGAAGTCGTCTTTATTATGCTCAGCCTAGATGACAGGCAGTTAAGCCAGGCAATATATTTGGGCAAAAGTTCAAATTAGATCTATGAAATCTTTTGTAACTTTAGCTCCATTGTACTATTGTCTGCTCAATTAAACATTATTGTTTTAATGCTCGACGCTCCCAGCGCTGCCCTCAAAATCCAATTAAACTTAAAAAGGCGTCTCGTGCCGGCGTCGTTTATCCTGTTTAAGAATTCCATTTCCTACGTGACATATGCACAATTTAATTTTTTAATTGCCCGAAAAACTTGCTAGCTCACACAACAGAGTGAAAGGAAGGTTTGGGTTAGATTGAGAGAAGTACATACATATATGGTTATGGTATGGCAAAAAACCCAATTTCAAAATTCAAAACCAAATTGAAGGCAGCCACGTTTGTAACCTTGAACCTTGACTGCTGTCAGCCAGAGGCCCAGAGGCAGCTGAGAGACAATTCTTTGGCTTCGTCTTCTGCTTCTTCTTGTTTTAATATAAGTAACAGCAACAGTGCAAGGACATTTTTGATCGTTGTTGTTGCTGTTGTCCTTGCCTTGTCTAGGCAACTTGGCTTAGGCAGTGCCTCCTTTTGTGTATCTCCTGTCTCCTGTCTGCCTTCTTTAGCATTTAAGTTACGCTTTACACTAATAAGCAAAAGTGTCTAACGTAGCGTAACTAAATGCGAAAGGCAAACATTTCATTAACAAACACGCACAAAATGTCGTAGGGGGGTTGAAGGGAGCAAAAAAAGATTCTTTCCCTGAGAATGTGTATAGTATTATACATATTGTAGACACCCAGCCGGTTGACAGTTATGTGTGTAATATTTTTTGCTTTAGTCTTGTGTCCCACCAAAAAAGGGCTGTCTTTCTGTCTGTCTGTCTAGCAGACTAGCTGTCATGCCCACACACACATACATACATACATGTGTACACACAGATACACTTTTACACACACATGCTTTGTGTGTACATTCTTTGAGGGTGTGTTTGAAATTTCATAATATCTTTCATTTCATTCTTTGCTTTACTTTATTTTAAGCTCTTTGCTTGATTAGAAGGTGTTGCCATAAATGTCCTTTGTACATACATATGTGTGGGTGGATATAAATATATGTGTGTGTGTGTAAGTGTGCCTGGTTGTTAGCTTCAAATATTATTCCAGCTTTTGTGTGTTTGCTCATGTGTAATTTACATTTGCCAAGTGCTTTATGGCGACAAGGCGACAAAAATTTAATAAGACTCGGTAAATGTTCATCCTGTTATTCGTGGTATGATTAAGGCGTTGTCCTTCCTATTCATGCCGAATACTTGTATCCACAAGACCAAACTTATTCATACGTATGAGTATACATATGTATTTAGTGTTTCATAGAATAGTTTTTGCATAAATTTCTATAATTTCTATTCATTGCCTACACATGAAATATTAGTTATCTTCTCTTGTGTATCTACAAATTACATACACACTTTCAATTGTATTACTTGTATGGAGAAAAACTGAGCGACAATGATCTAATTTAGTATATGTGCTCTATAACTTCGTAGACTTGCAACAAGACGTCTACACTGAAAAAAAAGACCAACTTCTAAAATCAAGAACATTCATCTTAAATATTTTGTTCTTGAAATAAGACCATTTTAAGACCAAATTAATAAGACTAAGATTATTAATCTAAAAATTCGCAGTTCTTAATATAAAAATTAAAAATCTTAAATTGATAAGAAAATATAAATATGTCATATTTAATACGAATACAATAATGGCACCGTGGCGCTCTGGCTAGAGTCGCCGCTTTAGTTTGGTAACAAGTCGAGGGATCGAAACCAGCTCTAACCAAGGAAAAAAAATATAATCGGAATATTTATAAAAAAAAAATAAATCCAAAAACAAGTATAAATATCAAAAAAAAAATAAGTTGAAAACACCAGCCTTATTTTTTTTTTAATTTTTGGTTTGAGAATTTAAGATTGTTTGGTCTTAAACTAAGAACTAATTCTTATTTGAAATGTTCTTAAAATTAAGATGTGTTTTCTTAATTTAAGAATTTTATGTTCTCGACCCATTTTTTAGACCAAAAGTTTTAGTTCAGAGACCAATATCTTGTTTTCAGAACATTTTTTTTATCAGTGTAATAAAGTCTATAAATTTTCTATCGCGTTGAATTTAATGTCATCGAATCACCAAATTTCCTGCTAGTTATAATATTATTTCACGTACTGACTATGGAGAACTTGCTTTAGTCGTAGCTCCCAGCTGGCAATATCCTAAATATACCCCTCGAATACAAACCGCAATCAAAATCGCCGCCGGTTGCCACCGCATTACCCGCTGAGCTCTTTCACCACATTCTTGCCCCTGTGGGTGACTTGCGAGTTGATACTCTTAGCCCTCGGGCCCCCTCAACCCTTTCGGCCTCAGACCTTATATAAGCCACATAAAATTCAAAGTGCCGCTGTTCCTATAGCTGCTTCTCAACGGGTGCGTTCAACTTTAACGTATTCAGGCGCTATAAATGTCATATTTTATCTGCTCCTGCTGCTTCCCTAGACTTTGGTTGCTGCATCGTCATCGTCGATGTCTGGCTAAAAATAACAGTTTCTAGCGCAAAACTTTATTAAAAATTTATATAAAGTTGCCTTTACTGTTGCTTTTGCTATTGCTTTTGCCTTTGCTTTATACTCTCAGCCTTTGAGTTTAAAGTTTCGTTGCTCGCAGTTTTTATGACTACCCGGAAAAGTAGGCAACGATTTTGTTAGGTTACCAACTTGATGGTCTATTTATAGTGGGCGTGGTGTTGGCACGCATCCCAATTTGTGGGTAGCCAAGGGCACTGGCATTTCTATAATTTAATGTGAGCGAGCACACCGAGTAGATCAAAGAGGTTGGTTGACATTTTCGAGAGTCTCCGGTCATGTAACTAAGAGCGATAGTCTAATTATATTTGTATTTATATTTAACTTGTCAATTTTAGACAATATACTTGCTCGAGCTCCACAAATGACTAAAATATTGGCTCGTATCAATAAGATAGGAATTACGAAGTATCTTTGACAATTTAGAATAGACTATTTAATGATTGAAGTCAAAACCATCTGTAATATACTTATTACCAAATCCTTTTAACAGACAATCGTTTTAATTTTTTATTTCTTATTTCTTCCTAGCGAAAAAAGAATTTCCTAAAATTATTGCACGAATTTATGATATTTTATGTATATGAATGTTAGTCTTATTATATTATATATTCTCATTTAAATTGCTTCCGTTTTCCTAATTCATTAATTAATATTTGTGTACATCTATATTAATTTTGTATTGCATTTTTTAGATTTTTTTTAATGTACTTAATTATAATTGGATGAGCTGTAGATAATCTAGTATCTAAAAGACAGAATAATCCAGGGATTGTCTAGTATTTACAAATAAACTGAAAGTATCTTTTACAATTTATAACTGATTGACTGGATAAAAAAAAAAAAAAATGAGACAGAATAATTTGTGGATTTTTTAGGATCTTTATTGATATAAAGCTTTGACTATTTAGTAGTATTTAGAAAAAAATTTAATTTTATGTGAAGCAAATACAATTTTTAATGTAAAAGATTTTGCATTTATTCATAATCTTGATTCTTAATTCAGAATCTTGAATATAGATATGAATATGGATTAAGATGGAAAATTCTACAAAATAATTATTGCAATATCTGGAACACTAAACGATCTATAGTTTATCTGTATATAAATTAAATGTATCCTTTACAATGTAGAAAATATTTTTAACAGAGAATTTAGCAGAGATGCCTAACATGTGATATCTTCTTGAGTTTAAACTCAACTAAGTTGATCAATTGTTTTAAAATACAATTAAGTTTTATTTATTGAAATACGAGAAGCACAATCATACTTGCTAATCGATTTGCCAAGATTTTCAATAGACACTGAGCTCAAGTGAAGCTTGCCAAGACACTGACCTCAAAGCAGAGACAGTTCAATCCAGCAAAAGTCCCTTAAGGTGACATAAGACGGTTTGCAATGTGCAAAAAAGGTCTAAACGTCTAACCGTCTAACCGTAGGCAATCTGCTAGAAGCAACCCATTTAGCATTTAATATAGCCCCTCGTACTCGTACTCATCGTCGTCGTCGTAGTTTATTTAAATTAAACCTTATCCACAGGCGCTTGTGTGTTTCTTTTTCAATTAAGTTTCTAGGCCAGCCGCAAACAACAACAACAACAACAACTACAGCCACAATGTAGACAAGCAGCTGCTGTTGATAATGATAATGATAATGACGATGACGACGACGACGACAACGGCGACCAGACCAGTCCAAGAAGAAGTCTAACAAATTGCAAAATCCACGTCAAGCCACACCTTGGGTAAACAGCTTCGACTGCAGGTAAAACTACTCAGACTGTGCTGCCGCAACTTGACTGTGCACACACAGTGCGTATACTTAACGTAAAACCCTACACCACTAAAACCACCAAGGAAAACAAGCTGCTTTGAGCAGAGCCAACGAAAAGTGATGGAAAGAAGGGTAAGGGTCCGATTTGGAGCTCACCATGCTTTCCGGCCAACGAAGCATTTTATTTAAACTGCAGTTAATTTTCACTAAAACATTTTAATTGTATTTTTGTAATCTGTCTTCTACTAGTTTTACATGCGGCCAAGGAAAACGGCAAGCAAGCTGACAACCAGGCGACAGAGAAGCCGCCCAAAGCGAAGGTACAGTGGGGCAAAATTTAAAGAAAATCTGTACATTAAAATTCAAATTAAATAGTTCGAAAGTTGCCACCTCAAGGGGATACAATTGCCTTTCATTAGATTTGTTAAATATTAAACCCACGTCTCACAGGCATCGAAATAATTTATTTATTTTTTATCTGAGTAAGAGTTTAAATTTTCTTTGAATATGTAAGTGTCGCTTTTAAATGTTTAATATAAAATAATTTTGTGACAAATGCAATAAATAATAAGGAACATATAAATAATAATAATTTCTTAAACTTATTTTCAATGCTGTCCATAAATAGTTAATCTATCTATTCTATCTAAACTTCTTGTAGTTGTTATGTTATTTAGGTGGAAATTAAAATGATTTTTAATAATCTTTGTATAATGTTAATTGATAAAATTTTTGGTTTTTTATTTACTGTACTCTCCAAACTCTACAAAAACATAAATTTTGAATTGAATTTGAATTTTATCGGTGTGTTGACCACTGTGCAGAGGGGCGGGCATTTGGCATTTGCCATCGCCTTAGCCTTTTTGGGTTGGTAACGCCAGTTTTACAGCTGCGGCCAAAATGGCAAAGCCACTGCCATTTTTAATGCAATAAAAGTCAACTTAAAATATGCAAATTACGGTAGTTTCAAATTTGTGCAGACTGCCGCGACTTGTGAGCTCAACTCTACTAGCACTCTGGGTTCCAATTCTCCCTGGTTCCCTGGTTCCCTGGTTCGGTGGTGCCCTGGTCCCTGGATCTTTTGCTGCTTGGCAGCCCGACTCTCCTTTCCTTGCAGATGTCCAAGTGGATGCGCAGCTGAGTTTTACCCTGGTGCGAAATGTCATTAACATTTCTCTGGGCCATGGAGTTTTAATTGTCTGGTTGGGTTTCTTGGGGGCACAACCCCGCCTTGACCTGGTATGTCTTTGAAGTTGGCCAAGACATTAATGTATATTAGTGTCGCAATAAATTAAAAGCATTTTCCTGTTCATATTTGCCATCGTTCGTCGCACTTAAATCTAATTGCAGTCGAGCACAAAACTGCCATTTAAATTGCCATCGCCATCGCCATCGCCATTGCTATTGCCAGCTTTCATTTGCTGCATAAAGCATTTTGTAATCAAATACGCACAAAAGCCTAACAAATTCTCCATTTATAAATCCATTCTCACACCTGTCCGGGACGCTGGCAAATTCACTAATGAGCCATATCGTGTTACTACAAACACAACTACAGAACTGTGAGCTGTCCTTTGTGTTATTTCGAAAAAATAAAACACACACAAAGCCAGGCACAAGGAACAGATCGTCCTTGGGCAATAACAAAAGCGTCAATTCCAACAAAGGTTAGACGGGAAGTCTCACAGGGTCTCACAGGGTCGCGAGCTTCCATCGCTAATCCGCTTAGCGCAAGGTGTCAAGTTTAAAAATCAATTACTTCAAAGTATTACAATAAGAAATCAACCTGCCGTCCTTCCCTCTCACGCTCTCTTTCTGTTACTGTGTCGTCCTCTTCACACTCCATAGGTAATCACGACCCCAAAGCATGGGCACGTCTGTCTTTTGGTGTCGTCTAACGACAAAAGGCAAAAAGTGTTTGTATACATGAAACTTGAATCTTAAGCCATCGATGACAAACACGCTACCCCCTTTCTTCCTAGATAATTTATTAGATACAGCTGTTAAAGCATTCTCATTATAATACACTTTAATTTATAACATCAAAGCATTCTCAATGTAATTTAAGTCAATTTAATATATGATGATATAATGGAAGTAGTCTCTATTTATTTCCTTTTATTCATGAGACAATAACAAAAATAGGGTTTTTCCTCCAGCTTATAGCAAAGAACCATTTTCCCCTGGCAAATGAAAGTCTTACTTCGCTAAGTATAAATCCTCGGAAAGATATGCAGTGATTTTATTTCTTCACAATATAATAAGTGTTATTATCAGGGATCAAAACCATAACCGAAACCGTAACCTTTAACCGATAAAAACCGATTAAAATTTGTAACCGTAACTGAAACCGTAACCGAAAATATATGGTTCACTGTACCAAAACCTATAAACCGAAACTCTTTAAACGGAAATAACCGTTTAGTAACCGATTCATTTATAAGGGTTAATTTCGGTTCTGACCGTCGCAGGTACTGATAACTTTGAGCTGCCATAACTTTGTCAAAACTCAACCAGTTTCCATGCGCCATGTAAATTTGACCACGATTTTACCCCCAAATTCGTTCTGCATTTAAATTTTGTTAATGTTTCAAAAATGTTGAAAATCGAAATTTTTCGAAAATTTACTGTGTTATGATAATTGATTGAGTTTTGACAAAGATATGGCAGTTCAAAGTTGTTAAAAATCAGAAAAATTAAAATATTTCAAATTTTCATTCCATTCCAGTAACCAGATAACATTATTTTCTAGGCTAATTAGAGCATTAAGTCTTTTTTTTTTCTTTTTGAATAACACTTCCGGTAAGCAGAAACTTCCAAAACACCGATAACCGTTACGAAACCGATACTTCAAGATTTTGCATAACCGATAACTGAAAACCTTAATTCGAGCATAACCGAAACCGTAACTGAAACCGATATTCGTTTCGGTTTTATTCCCTGGCTATTATATATTCTTGTATTATTGCAGTGTTGGGAATCGCAATAAATAAATATCATTAAAAAACATGAATAAAAAATACTTTATATTACATCCTCACAAAATTCTTAATTAACTTTAATTCTTTTAATAAAAATTTAAAATTATTTTAGTCAGCTCTGATTTTCTTAACCTCATAACTCTAGTTTGTATCTTTAATATACAATTTAGCTGCCTTTAATGTAATCTTTAGCCTATTTAATAAGTACAGTGTCTGTACTTCAGCATAACATGTTTCAGTTATTCTAACAATGACGGATTTCCTTCATCATTTCTCATTAACTGAACTCGTCTCCTGCCACCAATTTAACATGTTGCCACGATGGACTAACACATGCCGCATTCCGGATAATTTCTACTAGTAAATACTACATTCGTATTCATAGTATATTTTTAGGCACTCGCGGGGCTTAGAATAAGCTCGAGCGGAGCGCGTGTCTTGTTCAAGTTCACAAACTTAAATTGCGCAGCACGCATACCCCTACTCTATACCCTCTACCCTCCACTCCCCTCCCCCACACTCCAACACATGCAAACTGCGTTGCGTAGCCTTTGATTGATGAAGCTCTGCAGGAGTTGGGTGCAAGTTGAGGAGCCACTTTTTGGGGCCAGGCCGAGTGTTAAACACTAATGGCAGCTTAAATTAGATTAGAGAGCTCTCAGAGAAGCTCAGGAGCATAAGCGGCTCAGAGGGGAGAGTGAGGGTGAAGCGTGACCAACGCGTTTGCCATTTCCTATTTCATTTCCAGTTCCACTTCAATTTGCATTTTTATAGCATATTCTTTTCTGTATTTGCTGCCATTTATTTAAACTATTTGGTTGGTCGAAAATTTCCTCGTATCAAATATCAAACCATAAAAATCGCACAAAAACACATAAATAAGATTTATGATTATAGTCGAGGCACCTTCACATTCCAATGGTTATTACGCATACGCAATGTTGGTTATAACTTGTGAGTGTTAAACTCAACGTAAAAATCAGCCAAAAAATTAAACATAAATACTTGTTTAGTGCTATTAAAATACACTTTCGTTGAGCTATACTCGACTAATCATAGAATCGAAATAGAAAATTATTAAAAAAAAATTAAGACTAAATCAAACTTAATTGTAATTAATCTAACTTACATCTAGATATTTCAGATATGAGCGGAATTTCTAAGCGTATTTTGAATTCGTTTTCACAGCTATAAAGCTTTACGTGTTTTTGATATCGTGTCACAAAATGAAATACAAATAGGTTTTATTTTATGTTTACTGTGTTTTTAGCCCAGTACCCAAATGGCAAAGAGGTTATCGGGCTTGTGCATTAATTTTTATATTTTTTCTATTATTTGCATTTTATATTAATATGACTCATAAAGTTATTTATTTCTTTCATTTTGTTTATTTGTCGGAAAATAATAAATAAAATAAGATACAAGTGCTGGGCATTTAACAGTCGAGTATCTCGTCTGTAGTGCTTGTACTTGTTTAGACCCTGTACTTTGTTGTTTTGTTTTAACCACGTGAGAATCCACATTAGTAGCTTTGTGTGTGTGTGTGTGTGTGTGTGTGGAATTTCATGGTTACAAATAGTTAATGTACAGTTAATTATTACATAATCACTCGTCCGCACGGCACAGGAACCGGACAAAGCTGGTCCTCGAACTGGTAAGCACTGCAAAGTCCATTGACTCGCTGGTTAAATTTATACACTCCTGTTACCATTTCCCATTTGCCTTTGCCTGACATAAATATTAATTATAAAAGCAAAGAAAGAATAAAATAAAACACACAGCACGAGCACGAATAATCATCATCATCAACAAAAGGGTTCACCTCCTAAACCACACAACATTTCCTGCTACTCAATTGTTATGAAGGCTTTTATATTTAGGCTAAGGCAAAGACGACGGCCAAAATGATAGACTCAAAATGGGAGCAACTCAATTGACTATTGCTTTTTATTAAACTACGCTAATTATTCATGTTATGAATTGGCTCGTGGCAACACTTATTTATGAAGACAAGGGCCTACTTGTTGGGCAATTAATGCACTTTAATAATCCCACATCAATAGAAACCAGTAATTAAATAGCATAACACTATACTTAATATTCACTATCAATTAGTCTAAGATACAGATAATTTTATGGTATATTTGATTGCCTATTATATTATATCGATAGGGCTACTAGTTTATACGAAAGAGAAAAGTTTATTTTGAAATGATACTGTACTAAACAAAAATAAATAAAAATAGTTATCGATATTTGCAAATCTTCATCTATAACTACATCTCTCTGTATCAGCAATACATCACTAAATAATTTTCCAAGAACTTAATGCAATTAAAACTTCATTAAAAAAATTGCAAATTACGAAAAACGATGTCAAATTTCCCTGCAATGAAACTTTAATGGAAACTTAAAAGGAGATAAAATAAAATTGAGTAGTTTAATAAGAAAGCTCCATAGCAATAATGTGTGAAATTAAATTTTTCAAGGTTTTTTTATCAAATTTTAATAAACGTATCAAAAACTTGAAGTACTATGTACTTTCTTTTATTGGAAATTATTTTTTAGGCCATATTTGTAGATATTTTCCACTCCCAATATCATATTAATGATGGCTCGTAAATCTAGTCATAATTTTAAAACTTGTTGTTTCAGAATATTCATGGCCGTTGTTCTAACTAACCGAACCAAACCAGACCGAACCGAACTGAACCGAACCGGAACTGGGAAATAAAACACACACATATAATGTCAACGTGAAGGCAATAAAAGTAAAATTTAGCATTTTCTTGTTGCTTGTCGCAAATTAAACCAGCTCAACCCTTACACTTTGTACGGGGCATGTATTGTAATGTAATAATAACATGAAATAATTTATGGTATATGAAAGTCACAAAAATGCTAGCAAAGTTTTTGCTGCCCCCCACACGCCCCTTTCTCAATGCCCCTTGCCCCTTGTCGTGCTCTGAGCTCCTTGAACTGCTTGAAAGCAGCATGTTGCTGCGGCATTGAGGCAGCTGCCAGTACCAGACCGTGTGGCAGAAGCAGGCATCTCTTTAGAATTTTGTAGCATGTTTTTAGGCGCCGACACACACACACAATATATGTATGTAGTAATTTCTATGCCCAGAGAAAAAGAAGAAACTTTCATTTTGTATGGATTTAGCGAGGAAACTGCGCTTTTCTAACGGTTGCAATGTGGGACCCCTTTTGTAATCCGAACTTTGTTGCTACGTTCTTCATTCTGCATCCTTGTTGTCGACTTGAAGGCGACTTTTTGGCATTTTTCGGCTTTTGTTTTAAAGCTTTTTGGCTTGAATCCTTTTGAATTTGAAGCACGCGCTGCATTTGATGTTGGCGAAATTTGCGCGGCAGAAGGAGAAAGGACGAAGGACCTGCCGGCGGTGTCCTTTGTGCCCGGGCACGTAAATTGTGCAGATAAGCGACGTAATTTGCTTTTTGTCTCGACACGCCAGCTAGCCTTAGCCATAATAAGTATCACCAGTGTCATTTCTGGACAATCAAGAACTTAAAATACTCTGTAAAATTTAGAAATAGCAATACTCGTGTATTATTTAGAAAGCTTATCAAAGAAAAAAGTCAAATTTTAAAACTATGCAAAATACTTTCCTCTTCTCCATTCAAAAGCAGACTAGTTAGTCAAAATTCTTATATATATAAATATAGAATTGTGAGAATAAGTACACTGAAAAAAAGACCAACTTCTAAAATCAAAAACATTGATCTTAAATATTTTGTTCTTAAAATAAGAACATTTTGAGACCAAATTACTAATACTAAGAATATTAATCTTAAAATTCGCAGTTCTTAATATAAGAATTAAAAATCTTAAATTGTTAAGAAAATATAAATATGCCATATTTAATATGAAGACAATAATGCCACCGTGGCGCTCTGGTTAGAGTCGCCACTTCAGTTTGGTGGTAACAAGCCAAGTGATCGAAACCCGCTCTCGCCAAGGGAAAAACATATAAACGGAATATTTATAAAAAAAAATTAAATAAAACATATATATGTATAATTAAAATCAAGATGGTTTTTCTCAATTCAAGAATTTTATGTTCTCGACGCATTTTTTAGACCAAAACTCTTAGTTCTGAGACCAAAATCTTAATTTTAGAACATTTTTTTTATCAGTGTAGAGGAACAGCGTATCCTTTACTTTATCTAACAGCATATTTTATCAACAGAGTCGATTTTGCATTGCTCTTTTAACAGTCTGTGAACTAGTTCATTTTTAAGCTTAATGCATTAATGTATTTAAATATATTTTGTTCAGCTCTATAAGTGGTTAAATTTATTAAATATTAAATCATTATTGTTAAGCTAATTAAATTTGTAAAATTAACCCAAAATAAACATTATAATTTGTCCTTCCTAAATAAATCAAAATTGAAACTACTCTACAATTTACTCTCAATACAAAATGTTTAAAACTATCTTTTATATAAATATTTCGATGGGCTATTTGAATTATTTAAGTATTCAAATTGTCTGAGAGTCAATCAAGACAAATTTGATACAGACTAAAATAGTTGTTAAATTTAGATGTATTAATTAAGTGAATAATGTGAGTTTTACTTATTGGATACTTCCCAACTGAAAGATTACTCTTCATAAAGCATAACAATGAAATGTCTACAAATTAATATTACTATTTCTTACTCTCATCTTTCAGGAAGAGTATCTACATGTTCATTGACACGTAACAACTTAGTGATTGCTAAATTTAAAACTTTATAATATCGCATTTCACCCCGGAGCGCTATCCTAATATCCGCAGATGTTTTCATTCTAGGAAAAGGAGGGCTTTGGCAACCATTTTTCCACCTGCCCTAAAAATTTCACTTCACTCTTAGTTAATTAGAGCCGCAGGTGGGCGACTAAATCAACTGACAGACGCTTGTCAATCCAACTCAATGGTAATTAAAAATTCAATGAAAATTCGTCAGCAGCCTGGGAGAGATTTCAACTGAGACAGGCAAAATGCTGAAAGATTAATAGTTTGAACCCTTTAGAAGTCAGTGAACTAGTAGAAGAAATACGTTGTAGGTATTTGCAAAAAATGTCTATTTATGTTATACGGAAACTTCAGAGAATCCTGCGACTTGCTCGCGGCAATGTCTCAAATGCAATTAGCAAGTCCCCAAGTGCTAAAGCGTACTTTGTTTATGTGCTGCAAATCCCAAAATCCACTCACTACCCGCCCTTCAACTCTCTCAGGAACTGTGCACCTGTGCGCTTAGCTAGAATACAAATACTAACAAAAAAGAGAAGCAAAATCAACCCGCAAATAACAAACACGCGACAGTAATTTTTTTTCGTTTTATTTTTACCACAAAGTTTGTGTGCGGGCAACTGCGGTGACGTCTCCCGGAGGCAGCAACTGCTGCACTCAACATGTTGACAAGTTTTTCGGTTGTACGGACAAACTTACCAAATGGCCAACTGTCAGTCAGCCATTCAGTCAGTCAGTCAGTCAGTCAGTTAGTCCGTTAGACAGTTGCTGTTTACTTTTCGTTGCATACTTTTAGGCGCCTGCTTAGCTGAAATGCATTACAGCACTTGCTATCTAACTCTCTCCCTCTCTCTTACTCTCTCTCTCTCTCTCTCTCTCTTATTTCATGAGTTTGTGCCGCTTCGAGATTTATTATGGCCTAAGTCTGCTTCATCTCTTGCTGTTGTTGCTTTTGCTGTTGTGGACTTTGCTTCATGTGATAAAATGCTTGACACTTTTCTAAACGGCCAAAGTTTTTGGCTGGCAAGAGATTGTCCTCAACTCTCTCTCTCTCTATCTCTGTCTCTCTCTTTGTAACTCTCAGCTACTTTTTAATGCGTTATAATGCTTGTCTCTTGCTGCTGCCTCCCCTCATACCACTCTCTATCTTCTGTCTCTGCAGTTTGTTGACATTGTCTGGCTTACAGGGCGCATAAAGTGGAAATGATTTACGCAGTTGCCCACTTGCATATGTGTGTGTGTGTGTTAGTGTGTGTGTGAGTGTGTCCCAAAGTGCCGGGCATAATAAATAGCCCAGCTTTTGGCCAGGCACTTTTGTCAAATAGCTCGTAGCCACACTCTCTTCCCTTCTTCTTTCCACAAGAAATACGTGAAAAGTGTTTTGGCCAAAAGTTACCTGAGAGAGAGAGAGAGAGAGAGAGCTGCAGAGCTTAGAGCCAAGGGAGCAATGGGCCAGCGAGCTCCTTCTATAGCTAACCAGCGATAAACAGAGTTAGCCAACATCAAGTTAAAAGCTGCATCTGCCAGTTGAGCAACAACTTTTCAATCAACTTGCCTTTTGCTGTTTAGCTACCTTCAGAACGTCGGAGCTCTTGTGTTTGTCAGCGAAACAATTTGCACGACGTTTAAAAAGCAATTTTACAGTCAATCTCAGACTGAAGTGGACGTTAAGCATTGGCTAAACATTTTATTTTAAAGCCTTCTCTTAAGATGTTATTAAATAAATATATAGTATATGCATATTCGTCATATATACACATATAAAATTGAAAGTACTCCTCACCAGCATAATAAAAGCACAAAGCTAATGCTGATTAAAGAAAATTGCAAACTCAAAGTTTCGTCACTTCTTTGAGATGTTCAACTTTAAGTAAAGAATTTGTATGCGTTTAAAAATCCAATAAATTATCCATACACTATAAACAAAATTATTATAACTTTATTTTATATGTATTTAACATATTTTGTATTATTTTATTTCAAATTTTCTAATACACTCTGCTCAGGTGATATATATTTATTTTCGTATAGTTGCACTTGAATAATTCATCAATTTTGTCTATCTCTATCATTAATACTATTATAGATATTGCCGAGAAACAGTAATTCATATTCGATACCTAATCGATATAAATCAGGGATTAAAACCTTAACCGAAACCGTAACCTTTAACCGATGAAAACCGATTGAAATTTGTAACCGTAACTAAAACCGTAACCGAAAACCATAAACCGAAACTCCTTAAACCGAAATAACCGTTTAGTAACCTATTCATTTATAAGGGTTAATTTCGCTTCTGGCCATTGCAGGTACTGAGCAACTTTGAAGTGCCATAACATTGTCAAAATACAATCAATTTTCATGTGCAATGTGAATTTGAGCATGGTTTTACCTCTAAATTCGTTCTTCATTTAAATTTTGTTCATTTTGAAAATTCGAAATTTTTCGAATTTGTATTTTTCAAAAAAATCAATATTTTCAAATGACAAAAATGCAGAATGAATTAAGAGGCAAAATCATGATCAAATTTACATTGCGCTTGGGAATTGATTGACTTTTGACAAAGTTATGGGATTTCGAAGTTATTAAAAATCAAAAAAATCGAAATTTTCAAACCAAATGAACCAAATTTATGTGAGATCAAATTATAATAAAATCGACATTACACTGCCCTATTTCAGTAACGAGACAATAATAATTTCCAGGCTAATAAGAGCATTAATTATTTTTTCATCTAAAGCAATAAATAACGCTTCTTATTTTGGTCACCCGAAAACCATAATTTTTATTGTTTTTGTGAACCGAAACCGTACCGGTATTTTTAAACCGAAACATATTAAAACCGATAACCGTTACGAAACCGATACTCCAAGAATTTGCATAACCGATAACTGAAAACCTTAATTCGAGCATATACGAAACCGTAACTGAAACCGATATTCGTTTCGGTTTTATATTCCCTGATATAAATGAATTGGTTCAACAGCAAAATGAGATCGTTGATCTAGCAACTCTACTTATGTAGAATTTAGTCAAAGGAGCAAAGTTGTTTTTTCACTTTTGCAGCGACCATTGAAGTGACAAGACGTGTTTTGATAAAAGAAGATTAAATATTGAAATCGTATATAACTTATATTGTGTTTTAATTAATCAAAGTTATATGTGCAAGAAGCACATAAAGGAAACTGCTGCTCATCAATATTGCTGCTGCTTAAGAGATATTGATATTATTTTAAAGAAATTATATGTATGTTAAATTATAGTTTCAGCATTTACTTTAAACTGTATATTTAATACTTTCTCTCCCATTTTAATAGGATATTGCCTGCTCAACTTCAATCGACTGTGTGATGGGTATCCTTTAAGTAAATCCCTTTGTTTTCGACTAAAAATAACTTCAAGCATTTAATACTACAGGTGTGTTTGCTCATGTTCCGTGACTCGTTTTCCCGGCGCTGTCGTGTTTTTAAAAATTCCATAAACGTTTGCTTTGTACTAATGGAGAGTTTAGGTAAGCGATAAATGCGCTGCAGGCGAGGGAAGGGCAGAGAGAGGGGGAAAGCCAAGAGGGCGGACCCCAAACAATATGCAGTGTCTCACAAACACAAAGCGAAATGAAATCATAAATGTCCGGGCACGTGCCCATCCAAAACACAGGGAGACCAAGACCCAAAGCACCGACCACGTGCAACACTTGCAACTTGCGACTAGCAACTTGCAACTTGCCAGTTGCCCCCATTTTCGCGGCTGACAACGAGGTGTTAAAGTTTTCGGCAAAACGCGATGTCGAGAGTCAGTTAAATATTTAAATTTATTTATTGGAGCACCTCGGGCGGCTTAGATGCCGTGCAGCCGAGCAGTCGAGCAGCCTTCGAGCACAGCCTCGTTGCCCATTTAAAATAATCAGAAAACAAAAAGCAGGACTCAAACTTACCGTGTGCGTCCTTGCCCAGTCCAGATCCCACGGCGCCTAAGCCCATTCCCATCCCCATTCCCATCCCCATTCCCATTCCCATGGCCAGTGCACCGTTATGTCCTGCGGCAGATCCTCCTCCTCCGCCTCCTCCTCCACCGCCACCGGACATGGAGTGTTGGTGCGCTAATGTGACCGGCATTACGAGAGCCACAGTAAGAAGCAGAATCAGAGCCATAAAAATTTTCCACATTGTTAACGTGGCCATTTGACTTTTATTGCACTTCATTTTCCTTCTCTTTCTCTTTTTGATATATATATATATGTATATATATGTAAGGGATATTTTTTTTTGTAATTTCTTTTTGGCCAAAAGCTGCAGTTAGCTTTTTCCGTCTCTATTTTTTGTTCGCCGCTTGTTGATTTTAATTTGATGTGACTTAAGTTGGATTTGGTTTGCAGATTTCGCCAGTCGCCGCTGCAGTTTTGGCCCGTCTGGTTTTCCAGTTTATGCTTCACTTCCCTCTCTGCTCCACCAGCTCCAGCTAGAAATCCTCATGGTGGAAGCACATTTCGATTTTATTTCTTTTCTCTCTCTTCCTCGGCAGCAGCTGAAAGAAAACCATGAAAAAGTACAAGAATTCCATCAGTTGAGTACGTTGAAAAGTTTTTCGGGAAAATATGGGAAGCGGGCAACGGGGGGAGCTAGTTAAAAAGTTGAACAAAGTTCTGTTAAAGTCAAATTGAAGCCGCAATTATCGAGTTGTAAAGTGTCGATACGCCCCCAAATACATACATACATACATACACATCTGCCAATTCCAATGTTAACCGTCTTAAGGTAAAACTGTTCAGTTGTCAACTTGTTAAGAAAACACTTTCAAAACGCCATCCAAAGTTCTGGTAAATGTATGTCAAAGCCATCGGAAGTTATATAATATGTATGTATGTCAAAATGCCATAGTTAAGCTAGATAGCTAATAAATTTATAATATTGTTTATCAATATTAAAAGAGATAGTCGAAACATACAGTATTTCAAATAATTGTTTTGACAGAGCAAATATTCATGTATGTTTTATATTTCAAAAAAAATAAACTCTATGGGTTTCATTATTTACTTCTGAATAACTTCTTGTAAGAACTATAAGCAATTATAATATGATTATAAAAAAAATGTAATATTGTTAAAACAATTACTTGATATACTGTAAAGGCGACTAGGCAGAGAATCAAGGTTAAATCAATTTAACTCGCTGCTTCATCAAGAATATATGTATTCTATAGTGTCTGAGATGTGTCTAACTTATTTCGTAATAAAATTATTATATATTCTGTTAAGGTATTTTGGCTAAAAATAGTACAAATCATGAGAGATACACATTTATGTTTCTTCCCCATTTATTATTAAAACTCAGATAAAGTTTGTTTGGAAAATATAATAATAATAAAATAAGATTTCTAAAACTCAATCTATAAAATAAAATAAACAAAATAAAGCTCAACTTGCAAGAACTTTAAACTATTACTTGGCTTAACTATCTTAATATTGTCAAGCGTATATAATTCCAATTGAGGCATAAAGTACCCATGTCAAAGCGAAAAGCTGTCCAAAGTTTTCTCTTTCTACCATCAAGTATTAATAACTTCCCACGCCAAGTAGTTCAATTCAACGGATGGTTGTATTCAAATTTTCTTAGAATTCTGTTTTCTTTTGAATATCAGCAGAGTGAATTTTTCTCATGGTTTCCATCGTGTACACAATAACTCAATGATATTTCACATGGGTCGGTGGGGTAGTCAACGTAACATAAAACTTGCAACAAGCAACAGAAGCTCTTTGAATACAATCCCAACCCATCGCAACCCATTCCAACTTATCCCAAGTAGCTATACAGATAAAGCAGCATCAACAAACAAAAATTTACAATTTCCGGTGAGTCCCTTAACTCCCTCCCTTAACCCGAACAAACACCCCATCTCATAGTACCAGTAGATTGTTAGAGTTCGATAAAAAAATGTTGCCGTAAGCTAAGGAAATTCAAAGGGGATGCGTCGCCCACCAAAGAAAATAACTAACATAAAAATTAAGGTACAAAATTTGACAGACGACATAAAAAAAGGTAAAAGCCAGTCATACATACATATATCTCTTTTTTCGCAACGAAAAAGAGAAAATTTATAAAAATTTCTCAGATGCAAATAATAATGATTTGCAAATACAAAACGAAGCTGACAACAAACTTGAAGGTAACTTGAACAACAAAACGAAAACAAGAACGGGGAAAAAGGAGTGGTAAAGAAAATGCTGACAAGAGAAAGGTAGTGCTAATAAATAGACACAAAAGGTGATACCAAAGAAGGTTGCAACAGATACTGACTCACAAAAGGAAAAGGTTCACAGTCTAGGCAAAGAGATAAAATTCTGAATGGGATCTGTGGCATGAGGATAGCGAAAACAAGAAAAGTCGCTGGCAAATCAATAGAAGTACAACCTGGGCAATTTTTTAGTTTCTCTGACCTTTTTGCTCATACTCTACCCAGCACGAGTTCAACAATATTTCTGATAAGATAGTTACTTTTCAGCTGAATATTAGAATTCTTCAGATACTCGGTATTTTCTGTAGAGCGTAAAAATAAATGTCGACGTATTTAAACTTATTTTTATTAAGAGCTTAAAAATTTATAAAGAATTAATGTTTTCTGGACTTTTTTGTGGAAATAAAATTAAGATAAATGCATATCCTTATTTTTGACCCGTGAAATGCTTACAAAACATTTTAAAAGATTATACATGTGGTAAAAAATAGTGTCTTGCTCACTTTCTGTATATTCGATGTGTCTGAAAACTACTGTTACAGACAATCTTAAAGTGTTGATTTTCTGCGCCTTTTCTACGAGTATTTACCCACATCTTCTCTTATTAAGTGTACCCTGTAGAGTATTCAAGGCAAGGCAACGAAATTTACTTTCAAATTCACTGTTCACTTTTGTTTCCATTGTCATTTTGTCAACGCGCCCGCCGAGTGTCGTCACCGGAATTAAATAGATTGGGGATGGTATATGGGGAAAAGAGAATGGATGTGGCAATGGGAATAATGATAAGAATGTAAGACATTGCAATAAGCGACCAAATGGCCGTCAGATAAGCGAGGCAAAAGACGAAGGGCGAACAAAGGAAGGTGCCAATGTGCGAGCAATAATAATGTAACAGCTGATAATATTTCCCAACAACAATGATGATGATAATCATAACGGTAATGATGATGATGATAAAACTAATGGTCCAGGCGGCAATTATGAAAAATTTGTTTAGCTTCTCTTTTTTAAATATCGCACAATATGAGGATGAATCTGAATGGACAGCTTCAACTACACTTGAGCAATTTGCGCACAGTCGAGTGCGCACATTAACCCAGAGAACAAACACAGAGACCTACACACACACGCACACACACACACACGCGAGCACAAAACAAATAGAACAACAAAGAGCGAAGGCAAAATCAACATGGCGTACAGGCGCCGGAAACGGAAACGTCGGCCGGTCGAGTGACCGACCCACCAACCGATAGACAAACATTCAAACAGCAACAGGAAAAGGGGACCACGTCCAGCAAAAGCAATGCAAACTAACTAAGAAATTTATTATAGATGAAAATCAGATACCCTTTAACAAAATCAAAAATCGAAAATAAATAAAAAAAAAATAAGACAAAACATATCGATAAAACTTGAATATTTAAATAAATAACAAATTTATTTCAATAAAAATGCTGAGTCTATATAGAATTCATTATCGCCTAAAATATTTTTCTATATTTCTATGTGCTAGTAATTAATTAGTAATATTTTATTTGTATATATAACTTATTTTCCGGTAATGCAAACTAACTAACTATAATCTGCAAATTAAATTTTTATAAAATTATTAGATAAACTAAATCTTATATATGATAATAGAGAGATATGAATATGTTAATATATTTTCTTAAATCTATGGGAATAAATTGATTTTTGAATTTATCTATATATCTTAATAAATTTTTTTAAGTATTATAAAAATTGTATTGATATAACTTATAATGTACGAGATACTATATTTTTAAATGTACATATTGAAATAATATATTCATATATTTAAATTATTATTTATTGTGATTGTTTTTAAAATTTATCATTTAATGCAAATAATTAAATTTAACAGATATAATGTGCAAATTTATATACATATATTTAATGTATTATTTGATCAAGTTACTTTAAAAAAAAAAGTCTATCTCGAGTTCTGTATGCTTAACAAAATACTATTATTGTATTGTTATACTCTCAGCCTGGTCAAAAGGAATAAGACAAAATGGAAATGGCAACATTTGATAGACACATTTTATTTCATGAAGGCAGCCGTCGCATTGCTGCTAGCAGCAGCTACTAAAACTTGTCGAGAAATCGCTCCTGACATGCACTCATATGGCATGTCCGTATAAATAAGTACGAGTATGTGTCAATGTATTCCTGTACATATGTGTGTGTGTCTCTCTCTCTCTCTCTCTGTGTCTGTGTGTTTGTGTGTGTGAGCCACTCTAGACAATGGCTCGTCAATAGCTGCCTCGGCATTTCCTGAAACTCACACCAAGGCGAATCCGGACCGAAACTTAACACAGCTGAACTGAGCTCAACTCTGTGGCTCGTTGTAGTTTATTATTCCCGCTAGTCTCATTCTTTTCTATTTGGTCTAAATAAATTTTTATCATGTGCAAAAGCGGCACAAGGTCCAGCTAGCAGCCACGTTCTTCAAAGCAGTCCATCATGGCAGCCGCCAGTTGGTTCGTTGGTTCGTCATTCCGAGCGTTATTCATTTATTCATTCATTCACTTCATTCTCTATATCTCGCTTTCTCCCACTCTCTATCTCTCTATCTCTCTATCTCTCTCTCTCGCTCTCGCTCTCTCTCTGTCTTTCTCTGTTTCTCTTTGTGACTGTTTCTTATGGTTTTTGTGGTTATTGAAGCGATCATTTGGAACATGCACAGCATTTTCATGTTTGTTATTTTCACTGCTTTTCCACTCATTCCTATTTTTGCCTTTATTATGGCCAAGACACATCCCGCCCTCTTCCGAATTTCCCTTTTCCCGTCTCTGTTTGTCGTGCTGCTCTTTCCCTATGTTCATTATTAATGGCAAAAACGTTTAATATGCGAATTTAAGAAAATTACTTTCATAACACGACATTAATGGCGACATATAAATGGCATTACCTCCCCACTCCCCACTCCCGATACTATCCTCTACTACCATATTTCAGAACTGGCCACTGCTGGTCGAGCTTATAACGCATATCTGATTTTTAGTGTCGATGAGATTTATGTTTCCGTTCTCTGGACTCGTGGTGAATCGCATTGCTTGACTTATGGCCAGCGCTTAAGCCGCGGACTTTATATCCCCCAACTGTTGTCCCCCTTCCAAAATTTATGCCCAGTCACAGATATGTATAAACACATATCAACAGAGGAGGGAAATTGTGCAAATACTCATACTCATACTCACACTCATATTCGTACTCACACTCATTCCATTTATCGCTCTTACATGTGTTTGTGGTTGGCGAAAATGAAATGAAATCGTTTTTAATATTCAGCGAATTTTCGCATCAACTTAAGTTATTATCTCGATAAAGGGCATATGTCAGTTGAGCTATCGGTGGATATAACTATAAATATTCGCCACAATATTCATTAAGTTTATTCCACTAATAATCGAATGTTGCATATTGGAATTTTTTTGATGACTTTAAAGCAGGGATTAAAACCTTAACCGAAACCGTAACCTTTAACCGTTTTTTTAGCCATCGCAGCTACTGAGCAACTTTGAACTGCCATAGCTTTGTAAAAATTCAACCAATTTAAATGTAAATCTGATTTGATGATTCTTCCTCTAAATTCGTTCTGCATTTAAATTTTGTTCATTTTGAAAATTTATAAAAATTCGAATTTATCGAAAAATTCTAAGGGGTTAGTATAAGAGATATACGCCGCCGAGCCACGACGCAGCCGCCGCCGATTTTTGACTTTTCTGACGCGCCGCCGCCGAATCACGTAAATAGCGGCGGCGGCGGCGGCGTTCGGCGTCATAGCTTTTTATAAAATTAAAAAAATATATAAATAAAAATGTTAAAAAATATTGTGTAAAGTAGTCGTTCTTAATAGTCGATTAATCGCCGAGATTGTCTCATCTCCCATCTCCTAATTAAATTTAATTTAAGTTGATGAAATTAATAGAATATAATTTGTTAAACAAAGGAATATTGAATTGAACAAAATCGTTGAATGGTTGTGAATATGTTTGAAACGATTCTAATTTTATTAAATACTTATAAAATATTTAAAATTTTATTTTTTAACTGTGTACGCCGCCGGAGCTAACTCAATCGGCGTAAATCTCTAGTTAGCGTGTAAATTTTCGAAAATTTTGAATTTTCAAAATGGAAAAAAATTAAATGCAGAACAAATTTAGAGGTAAAATCATGCTCAAATTTACATTGCACATATAAATTGATGGACTTTTCACATTGTTATGGTAGTTCAAAGTTATTAAAAATCAGTAAATCAGTAATTTAAATAACCAGATAACATTATTTTCCAGGCTAATAAGAACATCAAGTCTTCTTACATGTAGAACAATGAATAACGCTTCTTATTTTGGTCAATCGAAAAACTTAATTTTTGTTTGTGAAGCGAAACCATACCGGTATTTTTAAATCGAAACTTAACCTATACTCCAAGATTTTGCATATCCGATATCCGAAAACCTTAATTCGAGCATAACCGAAACCGTAACCGAAACCGATATTTGTTTCGGTTTTTTATCCCTGCTTTAAAGTTAAAAAATATTATTTATTTATTTTGTTTATTATATTATTTCTAAAACAGTAAATTTAGACTGAAATTGAGGCATTCTATTGATAGTTGTGATGTTGAAGTCTGTGCATTTGCTGCTTTTTTTATAAGCTTCCGTTTTCAGGACTTTCTTATAAGCTATCTAGTTATTTATATAATTGACTATTATTTTTATTACAATTGTATGTAAATGGAATTTCTTTAAGGGCACAAATAGGCGAATTACGAAATCGCTAATTCATTTAATCCAATCAGCCAAAAAGTATCTTCACAGAGCCAAGAAATCAGTCTCAATTCGATTGTCAGCAAAGGATACGACGTTCAGCAACAAATACAGCAAATCAAATCGAAACCACAGAAAAAAAATGAGACAGACTTTTAATGTGGAGTTTCCCAACTGGGCTGCCTGTTTCAATAAACTTATGCAAATATTCAATTTGAAGAATTTCTTTTCCATTTTATTTTTTTCTTTTTTGACAAATGATAAGGCCAGACAAAAGGCAGTCAGGCAAACAAACTTTTCACACTCAGGACATTCAGGCAGATGTCAAAAAGGGATGTCCCGCATTTGCTTATCAAAATTAAAATGAAACCACACAGAAAGTGAAATGAGGGATTGAAAGATTGGAGATTGGAGGAAAGGCGGGCCAACCAATGTCATAATGGAGGGAAATGCAGAGGTCTAAAAGTTTTCAGCAGGTTTTCATCATGCACCCATATATAAATGGAAAGGACTGCGTCCGTTCTTTAAAAAGGAGCCAAGCCATCACCCAGGCACAAAGTAAATTTCAATTTAACCTTCATCGAGGAGAACTCATTTATATTTATAAATGCGCCGACAACGCAACGGTGAAAACAGGAAACAGGAATATAAATAAATGCCAAAGCGAAGAGAAAGAGTAATGGAGAGAGAGGGGAGAGAGGGAAGCGCAAAAAGGCCAAAAAGAAAATACGAGTACAAGCACAATAAATAAACTGCGTGTGTCTGTTGCCATCATAAAAATACAACAACAATAAATACAAATGCAGCATAGCTCCAAAAACAAACACAAAGCATACACTCAGCCGGAAAGAGATAGTGAGTGGAGGTGTGGGTGTGTGAGAGAGATGGCATAATAATAAAAATACATAAGCAGGCAGAAAGACCAAAACCGAGCGACAGGCCAAAGGGATAAAAATCCATCAAACTTGCAGATAAGCCAAAAGATGAAATGAGTTCTGTTCTGGCCCCCAGGACAACTCAACGTCGCGTCGTGTGCAGCTTCGGTTTTCAGCTCAGTTAAAGTTGAGGAAGAAGCGTCATAAACAGAAAAAATAAATACAAATATATTCCCTTTTTCCTTCCCACAAATATTGTTTTATTTTGTTAATATAACAGTCTCATTATTGAAAATACACTAAGTGGAAAAAGAGAAGCCCGAAGTATTATGTAACAGAGCATAAAGTTGTTATTTATTTATTGAAGAAGCTCTTTAAAGTTGGATGCAAGTTTAAAAATAATTTGCAATAAATATAAATATAAAAAACTTGTGAATTTATTTAATACCAATTTGTATAAAAGTAGTATTTATAAATTTAGTAAGGAAACAACACTGATAAATATTTCTTTACGTTAAAAGTAACAAGTATTTATTTATGTTAAAGGAAAACAACAGCTTTCCCGAATATTTAGTTTATATAATATTTTTGTTAGTCACAATATTATTTTTCTAAATTAATTTAAGCCCCAAAAAACTATTGTTATTTAAACTATTGCTATTTAAACTATTGTAGGGTATAAAACCACAATTTTATCAATAATTTATAAAGTATTATACTAATCATTGTTAAGTCTAAAAGATATCTTTGATTTTTACTAAATATAATATGCAAAGATATAAAAACTTATCAAACTATTTATGCGAATTTGAAATTTAAAATACGTATACGCAATATGTTTGACATTTTAGTTTAATATATTTTTTTTGTGCTCAACAAAATTATAAATTTCGTTTGTTATTTCCTTTGACATTTAAGCACATACAGTTGCGTGATATGTCTGACGAGATTAAAATAAATTATAGCTAGGATAAAATAATAGATTATTTCTACATACTATATAAAGCAAGAAAAATTTAATTATTTATATCATATTATACATATATGTAATATATCAATAATATTTAATATAATAAATTCTATTCGGTTACATTTAAGCCAATAACTCAATTTATTTGCATAAAATTAAATAATCATTTTCTAATTAAATTAAAATTATTATTAACAGATTTTTTTTAGAAATAACTACAATACACTTAAAATCGTGAGAATGGCAACTGAAGCCCTTTTTGCCCGAGATGAACACCACTTGAGACTCAGGTTGTTGCTTCTGTTTGTTGGCAATTTTTCCTCATTTTCGCCAACTCATGCTACCTGTTATTGTTGTTGATGTTATTGTTGTTATTGTTGTTGTGAATGTTGCTGTTGTTCAGATCGATTACCGTTACAAGTGCCAGATACTTGAGCGTAAAAACGCAAACGCACGTGTCTAGAAGTCGCATTTTCCCCACATTACTGTTGCTGTTTTTCTTCCTGTTGTTGTTGTTGTTGTTGTTGTTGTTGCTGTTGCTCGTGGCGCCTGTTGGTGGCTGTCTGTCATTAGGAAGATTGATTTCAAAAGCGTGGAACATTTTTCCACCATTGTTGTGGCAACCACACGCAAAGGACGCCCCCCAAATGAAATATACGCCCCCTTCATCTTTGTGCTTCGGTTTGGTTTGCTCTTTGTTCTGTCAAGCGGAGATCATTTTGATTATATTTGTTGCCGCTTTTGTTATTGCCAGGTAAATACAAATTTAATTTCTTTCGCATTATTCGAGTATGAAGAACAACATAAAAATATGATTTTTCCCAATACCATATTCAATTTAGCTACAACAGAGACTGTTTGGCAATAAAAACACTTCTGTTGCTTTAAAAAGTGGTAAGTAAAAAATAAAATGAATTTAACTTAAAATTATAAATAATATATGTACGACACAAAACTTTATTAATATTTTTCTACTTTTTTGATAATTCAAAACTTTATTAAAATGAGTTGCAAAAAGTGTAGAATTATGCAATTTTTTTTATAGCATTCCCGACTGTATCACATAACGAAATATTTGCTTATCAATTTGCAAAAGCGTATTAAAAGTGCAAAAAAAGAACAGCAAGAATAATGAAAATGAATGAAAATCTCCATTAAATGTCTGTGCATAAAAAGTGAAATTGCATAAAACTTTGACAACTCTACCTCAACCCATATTTACACACACATACACATGTACCGTATTTCAGTTGGGGCTAAAAAGTACATTAAAATCACATTAACCCGTCAACGGTTAACGCTGCGTATACGTAACTTTTGTTTATGCGTTTTGCTTAATGCCCTTTTGAAGTACATACGCACGCAAATTGGTTTTTGGGTTTGCTCAGCACTTTGATAAGCCAACGACTGTATAATATACATATATATGTACACATACATAGTCTAATATATACATATATACATATCAGTATATTTATCTGTGGGTGTTTCAAACTAACCCCAACACAGCTGCGCTCGGCAACCCTTTGGGGCAGACATTTAAAACCCTCAACTGTATATTGTATCTCTTGCCTGACGTAATTGGCTTTTCGCTATAAATTTCAACAATTGTTTGGCACACATCACGCATACGCCCCCATCTCCTGACATCTCCTGCCATCAACCTCCCTCACCCCAGGGACACTAAGCTTAAATCGTGGGGCTGTTAGGTGGAGCGTGCAGAAATTGTCAAAATTTTGTGGACATTTGCCGTCACAAGCAGCTTATCAAAAATGCAGCATACGAATTTTCCAACTGTATCGACGGCCTCCCTCTCACCTCCCTCACATTTTTGGCCAGCTCGTGCGTGCCATGGCCAATTGGTAATTGGTGTAGGTTGGTTTGGTCATTTGTGTGTAAGTCTAACTGGTTTTTGGTTGCCATTTGCTTGTTGCCCCTCATTTGCATATTTTAATAGTCAGTCATCCTTTTTGCCAGTTTTCAGCTGCCTTTTATTTATTAAACTAATTTATTTACTTTAACTTTAACTATGCGAAAAGTAGCTCAGCATTCTGAAGAAAAGCAGACCATGACAGAAGAAAGGAACAGATGCCCTTCGTTTAATGAATAGAAGCTATATACAAATTTAATAAACAACGCAGCGAGCCCAGTCAGAAATCCTTGAGAATGTTGCCATTTGCCTGACATACCTTATAAACAAAGAGGCAGCTGACATTTATTATGAAGCTTGCAACAGGCTACATTATTATATAAAGTACACCAAATTGAATAATATTTTGAAGTACTAACTAACATCAACTAAATTATAGTAAACCATAATTGAATAATATAAATATTAATTTTGAATTAATAATTTGTAAATTAGGAAATGAATTGTAACGTGACAAGCTAAATTTATTATAAGTAGATCTTATTGGGCTAGAATGCTCAATATAATTAATTAAAATATATACTTCGATCTAAAATTTAATTTAAGATTGCCTTAACTTTATCAAATCATTTAAGGAATCAACCAATGAACAATTGTTTTTAAAAATGTTCTCTTTAACTTCATCTCTTGTGGAAACTTTATACGTAGATCACTTTATTTATATTTATTGATTTAATAATAATTTCGGTATGCTCAGCTATTAATTATTTTCTCCCTTTCGAGAATTCCCTGACCTTACTAATAACATATTTATACAAACACTAATTACTAATGCTAATACTTATTGAACGATTAGCCATTTCTGGGTTTTCCCCAATCCATACAATAAATGTTCTATAATTGAATAATTTTTTAAATACCAGGTACCCAAATTCGTACACTTTTTATAATTTTTTTTTTTTCCATTTCCGTTTTAAATTTTAATTTATGTATAATTTATATTGATTTTATTATAAAATCAAAATTCTTTATTTTACTTTAATTTAAATTACTTTTGGTCTGCTGCTTTTTGTTGACGTTCCATTAATAAATAATTTCATAAAATTTATATTTATATTAAAGCTTAGAATGCATTTTAAAATAATTGAGTAGTTTACCAAAATTCGGTAATCTTTTAATTCAACTTTTTTATTTATTTATATGTATTTTTACGTACTATTTTATAATATTTATTTTTATAATTCGATTTAATTTAGTTTATTATTTGATTTTCATATATATTTCACTTTATTAACTTTACCTATTTTACCTTATTTTTAGGGATTTATTTATCGCTTAGCTTATCAATAAAGTTGAACGATAGGGTATATTAAAACTGATAGAATCCAAGCAAATTTCTGGTATCTTGGCTGACTCTTCCTTTTGCAGAACAATGATAGCTAGGACAAAGGGGCAGAGGAGACAACCAGGAGCGGAAAAAAATAATAAAACAAGTAAATAAACTTTAGGCAAAAGTTTTGCCAACTTTTGGCAGTCAGTTGGCGCATTTTAAGTTACGGCAATCGACACGAGACGGCAAACGGCGGGTGTGAAGTGTTGGGGGCAGTGAGGAACGGGGAAAAGGGAAAGAAGGAACCAAACGGAACTTGGACAAAACACGGGGGAGAGGAAAATGCGGAAAGTGAAAAAGTGGCGCAGCGAGAAAGGAGCTTAAAACCACAAAATTTACAGTTACAGCAAGTTTGAGTTGCCACTTTAAAGCAGATGTTGCCTTAACTTGATTTCTTTTTATTTTTTGGAAACTAGAAAACTCACCTGGCCAACAAATTGAGTCTTGCTCTTCGAAGTGATATTCCTAAGTTGTTGTTGTTGTTGTTGCTGTAGTTGTTGTTGTGATGTTGCTCCTGGACAGTGTCACGCACAATGCCAATGGTAAGACCACCAGCAAAACATGGCCCAAAACTTTTGGCCACGTGACCAAATGGGTAAACCGGAACTTCCTCTGTTAACCCCGTAAAAACTATGGGGCAAACACACACATATACAGGCTCACACAAACACACACACACTCCTAAATACTAAAAGACACCAAAAGCACTTGCAATAGTTGTTGTTGTTGTTGTTGTTGTTGCTGCTGTTGTTTACACGTTTAATGTATGCCAAAAAAAGGAGAGCAGAGCAATTAAAGTGGCCAGTGGCTAAAGGGGAAGATGGGAGTACGAGAGTTGAGGAGTCGAGGCAACACCTTGTTGAGCTATATCAGTGACTGGGGACGTATGGTTATTTTTCCTTTTTGTGTTGAAATTCTCAACACCGTTTGACGTTTCGCGACTGAGTCGAAGGTGAAGCAAAACAAACACGCAAACAACATTTCCCCTTAAAACCGTCAACCGTCAACCATCAAACTTTAATCATTATGAGTTCACACGCGAAAAAACTTTGTGATTAGAAATTGGTTAATGCCATTTGCATTAGCATTTTGCATTTCTCATAAATCACGTTTTCGATTTATTGCCTGATGTTTTATTTATTTTCAGTTTTGATTGGATCTTCAACGATTACAGCGTCGTTGCCGAATTCCGATTACGAGGTAACGTTAACGCGAATTGTGACCGAAACAAGCGTCAGCATTTTTGCACACGTTCAAAACACTCCGACGGCTGAGCTTCAACTAATGCTAAAACACACAACAGTCGCTTCGTTGAGCTTCGTTGAGCTGGCCACGAGGCACGAGTCACGAAGCTGGCGAAACGACAGCGCGACAATACGACATTGTGACAGGACGACAACGCACGACGAAAACGGGCACAATCACGAAGGCAATTGCCGAAGCAGGGCAAGTGCTGAATACGAACTTCGGATAAGGAGAAAGAGAGCAAGAGCACGAGTTGAAAATAAAAGAGAATCAAAATTCAGTTTGAATAAATAAAAGCTCTTGGACTAACGGAAATTGTGATGCTTTCAAAACGAAATCAAACGCGACGCAACAGGAGAAAATCGAAAAAGCATTACGACCAATTGCATTAGTTCTACAAATAGAATCCATTAATATTAAAAAGTTTATTAATGTATTATCATACAATAAATATAATTCAATTTTTATTTATTAATATCTAAATAATAATTAAATATTATTCAGGATCGGCCGTTTGTTTATAAAATCAAATGATTTATTGCCCTTTCTCTTTTCATGTGTTTTATTCATTTCACAATAGAAAAGCGCCATCTATGCGTCAGTTTAGCATATTGCAAGTATAAGAGTAAACCAAATGGTCATAAATGGTTTGTGTCTCAGCTAAATTGATGTGTGTGTTATTTCGGATTCGAAATTCGGCCTTTTTATCGAGTGTATTTTACAAATGAATTTATTATAAATGCAGAAATATAAATTGAAATTGAATTTAAATTCTAATTTAAATACTAAAATTTATTGTATTATGTCTGAAGTATGTTTAAATAGAAATAACTGCCAGTTATGAGCATTACATCAGTTATAAGCATTTAAAATCAATGCCATTCAATTGACAGTCAATTAACTTGAATATTTTATTTACACAACTCGCACTTAAATTCCACAAAACTACATATGTATGTCTATCAGTTCTGTGATTCTTTATTGCTTTTACACCCACTTTCCACTTCTTTCTCTCCTTTCTCGTTCACCCGCGATTTCAACGATCCTGCAATCACTCAAAGTTGAAATTGTCATCAAGTTTCTCGCAAAAGTCTAAAAAATGGCTACAAAAATAACAACAAGTACAAATTGTACTAAATAAAAGACCTCTACTACTAAATACCCTGTAATTGGGGGGCAAAAGTTATGTATTACATATATTACGATAAAAAATAATTAAAAACTAATTAAAATTTAAGTATTTTATGATGTTGTTTAAATTTTAACTATTACAATTAAAAGTAAAATCTTATTTTCAGTATTTTGTTTATTATAGAAATTTAAATTATGAATTTTCATGTGATTTTCTAATGACTATTTTACTTATTTAGATCAACAGAATTTATTTTAACAAATATTTAAATTACATTTTTATACTATTCCAGTATATTCCATTAAGAAAATAAAATAAGTGCGATCTAACGACTTAACCAATTATTTCGATTCAGATTTGATTCTTTTAAGCTCATACATCCTATTTACTTTTCAGAATTCCGCGCAGTGACAGCTCTACGCATAATTTATTACAGGGTATCAAAAGGAAACCAGAAAACGAATTGCAACAAAATGCTCAAACACACTCAACGAAATTGACTTAAATAAATAAATGACATAAAAACAAAGACAAACACATGCACTTAGAGACGAAGAAAAGGAGAAGCGTAAAAGGGGTGTAGAGGGGGAGGAGAGGGGTCTTGTCAAAGGGCAAGCTGAGCGGACAAACACACACACACACACACACACACAGAGATAGAGAGAGAGAGAGAGACACAAAGTGCATACGAAGAATGCACAGAAAGTAAATTTACAGCTGAGAAATGGGAGGAGACATTTCAGTTCAGTTAAAGAAGTTTCAGTCAGGGGAGGGGGTTGATGCGGAAAGGGGATGGTGGGGGGTGGGGGTGTTCTGTGTTGTTGTTAGCTTGTTTGCAACATTTTCATTTCATTTGATGCAGGCGATGCAAGTGGAGTGTGCAACAACAATGACAACATTTAGTAGCTCATCCATTTTCATTTGTATTAAGCAAAAGCCAAAAGTGCCTCAAGTCGCAAGACTTTTTCGAGTCACTGTCAGTGAATACGCTTTAGACAAAGCAACGGGCATTACTCAGCACACAGTACTCTGCATTGCTTGACATGCAACCATGCCCCCTCCCCCTCACCCTCCCCTCACCCTCCACTTCCAAATATCCTTTCCACAAAACTTGCCCCAAGGAGCTGCCACCTTGCATCCTGATGCTCGTTAGCGCAGCTGCCGGGAATTTATCTTATTTTTCGTGCCACTCACTCGCTATTTATTCCGTTTCTTGTTTTATTTCACTTTATCCATTTTTACCATTTTCTCTCTCTCTCTCTCTCTGTCCTCCTATTGGCATATTGGACATATTGTTAGCCAAGTGATCGATGCAAATTGATGCGTATTGTTAATGGAATTTAAAGTAGCAAAAAAATCCGTTTGTCTCGTGTTGATTTCGTTTCTTGTCCTACCAACTGCCGAAATATCTACAACATATTTGTATTTTATTATTATACCCGTTACTTTAAAATTAACTAAAAGGGTATATTGTATTCGTGCAAATATGCGTAACAGGCAGAAGGAGGCGTGGCAGACTCTATAAAGTATATATATTCTTGATCAGCATCAACAGCCGAGTCGATATAGCCATGTCCGTCTGTCCGTCTGTCCGTCCGTCTGTCCGTCCGTCTGTCCGTCCGTGTGAGCGCCTAGATCTCAGAGACTATAAGGGATAGAGCAACCAAATTTGGTACACAGACTTCTATAAGCCCCACGCAGATCAAGTTTGTTCTAAATTTCCGATCGGACCACTATATCATATAGCTGCCATAGGATCGATCAGACGAAAATAAAGTTTTAGTATGAAAAACTTTTTTGTTTTCTGAGATATCTCAAGCAATCTGACAGAATATGGATTCAAGTTAGTATTATACATCCAGACCAAAATTGGTTAAAATCGGTCCACTATATTATATAGCTGCCATAGAACCGATTTGTCGAATATCAAGTCTTAGTGTGAAAAACTTTTTGGTTTTCCGAGATATCTCAAGCAATCTGACAGAATATGCATTATGGTTCGTCCTGTACATCCTAACCAAAATTGGTTCAAATCGGTCCACTATATCATATAGCTGCCATAGGAACGATCGGTCGATAATTAAGTTTTAGTATGAAAAGCTTTTATGTTTATTACCATATCTCAACCAATCTGACAGAATATGCATATAAAGAATTAGTCGATAATTAAAGATTAGGGTGAAAATTATTGTTGTTCCTGGAGAGTTTTTTATTTGTAGTGGCCTCCACGTGGTGCTCCCTGGGAAACGATTTTCTGAAATCGGAAGCAAATTCGAGCGGCGATATTTATATACATATAAAAATATATATCTGATATGATTTATCTGTTTACTCTAGTTGTTTACAGTAATCATTATAATCTTAATTATATCTTTAGAGTTTATTATATCTTTAAAGTTTAAAATTTGCAAATACTTTATATATATTCAAAGAAGTAACGGGTATCCTACAGTCGGGAGCTCGACTGTAGCCTTTCCTAAAAAGTACGTCATACGTGCTACAGACAAGCATATTTCTATCTATTTCAACACCTAGATCTCAGAGACTATATTTCAGTATACATTGAATTTAAATATTCACTTCATATAACGAAAAAGTAAAGAACTTTAATCAAACATAAGGGTATAAAATTGTCGGCGGAACGAATGTAATTTTCCGTTTACATTATTCATTTTATTACTTATTATTCAAGTGATCGCTAAAAGAATTTAACTTTAAATTTAAACCTTTCTACAAGTAATTTCTTTTGTAGTTCTGTCAGTTGTAAAAATTAACTATAGATTTTTTAAGTTATTTAGAAGTTTCATTCTATTAATCTTATCAACAGTAACAACATGTCATACTTTGTGGACTTCATATATGTAAATGCAATAAAACACAGCAAAATTTTATGCATGCACTGCAAGTAAACACAATAAAATATAAAATTTAATATTAAATATTTAAATACCTGTTCTTGTACACTAAGTTCACAATATACAACTAGATCCTTAGTACCATGTGGCGGTACGCAGAACAGATTTATGACATTGCGGCTAAAACAAATTTAAATAAAATAAGTGTTGTTCAAGCCAAAATTTTAGAAGAATCTGTAATGTACCCCGGTACATTCGGACGAAGGATATTGAAAGAGACCTGAAAATAACCATGGTTGGTTATCTAATCTAAATGCAGTCCACAAAATGTTTTGAAAGATTTGGCTGTCTGTATTGATAAAAAGTTTTGCTGTTTTGATAAGGTCATTAAATATCTAAACTATCTGTATAAACACATTTTTATATTACGAATGTTAAAATTCATAATTTTAAATCATACAAAATCTCTACTACATTATTCCATTCTTCCAAGAAAGATGCCACATAATTATTAATTAATTTAATTAATTTATTTATTTAAAATTTTTGAAAACTTGTACAATGTTAATGTGTAATATCTACAGTATGAAGAAGAGCGGGTTTATTTACGCAAAATGGAAAATGCCGCAAAATGATCGTAAAATTATAATGATAAATTGACCAGCAATGTTGTCAGAGGCATAAATAAAATATTTATATTTTTTTTATATTCAAATTACAAGCGGTTAGTCACAAAGATATTCTTATCAAAAATAATGCTAATACTTTGGGATATCCTTTGAAAACAATCACAAGAATAAATATATAAGAACTTTTTTTTGTGAATAGTTAAAAACTTTGTTTACTCCCAACGTTTGGTTTCAGAGATTTTCCAATCAGCTCTTTAGAGATTTCTGCGACACCTCGGAAAGTCCCTGAGATCTACGTGTACATACATATGTATATACTTTCTGTTACATACATACCAACGAATACATATACCCGTTTAGATAATGTATTTACAATTGAATATGAAAATAGAAAAAATTTAAAGCTTAGAATAATTCAATATACTCGAAAATAAATATTGTGAACATATTTACTGTTACGTCGGGGGGCAGAACGTCAGACGTCAAACAACGAATCCAGAAAAAAACGTAGGCGGGATTCAACTTTATGTAACTCACGTCTTAATTCACTGGTCTCGGTTTTACAATGACTTGTAATTATGACTTACAACTTAGATCGGACGATCAATCGGTCGATATACTCCTTGAAAGTTATCGCCTTAAAGGAACTTGTGAAATGGAACACAAATGGAAAGCCGAGTAACACAAAGTTTAGGTCACTAATCGTGACTTTAATGGCCCCAGTGACTCTGTAATCTTTTTCATTGGCAAGGAAACTTTCCTTCCAGTTGCCAGTAATGCATCCTCCATCGCAGTTACACCCAAAAATATTACATGATCCGCGTCCACAGTAGGTGCCATCTATGGCCTTTCCATCTGCACATATGACTCATCATTGAATCTGGTTAAGAACTGTTGGAAATTCAAGCAAAGTGTTAGGTATTTATAGCAAACACATTGAGGTTTTATCGGGAATTTCCTAGAATTGCATACGTAGATAAGACGTTCTATATGCTTTGATCTTCTGTTTTGTATTTATTTGTCCATGGTCATAATCCGGATGAGAATTAGGGATGCGAGTTTCCAAACATTTCATTCCAATAGAAAAACAAACTCGGGAGTTATTCAAGATAAAAAGTTGCAGCGTGTGTATGAAATTTAACAGAATATGTAAAATGTACAGGGTCTCTCAGGGCGGCGTTCACTCGACTTCAGACTTCCCTACTAGTTTTCCTATCGCCCATTATTTAAATTTCTCACCTTAGTAAAGGGTATTCAATAATTTTATTTTATTTCGTAGTCGTTGTGGAGGGATGGTCATAAGACCCCTGCATATAAATACTTGGCTACGCATATGATAACATTTGCATGAAGTGTAGAAAAAGAAGTTGTACTTTACTCCACACAGCACTCGTCCATATGATAGCAGAGCGGATGCTTATTTCTCGTACTAAAAGTACAGTGTACAAAACGCATATATTTATTTCAAGTACGTTTTGTTATTCACTTAGATAAAAAATTTAATTTATTCGCCAATTAATTTAAAATTAAATTAATTCGCAATGAGTGAAAATGCTGTCGACATTTTCGCACCCAAAATAATGCCCCTTACTTTCAAAAGCGTGTCACAAGTCACCGACCAACAATGGGATTTACCAAGCAAATTTGCAGCATTAGAATTGTGTACCCTATCGTTCAATGTTCTGGTTTTAAATAGCTGCCCAACACTGGTATAAAGGAAGACTAATAACACTAGCTAACAGAAAAACTCAGACATAAGCCAAACCATAATATACAACAAAAAACACATTTTATTATTTTTTTTAAATTTTGATTTATTTTAGTTGTTTTCCGAATGAATCACGCAACCGATTTTAAAAATCTTAACATTTTCTGTGAGACATGTGAGTATATCTGAAATATATTTATAAGCAGTTTTAAATTTAAATCAGTAGTGGTACATCAATAAAATTTTTAATTAAGTTAATTATTATCTTTGTAGCGGTATTTTAACGATTAACGATTTTAACTGGGAAAAAATCGAATATATGGGTTGGCCCTCTACTTACATAGCTGCATTAATTAGACGTCACGTCGTTTAAAGAATATTTCAATTATTTAAGTCGATCTTAATGACTTCCTTTCGGAGTGATTTTTTAAGACATCTAAACCACAGCTTATCAATATGTTATTGTCTTACACATTTTGATCAAGTCTGATTTGGCATTCTTGACTAATGATGGCAAATGTAAGCATACCTCCAAAAAAATTACTAAAAACAAAATGGTACCAAATTTTTTAAAAGTTACAAAAAAAAATTGGATTTTGCAATAGAAAAATTTGTAATTTTAATGTATAAAAACAAAATAAATATTAATCACTGATCACATACATTTTTAATCGCATTTTAATTAAAATTCCTTATTCAAATTGCAATTTTTTAATTGAAATGATTAGACAGCTTAAAATATCAAGCAAATGGCTGGGAATATAAAATTATAATTGGACCGAAGCTCTTCAAAATTTTTAAGGTTTGCATTCTTGTTTAAAATAAAATGAAATAATAAAAGGGAAAAATAATTCACTTTGAATAGTTCAAAGATAAATATTTATATCATAAAAAAGAAATATTTTTTAAAAAATGAAAGCTATGGTATTTTTGGTATATCCCATCAAGAATTCCAACTCTGGTCCGTGACAATGACTTTATACTGTTTATAATTGTTAAGGAAACTTTGCTTCCAGTTGCCAGTAAGGCATCCATTTCTGCAGGCACACCCAAAAATATTACACGGTCCGCGTCCACAGTAGGTGCCCACCTGAGCCTTTCCATCAGCACAAATAGTAATGGTGCAAACTTTCGTACCGCTATGACCTCCAGCATCGGCGCAATTGCCTCGCTCTACGCGATAAGCCAATGTCAACGAGTCGCGACAACAAACAGCTTGGACATCTCCGAAGTAAGCCAAAGTACAGGCAAAAGCCAGCAGTAAAGCAGTTAGTCTCATGTTTGGATCTGGTTAAGAACTGTTGGGAATCCAAGCAAAGTGCAAGGTTTTTATAGCAAACACATCTGAGTTTTATCACGAATTTTTCAAGAATTACATATGTAGATAAGACATTTATCTTATTCTTGAATTAATCTGTTCAGGGATTCACCTAACCATCAAGCCCATTCATTTTTAATCGCAATTTTAAGAGTTTGTATTTGTTTATTTGCATTTTTTATCAACGTTTTTTGCAATATTTGCAGACAAAAAAAAAATTAAATTAAAAATAAAAATATTACATAACAGAAAAACATTAACAAAATTAAAATTTTTAAATAAACTTTATGGTAAACTTTAGTGGTATTCGAATTTTCTCCTATGTCGGCCACCAAAGCAAATTTTAGCTTTGGACCAGCATTTAACTACTTGAATTGAATAACTCCATCTTGACTATCTTCTTCGTTTTAGAAACCGACCGGGATGAATTTAAAGAAAACACTGTCGGACGGTCGACTGTCGGAGACCCCGTACTTATACGTACTATGAATAAAGCAAAGACTGGTGAAAATTAAATTAATATTTTTTAAGCTCGACTGTAGGATACAAGGCACTTAGATGCTGTTCGCCGAAGATTTGATGTGCTTGCAGTGTTCTGTATTTAATTTTTGACTATTTGATTTAGTTTTTCGATTTGAACCAACTTTGGTCAAGATATATCAGACTAGACCCGATGTCAGTTTGATTTTTGACCAATCATTTCTATGGCAAGAGAAATTTGGTCAAGATATATAAAACCAACCCAGATACATGATACAGTCAGTTTTGTTAAATTATTCCAACAAACAAGGAATTTTTCATAATAAAACTTGAATTTCGACTGATTGTTCCTATATTATATAGTAGACCGATTTGGGCCAAATTTGTTCAGGATGTAGCAATCATTTGACCGATCGTTCGTATAGCAGATTCTCATTTAATATGAAAAACTTTTTTGTTTTAATATAAAC